>CM060481.1:0-462500 GCA_030544235.1 Lepturacanthus savala | reverse complement strand
TAGAACAATGAAATATGTGAGTGTGATTTATTTACAGTGTAAGAGTGAATTATTTCACTCTGGAAAGGCCAACAAATAGTCTCTGTCATTTGGCTTCACATGGAAAATCCACGATGGGACTGAAATCATGCAGCTGAGGGGACGTCATGCAGACACAAGTCTCCTGGAAGTTCTTGACAGTATATATATATATATATATATATATAAAAAGCCTAAAAGCCTTAATAGAATATACTTATTAGCTTGTGAGTGAGTCACGGGTGACCTTTGACCTCTTCTCAGCAGGATGTGAGTGGCTTGGGTCTGATGTTTCACATTCTGGTCTTCTTTCAGCCTTGTATATCTTTCACTGATGCATGTCACATGTGACATCATGATGATGTCATACATCACTCCTATCCCTGTCAGGCCATTAAATGTTCTGTTAACTGCAATAATTTTGTGTGTTTACAAAACTAAAGCTAAAAATATATAGAGAAAATTATATTAATAAAAATTATATATAAATAATAATGTTGAGTTTTTATTACACAATATATTTTTACCTTTATATAAATACCCCATATTACAAAATCTAGCAATAAACTAATAAAAATATAAATTAATAAAATTAAACCACATTTTAATACAAGAAAAACACATTAAAACTAACTGAAAATAAAATTAAATTGAAAACAAAAAATATCTAAACTTGTTCTTTATATAGGCAGATATGAATGAAATAAACACTTGTTGGCTGAGTTGTGGTATAGCTTGTTTATTAATGGTATATTTTTGCATAGGGAAACATACTCATTTCCAATAATGAATCCATCAGCATTTGCTGATAGCAATGGCTAAATATGGTTATAATGACATATTTTCAAAGATGTTAATATCCCCCACAGCAGTTGAAAAACATCAGGTCAGAGACAGCTGTCACTCAAACTGCGTCACATTCAAACAGAAACAGGAAGTCCACGGCTGAACTGTGACATCATTTCCTGTCTCTTTCTGAATGCAGCCTCAGAGAAACAGTTCAAATCATGCAAATGAAGGTTGATTATTGACATTTGCTTCAGCTGAAAAACATCCAGAAGAAAAAAAATAATTATTGTTCATTCTAAAGCTGCTAAAAACTACATTCATCCCAGAGCAGGAGTCCTCTACACTTGAAACTTTCACAATTAAATCTATCAAGTTCTCGTATTGGGAAAATCACACAGTCACACAGATTAACTTGTTTCTGATTGGCTGTCAAATAATATTTGAAAATATAGAAACTGCACTGATGTGCTAATGTGGATATTGTCAGTGTTGGTTGGAGGAATTTATAAAACACTGGATGATTCTCTTCTTACGGAAATAGAAGATGCACTCTGAGGTCTTTCAATAGAAAATAAAACTCTGCTTCCACCTGGTCTGTTATTTTCAGGTGTTGCAGGACCTCATCATGCAGACTGAATCTAGAACGTCCTGATGTATGTTTAGTGTGAAAAGGACTGTGGTCTGTTGGACTGTAGTCATGCAATAACTGATGAAAGCTGCTCACGCCTGTGCTCTTTCTGATGTGAGGGATACATATCTGGAAGCAAGCAAAGCAGTCCTTTACTATAATATCTGAAAAATTATGAGAAATAAATCCTTAAAATATGACACAGCCTTAAAATGTTCTCTAACAAACAACTCTTCCGTTGGTTATAAAGTGTCCTCAGCACATATACAGAATGCAGAAGCAAAGTACCCACAGAAACAGAAAGGAATCAACATGGCGTCACTGTCACAAGAAACACTGCTGCTCTACAAAATCTCTAATCAGAAACTAAAAAAGTTTTGCTGTGAGTCAGAATTACAGAATTACATTAAAAAATAACTTTCAATTCAAGTAAGAAACAGCAAAGGAAACACATATTGGACTTTTTCAGGCCACAGCAGCTGTAGGGTCGAGTGTTGAATCACAATAATAGTTTATAGAAAAGAGCCCTCTATGAAAACATCCCTCAAAAACATTCCCGACAATGTGTGTAGATCCCAACAGTCTCTTTGTTCCTCACACAGCGTTCAGCTGAAGATCCGTCTGCAAACACTAACACAACCTGCGGACACACTGAGCAGCTGTGATTCCGCATTTCATTCACAAACAGTGTTTGCATCGTTGGCACTTAGCACAAGCTAACAGTTTATTTCCATGGTAATTATCTGCTAACAGTGCCAACAGTTGTCAGAACAGCACTTGGTTTGAACCACAGAGAAAATAAAAAATCTAGAGGAAAAAACAACTACTAACATGCTGTCAATGAAGCTTTTATGCAAATTTAATGTACAGCTAATTTCTTCCTGTATGAACTAATCCCTAGTGAAGTAATACTAATAAATTAGACCCATTAGTGACCCAGTGTGTAATGATTTGTTCCTGAAAACAATCCATAAATTAACAGTGGTGGAAAGTAACTAAGAACATTTACTCAAATATTGTACTTAAGTACTTCGATGCTACTTTATATTTTTAGTAATATTGTACCGTCTACTATATTACATTAGTCCTAAGTTTTTTACTTTTCAGATACAGATTTGATTCGATTAGAATAATATATTTGAATATTTGCAGTGTTTAAATTGTCAATCCTACCTTTTCTTTAAAAAAAGTGTAATGCACTTTGTGTAAATGGTTCTAAATAAAGTGTTTCCACATTGATGAACTACAACATTAAATCACTCATGTGTTTGTTAGTGAAACATACAATATAATAAACTATAATATATAACAGTCTGTATAATAAGTATATTTATTTTGATACTTTAAGTACTTTTTCCTGATAATAGTTGTGTATTTTTACTAAAATAGGATTTTTAATTCTGAACTTTTACTTGTAATGGGGCATTAGATTGAGACGATAGTATTTATTTTACTTGAGTAAAGTATCTGAGTTCTTCATCCACCACTGGAAATTAATCAATCAAACACTAAATGGTATAGAATCAATACTTATTTTGCATATATTAGTCTCCATTTCTGTGACCTTTGAGTTATTTTGTGTGTGAGTCAGCTCAGATAACATCTTTCTGCTTGAACACTTCGTGCAATGAAAAGATAAAAACTGACACTGCAGCATCTTTTCATTATTCACACCTGTGACATGACGCAGAACTTATCATGACACCGTGTCACTATGGTAACAACTGCTGAACCATTTTGTAAAGACGTGTCACACATCACGTATATTAGCTGCTGTTTTTTTACAACTCAGATTTTCCACAGATTCGGTCAGTCTGTGTGTGTTTCCTCTGGATTTTCTTAATCTCTGTTAGTTGTTTTATGGCTTGTCACAGCTCGTATCTACAGGTCGGAGCTGGTAATGTCCTCACTGCTGAGCTGGCCGCTGGGCTAAAGTCTGTCACACCACTGTGTGGAGTTCGAAAACAACTGAACACAAACTAGCCGTGAAATGACAGGCACTGCTTGTGGAAATCATTTTTGGTTTTTGTCATTTTCCATGCTGTTGACCTGCTGGTTTATTTGAAAAAAGCATTAAGTGATAAGTTTTCATGCCGATTTTCTGTGAGCTGAGGAGACGATAGTGTTTTGACAAGAGTCTGAACTGATGAACACACCACGACTAAATAACACTGTTTCTTTTTCTTTTCTCTTCTTCAGTCACCCACATGGAGGCAGAGTGTTTCTCTCACTTCATGTTGGCTTTGGTGGCTTTTCTTTATAATAATCAAATATCTGTATGTAGTACATGTTGTAGAATGGGATGAGGAGACATCGCTGACACACTTCAGTATATGTTGGATCAGTTTTCAGTTTGCTGCGCAGAGAAGCTGTTTAACTCTTCATAATCAGATTGTTTGTTATTGATAGAGACAGTAGACAGGAATAAAAATGAAGATTCTTACTTTCTAACCTGCTTTAACACAGAATCAAACCTCCTGACAGCTCAGAGTCACATGCAGAACATGGACACTGCTTCTTTAATGCTTTTAAATAGTGCAGAAATCATCTCCAGATGAAGGCTTAAATCATTTTTTTTGTCTTGGCGACAGGTAGAGCTGGTAAATATGGAGCAGACAGTATGTGCACAGTAATGTCAGAGACACTCACTACAGATGCATCTAGCAAACAGAACATTAGGATAATGTAAGAGAGGTGATTTAAATATAGGGTCAGTTGTAGTTTTTGGTGTAGTATTGTGTTGGTTTTGGTGTTGATGTGTCTGCCCCTTTAAATTTTACCTGGGGCAAACTGTCTGTGGATCCACAATATCTCTTTTCATTCCTGCAGGGCTAAAAGGCAACACCTCATCACACACACATCACAACTCATCAGTGAACCACAGCCAAGACTCAACAGTGAACCACAATAGGTCTTCATACTTGGTTGTTGACCCCATGGTGATTTTATTAACGACAGACTAAGCAGCGACACAGCCAACACATTCTAATAAGAGCAGACAGGAGCCTGGTTGAAACCTTCATGTTCTATAATATGACGCATGGTACAATAATCTAAATGTAAAAGTAAAATCAAATTTTCTAAAATTGTTACAATTGCAGGTGAGCCAAGTGGTGAGCATCAGAAACAGCTGCAAGACTCAAGGCTGCAGACACCTGCACCTGAACTGAGACACAGCTCATATTTGGACGAGAGTGTGGAGCTGGGGAGGAGCTAGAAAGTCTATCGCTCAAAGCAGCCACCCCATTAATTATGCATAAATTAAAGCCTCAATAAAATTCAACTCGGTAGGATATATATATATATATATATATATATATATATATATATATATATATATATATATATATATATATATATATATATATATATATATATATATATATATATATATATATATATATATTTGTGCCAGGCTGTAAACTTTGGGCATTTTATCATGTTGGTCTATGGGGATTAACTCGCTTTTGCCTCAAATGGTCATTCTTAGAACTGCAGTTTCTCCAGATTGGCTTGATTTTCAACTGTTGAAAGAAACAAGTGTTGGTTTCAGATTGTATTTGGAGCAGCTGCACCATCCTGTGGCCATTTACACAGCAGGTTTCACTTTGGCTCATCGTTTCATCTCAGACAGAACTGAGCTGCTGTAACATCCAGGACCTGACAGATGACCTGAGCCAGCCCAGGTCCAGACTACGTTTAATCTTTTTCTTTTCAATCCCACATTTACACATTTAATCCCAGTTTCAGCACATTTTCTACCAGATCTTTGGATCAGCTCCATTTACTTCCCACACTCCCACATTCTGTATGTGTTTGGCCTGTAATAAACTGATATTTAACATATTTTCCAACAAAATTAACTTTGCTAATCTCTCCATGTATAAAAATGTATATTCCATATAGTGCTACAAGCAAAAATAAAGGGTGATAACCATTTTGAGTGTTTTTGGTGTGGGTCTGAAATTACAGGACAGGATGAAGTTTAAAAACAGATTCAGTCACAGATGTTTCTGTTATTAAAATCACACATTAGAGACTCGTGCAGCCTCATCATCTTCATCAACCTCCTCCTTCTACATGCTTTACAAGCAGCTCACGTACACTTTTCCCATTTCATGGGCATCTTGCTCTGCGGCTTGGCCACCAGCTGAGGAGCCAAACTAAAACACACAAACATTGTAACAGTCTATACATTCTGTTTTATAAACTCATAAGTCCATGTTGAACACATCTTAATACACACTGTTGTGTTTAAACTAATCCTACAAGCAACATTATAATAAGAACTCAAAAACAACTAAAAAATAATCTCAAAGCCAAGTAGAGTAAGAATAGTGTTAAGTGCATGCATCCATATAAAACTCAAACTCACCTATGGCATATTGTAATATCTGGTCACATGATTAGTCACATGGACAAATGGACGGCGTTCTAATGGCCAATCATATAGCGGCAGCGTCTCGAACATATTTCCATTAAATGGACAAGTGGCTCAGCCGCAAAATGTTCAGTCTCAGATTTTCTTTCTGCAAAAAACCTTTAATGCATTTGCATGTATTTAATACTAATATGAAAAAGAATGTAGTCAGAGCTGCGCAGCATCTCTGAAAATGGCTTTTGTTCATATTGTGAACATTCAGGCAGGAACCAGACTTTACTTTCTAAACCAGCGTTTTGTTTGTTTTTTTGCCATTTTCAGATTCAAGACATAGTGTTTTTCATTTCATTCACAACAACCTGATGTGGACGTGTCAGACATGCATGTAGTTAATTTTCAGCACTGTGCTGGTGATTTGTCACACAGAAACACAGCCAACGTCAATTCACCGCAGTCCACAGCGTCAGCGACACCAGATCAGACCTGATCAGCTGTGACAGCAACAACGTCACTTATCAACTCTAAAATGATGGATCTAACAGGTCGGGAAATATTGTACTGCTGCTAAATTACATGACAACATCTTGACAACATCTTTACTCAACGTCCACTTTTTTCTCACAGTCTGAGTTTAATCAGTTGTTATGAAGACTGTTCGATTGTCATCACACGATCAAATCAAATACATAACATTGGTCATGTGATAACAGGTGGTTTTTATCTCTTCTATATATTATGACTCAATCAGCTGATGATGCCTGTGAGAAAAAGCTGGTAAACGCAGCTGAGTTAATGTCATCAAAGCTCAGTTTAGGATAAACGCATTTGTTCTGAGATTTTTTTCCCGAAGTGTTTCTGTTTCTTCAACACTGTAAAATTCTGCAGCGTCTTTAATTGAATGGATGTAGAAGTGAAGTTCTGCAGCTGAGCTGATGTACTTTCACAGCTACACACCATCACCTTTTACCTACAACTGTACCTGCTACACTGAATAATGTCAAGCAATCACACATGCAGCTTTTTTTGTATTTTTTAAGCACTACCAGCTGTACCATGAAAAGTAGGATCACTTTTCCATAACGTATTATTGTTCTTTAACTAAAGGCAAGGCACATAATGTGTTTTATGAAATATCGTGCAAAATAGAAGTTTAACAACAGCTATTATTAAAATTCAAAGAAAGAGACAGCTCTTCCATCCACTGGTACACAGGGAGGAAGGGGAGGAGGAGGAGCGTGGGAGGAAGAGGAAGAGCAGGATAGAGGTATCATCAGTTTGAGCCATGCATTCTTCAGGTCAGCACAGCGACCATGGGCAGCACCATGCAGTATACATCAGCTTTGAGCCAATTTAACCAAACCTTAAACCTCGCCTACCAAAACCCAGCTCATATCAGCACCTTCAGTATAAAATCTGACCCCGAGCAGGCAACTTTACCCCGAAAGCAAAGGAGAAGACATCTATGTTCAGACTGAATGTAAAGACGCTTTCAGACAGTCGTCAGGAATATGCAATGGGCCAAGACGACGCAAATTCTTACACGTTCAGACATTCACCTCCAGCAAAAAAAAAGAAAAGGAAAATCACACTTACTCCAACACTGTTTGACACAAACATGTATATGAGAAGAAAAAGGAGAATAACTAGAGGACATGATCAGACAGAACTGGAGTCCTGAGCTGTCAGACAAACACAGGCCGCTGTTCCCCACAGACACACACACTCACATACACAAACTAACACACGTTGCCCGGGTTGTGACTCACAACATGACCTGTTGCTGCAGTGAAAAGCATCTTCCAGGTTTTGTTGTGATCGATGCATATCTGCTTTTGCCTGGAATGGTTTCATGATTTTCTGGAGCTAAACTAATGTATGGATCCAATATTTTCACTGAATGCAGATAAAAATATGATTTTATTTATAGGTGACGTGCAGCGGGCCACAACTGTATGTAAATAGTGGAAATAGGGAACAAACGTCTCCACCCATCAATGAAGGACATTCAACCCGACTGCACCTCAACACAGAAACACTCATCCTGTAACTGAAAACAACCCCAGGCAACAAACTTCAATAAACTGCTTCATAGCTGCAAAGCCTTAGAGATTAAAACATGCCAACATGCCATATAAAATATTAGTCCCTATAAATCAGTTTTCGTCTCCATAGAGAAAATGTAAAAAACATCAGAAGGCCATGTTCTGTTCTGCTACTGTTGAATTTTACAAACAAATATCAATGTTGATATGTTTTATAATTTGATTCTGGTTATTCGGCTTCTGCTTCAAGTCTTTGACTTACTACAGATACAAAGACTGAGCTGCTGAACTGACATCGCTCTGTGAACATGTGGTTATGAAACGTTGCAGACAGGGATTTGTGTTTGGATACTTTTACAGTTCAAATGCTACATGTAGGACCATAAGCTGTTAAATGCCTTTAAAACATTACTGACTAAATGAAGCTGTATTGCTTTGTCTCATTGAAGCACTGATTTTATGTCATGGTTGGACACTGAGAAGTGAGCTCACGGTCAACAAACTTTTTACTGTGAACACTTGATTTGTTGCTTGTTGCCTGTGGTAAAGCATCAAGGTTTGACCTGAAACCAACCATAGCACTGCAGCTGACCCCCAGCTCCTCTCCTGCACCTGAACACACACCTTCTGTGCATGGAGGCCAGACTCATTCCGAAACGACACAGTGCAGCACCTCAGACCAACATTCACTCTCCAGCTGGACAAAAAAAACCTGGATTTTGTGCTCATTTCAAGTCGGTATGCATGTGACCTGTTGTTGTAACCACCAACAACTTGGAGAAAAACACACTGCTTGGTAAAACGTCCCATCATCATCATCTTCATCATCATCAATCATCCTCATTGCACCTTTCTCACAAAGGAATTTTAAGTTAATCATAGTGCAATGCTGCTGTTTCTTCTCTAACCTACATACAATTACAAACCCCGTCGCTGGGTTCTCTGAGACACAAACATTTGCATCATCTCCTCAAACAGAGCACGGATGAGCGTGGACATGCAGGAACCATATTCACACAGACACACACACACACGCATACACGCGCACACACACACGCACCGTGCTACAGTCTCAGCGGACAGTTCACTGATGGCTGCTGCCGCAGGATCCTGCTTATCTTGTGGTTTGTTTCTCGTGCAGCTGCATGTTTCTTCCAAACAGCCAAAGGTTGTGGGTTTGGCCATTTGGATAAATACTGTCACCACTGAATGTGAACGTGTCACAGGAAGGAAGCAGCAGGATTCTCACTTTAAGAAAAGATGAAACCTGCAGCTCTGAGCCTGACTGAGCTGCTGTCGGACTGTAGCATCGTGTGTTGTGTTGGAGGAGGCATGAATATAGCTCTTATATTCCACAGTTACTCATTGTTGTCTGATAAAAAAGCACAATCAAACAGTCTTAGAAAGATGAGCCTCTCAAAGCAACATAATGGTTTCAGGCTGATGATTGTCAATAAAAAAGACAAAGCCTCGGTCTTTTGGTGGGAAGAGAGAAAAAAAATGCGCCGCTTCGTTTTCTTCAGGCGTATCAATAACATATTAAAAAGTGCAAAGAAACATTACATATCAACAATAGGATCTCTCTTTCTAGTCATTCAGAAAATAAGGGAGGCTTATTTGCATATATAATAAGCAGCACCTGCAGCGGAGAGGGGCATTCTGGGTGTTGGGGGGAGGGGGCCGAGAGGTCTATGTCCGTCCCAGGGAGGAGGCCTCATACTGGGGTTAGTGTGGAGACTCAGGTTGCCCTGACCCATCCCAGGAAACAGGCCTCATCCTGGGACACAGTTAGGATACAAGCTTCTTAGGATCTGGAGGGTTGAGGCCTGGTCTGGTCTGCAGCTTATCTGGACCAACCGGACCTTGTCTGCATCAATCCACTGCTTTCACTTGAAAATCATAGCTCGCATGACTGAGAGCTATTTAGTGTCATATAGCATAGTTTCATTCATCCGCCTTCCAACCAGGCTGCCTCTTCTGGGTTCATACACATATATAAATATATTTCACTATATATTTGTATATAGGTATGACCACACGTTATGCTTCTACAAAGCTGAATATATTTTTCCCCTGGCAATGTCTTGACAACATTGTTTTCTCTCCTCCAGGACAGAACTGCCATGACAGTCACTCTTCCTCCAGAGTTCACTCAGTTGCCCAGATACCAAGACTGAAACACACAGAATACACAGTTAATGACATTAACACAACAATCTCACACACAAGTACAAGACGTTTAAATCAGAGCTGCAATATTTAGTAGATTAATCGATTAGTTGGTGACTAATACATTAATCGCCAATTATATCGATAATCGATTCATTGCTCTGAGTCCAAATTCTCTAGTTCTAGCTTTTTAAATCTGATTATGTTGTTTTTTAGTCTCCTATACAAGTAAACTGATGATAGTTGGGTTTAATTGATGGTTGCAGCCCTATTTCAAATCATGTTTTTTTTTACCTGAAGCTTGGATCTGAATACATACATTTGATTATTCATAAATGTATGTAAGACCACTTTGTTTTGCAAATGTACATGCATTAATGCTCTATTACACACGTTATAATCTAAGTAATCATAATCATAAAGTATCTTTTATCAAGATATTCATATTATTTAATCAATGTATTTATTTATATGTAAATATATTTTATAATATTAAACAGTTTCTCAATCTTTGTTGTCTTCAAACATCTCTTAGATAATAACCAATTCCAGCACTTATAGGCCTGAATATATAATAGCACATATGGGCACAAATTACATCACGTCCCTGCTATAAATCACATTTTAAAATGAGCTTGAGTCACCAGTTCAAATTGCTGCATCTCACAGTGAAACCCGTGGCATCAATCTTCACTTTACTGACAGTGTCAGTAATGTTAGACCCTGTTTTCACAATGTGACCGCTGATGGAATACAATTCAAATGAGTGCAGAATACACTAGACCTGTAAAATAACACGTGGACATGGTGTGTTATTGGTTTAGTAAAAGTATTGCAGTTTTGTTGTTTTGCTGCATTGTCAAAACATGAGAGCAGCACAGATGGATGATGATGATGGTAATAATAATCCTGCCCCTGTTTGGATCACTGTGATACTGCAGCTTCTATTAGAAATTCACATTTTACCAGGCATCAAACAGACCTACACAGATACTGTCTCAGCATTGTGCTTTGTATTTGTGTTGGATCAAAAACAGTGAAGTTGCTCTGTCAGTAGTTTTTATTAAAATCTGAACCCATAGACCCTGATTTGTGACTTAATTTCCCCTTCTGTGATATGTCATTAATTTTTCTAATCAAAATGAACATAATTTAAAACTGTGACCGGGCTTCGTTAACATTGAAATATCCATAACAACCTAGATGCAGTTGACATTTGTATTACATGGAGAGAGAGAGAGAGAGAGAGAGAGAGAGAGAGAGAGAGGATGATGAGAGAGGAGGATTCCTGGCTCAGCAGTATTAGCTGAGCTGTTCCTGAAGCAGAGTTACTGCAATGCAGCAGACACAACACAATCCAAACTGCAGCCTAATACAAGTCTAACACAGGAGGTCCAGCATTACTCTTTACCAACATTACTCGCACTAACTGACAATAACTGACTTTAACTGACAATAACCCACATTTACAGACAATAACTGACATTAACTCACACTTAGAGACAATAACTGACATTAACTGACAATAACTAACACTTACAGAAAATAACTGACATTAACTGACAATAACTGACACAGACTGACACTGACTGAATTAACTGACAATAACATAACTTACACACTGACACTAATTGGCATGACAATATATCACATTAACTAGCAACAACTGACAATACCTGACACAAACTTAAACACTAAGTGGTAATGACTATTACTAATTGACAATAACTGACACACTAACTAGTAATAATTGACACCAAATGAGAATAACTGACACACTAACTGATAATAACTGACACTGAAACTACCTGAAACATTAATTATCACTAGCCCACGCTAAGTTTATCGTGCTTATTGACACGTCCTACCTACCTGTGGGTGGAAACGGTGGAATGTTTCTCCTATGATTTATGTTGTAAATATTGTCCTGTATCTCTGGCCTCTGCAGTTACTGTGACTGACCCACACAGTATTGAGGTCTGTGTTAGGGCAGTGACTCTGTCACCTGCTGGGAGTTTCTGAGATAATATATTTAATATATAAGCTTTTCTGCCAATACGGGCGTCTCCATCTCCGACCTTAGACCTTAGGTTCCTTCTTAATCCCGGTTCT
Organism: Lepturacanthus savala; assembly: GCA_030544235.1. Lineage (NCBI taxonomy): Eukaryota > Metazoa > Chordata > Actinopteri > Scombriformes > Trichiuridae > Lepturacanthus > Lepturacanthus savala. Next base: position 450,361 of record CM060481.1, on the reverse strand, counting down.
TAGAGTAGACGTCTCACTAGATAGACCCTTTCCGCTGGGAAATGCCAGAAAGCTATTGTTTTTGAATGAGACCATGTCTACTTATGCCTGCTGCAGCACCAGCCAATCATTAAAAAATGCTTCTGCACAGGAGGCACCTCCCATCTCACTCATACTACTCTAAGAACCGTGTTACACAAGTAACCTAAAGATCTGGAGGGTCACTGAATCTCCTGAATCGAGCTTGACAAAGTCAAATAAGCTGTAGCTACTAACCTGGGCTTGGTAGAGTCCACCTGGGTCTCGAGGGGTGACTCCAACGAAGGAGGAGCGATTGGCAGGGGGGGTCCCAGGGGCTGAGTACGCTGAGGGTGTTTTTAACAACGTCAGTCTCATAAAGTTGCATGAGGCACTAATCTGAACAATATCTGTAAGAACCTGCCCATAACAGGAGCTATAGCAGAGAAGTGAGACCCTGAACCAAGCTGATCTAACAGCAGTCTGTGGTTGTTTGTGTTGTACTCACAAACACCAAATACACCACCAGGACAACAGATGATGAGTTCTGTTCATCTCTTTATAGTCTCTTTATTGTAGGTAGGAGGACAAACTCTACCCGGCGACAGTAACATCTGACCTGAGAGGTATTCCAGATTGTGGAGTTGGAGTTGGCAAATTTGCCAGACAATTTACTCACAAAGAACCGACATCTGCTGTTATTCATCCATTATGACTAAAGCAACTCAACAAAACATAAAAGTCACATGTGGCCACTGTCACAGATTCCACTGCTGCTTCCTCTAAAGTTCTGGATGCCTGCTCAGGACAGCCGCCAGCCACCTACATGTGACAGTTACAGGTACATTCAGGTAATAAACCTGCAGCGCTGTGGGTTGTAACTGGTCAAATATGATGCCACATCGATGAAATAAGATTAGAAACAAGGTTACAACCACTATTTTACAAATGTGGCAGGATAGACTACCAACACTTAAAAAAGAGCTTTCACTAACAAAATGACAATAACTAACATTAACTGACATTAACTAAGTCACTAATTTCTAAATAGAGTTTATACCTGGAGTCAACAGTTAGAAACCAAAGGGTTTTCTTAGCAATACATCACACAGATAAACTGTGTAGGAAAAACTAAAAAAAATAATAAAAATGATGAATCAAACAATTTGGAAAAAAAGACAAATCACAGTGCAGTGAATTAGCAGCTCCCTGAACCACTGTGTAAGGGAAACAGCTGCGTTGTGCTGCAGTAGAGAGTCAGACTGTTCTTCAGCATATCTCATGTTCAAATAACATGACAGGAATCATCAGGACGCAGCTTCACTGCAAAAACCGTTTGGTTGCTTTGCTGCTGTCACGGACAAGTTGACACTTTTAGATGCAGCACAAGCTTTAATTGGTCTGATGATTGAAAAACAAGTGGAAGCACAAAAAGCATATATCAAAAACAGAGTAGAAAGAGTGATGGAGGATCATATATCATATGATATTTCTGTAGGTATATATATATATATATATATATATAAAATAGAGCTAGAATTAATAATGTGTTTTGTTTGAACTTCAGCTGCTTTGTCTGTCTTTTGATTCAACATTTCACCTATGAGTTGGACCTTGTCTCTCTCTCTCTCTCTGCAAAATACATCATGACTAAACACACAATGATTTTAAGTGGTTTTTAATGGTTGTTGATATTAGAATGTGTTTGAAACCCGGGTTCATTTTCAACTGATTAGTAACATCTCCTTTAAAGATTAGTTTGACTCCTTCTACAATTCTACCTAATATAAGTGCTCATTTACTTGGTGAACTGATGGAAATTCCGTTGACTCTATTTCCCTCTGAGGATAAATCAGTCCAGGATATGTAACACACACACATATACATATATATATATATATATATATGTGTGTGTGTGTGTGTGTGTGTGTGTGTGTGTGTGTGTGTGTGTGTGTGTGTGTGTGTGTGTGTGTGTGTGTTTAATAGGCTAATCTGATTGTCTGGGTGAGTGGAATGGTGAGTGCACTGAAAAACACAAGTTTATAGTTGTATAAACTGGTTTATATGACGAAGACTGCTGCTGCTGAGCTGATCAGTTTTCAGTTCATCAAGCTCAGTCAGCAAACGTTGGTTGACTTGTTCTGAATATGCTGCACATACTATAATAAATAAATAATAAATATTATCTTACATCTCTTTTCCAGTCACAAATCAAACCATCAGTCTGGAATACTCCCCAGGAGATTTATACACAAATAGAGGACTACAAACTATACCATTAACATATATTAACATATAACATATTCTAACAGCAATTTGAAATTTGTCTCCTATTGGAAAATTACTACATGGACGATTATAGTTCAGCTGGCAACATGGTATTTAACCTCAATTGAATGAGTCGTTCTCATTTCTTAAAAACAAACTGTGGTCATGGAAAAGTTGTGAGTCTGTTAGGGAAGAGTCAGATCATCAGCAACAAGCTGAGAAAACATCCGAGGAGAAATAGAAACTGGGTTAAGAACTGTCCAACGCGATAATAAAATTTGAAGGACAGCCAGGTAACAGAGTGAGAAGGGTCAGAAGAGAAACAGATGAATTGATGCTCCTGACAGGCCTGGAGCTGCTGTACCTTCCTATAGGAGCAGTCTATGATCTGGAGCTGCTGTACCAGCCAATAGGGGTCATTCTATGATCTGAAGCTGCTCTACTAGCCTGCGGGGTCAGTCTATGATCTGGAGTTGCTGCAACACCAGGATTCATCAGGGTCAGATTGTGATAACCTGGTTCAGGGAACATGAGACAGATTGCAGAGCTAAATCACAATGAGAATCTTTGTGCTTTGTTCAGTGATCAACTTTCTATCTCCTATACACTGGATGGAAATAAATCTTAAAGGCTAAAGTTCAACAAAATATTTGAGTGTGTGACCTATAGTTTAGGTGGTGATTTTTTGGGGGCCAAGCAGTTTATATATAGTTTGTATCCTGTATATTCCTATCTACAGTGTGTGTGTTTGTTAGTGTTTGACACTTACTGGGTGATGTGGGGGAGTTCGCTCCCCCATCAGAGGAGGTGGTGGCGGCCTTGGTCTCTACGGAGAGCGTGGGCCTGGGGAGGGAGGATGGGGGTGGAGCCAAGGAAGCTGCTGGTCCGGGAGGAACCAACATCTGAGAGGAGATGTAGTGACTGGGCACTTTAACCTGGTTGCTGCCATTCAGCTGGAGACAGAAAACAGCATTTAATGGTCTGTAACAGGTGGTATTGCTGCAGGTTTAAAAGTATAAATCTCATTTTGTTGCCACTGCGTCAAATTATCTGCAACTTCAGCAACTCTTTCCATTCACTATGTCGACGATGCACAAATCTTTTTTTGTGATAATTTTATTATTCTTTTAAGTATAATGAAATAATTATTAGTGCTGTCAGTCGATTAAAAAAATTTATCAAATTAATTACAGGATTTTGTAATTAATCAATCGAATTAATCGCATTTTGGGCAACAGGGTAGCGCAGCGGTTAGCGCTGTTGCCTCACAGCAAGAAGGTCGCAGGTTCAAGATCTCCTTGGTCCTGGGTCTTGGACCTTTCTGTGTGGAGTTTGCATGTTCTCCCCGTGTCTGCGTGGGTTTTCACCGGGTACTCTGGCTTCCTCCCACAGTCCAAAAACATGCTCAGGTTAATTGGTGACTCTAAATTGCCCATAGGTATGAGTGTGTGAGTGAATGATGTGTGTGTGCCCCACGATTGGCTGGCGACCATCTGGGGTGTATCCCTGCCTCTCGCCGTAACATGCTGGGATAGGCTCCACCAGACCCCTGTGACCCTAATGAGGAATAAGCAGGTATAGAAAATGACTGACTGACTAATCGCATTTTAATGTCATATCTGCTAAAGGTCTCCTGATAAAGAATTTGAATTCTAGGATATTAAACAATTGTAGTGCATGACTAATCAATTGAACACAGTAAGGAGAGAATATCTAAAATCCAATTTTTTTTATTGGTGAACTGTGCTTCATAAATGAAATCCAAAAGTAAAGGTCCAGCACATTAAACCATTTAGGCCAGGTGCATTATTCAGAAATGTAAAACAAATACAGTAATACAGCTGTCTTCAAAAATGTAATACAAATACAGGGATTTAGTTTTTCTTTAAGCTATGCAGGTGGCAGATATCACCACATGGATGATTCCAAACAAGCTCCTATTTGAGGGTTCATTTACCGCAATTTTACCAAACAACATAAAATTCAAGGTGATCTAGGAACCAGGATTTCTTCCAGATCATTACCAAAATGTAATCATCTCTTTATGGTGTCATTCTCAACATTCCCTAAAATCTTGGGAACAGGGTTGATTCCCAACATTAACCTCAAACAAACAGACAGATGCTGGTGATCACATTACCTCCTAGATGTTCCCAAGCCAGCCAAGAGACATAGTCTCTCCAGCTTGTCGTGGGTCTTCCCTACAGAGGAGCATCAGTTCTACTCTGAGACTTACTGATGGCCGAGCTTCTCAACCTATCTCTAAGGGAGAGCCCAGCCACCCTGCGATGAAAATCATTTTGGGTGGTTGTGTTCTCAATCTTGTCTTTTCAGTCACTACCCAGAAAACGTGCCGATAGGAACGCCGATAGGAACGCCGATAGGAACGCCGATAGGAACGCCGATAGGAACGCCGATAGGAACGACGATAGGAACGACGATAGGAACGACGATAGGAACGACGATAGGAACGACGATAGGAACGACGATAGGAACGACGATAGGAACGACGATAGGAACGACGATAGGAACGACGATAGGAACGACGATAGGAACGACGATAGGAACGACGAATGTCTGAGAGACTAAGAGAGAAAATCAAGAGCTTTGCCTTTTGGCTCAACTCCTTCTTCACCATGAAGGACCGATGCAGAGCCCGCATCACTGCAGACGCCACACTGATCCACCTGTCAATATCCATCCTTTCCCTCATAAAAAACACATTACTCTCCCTGAATCCAAGGTTCGACTATCTTATGGGCCCTCCTCTCCAGGAGACCCACCAATAGACCTTCCCAGGGAGGCCGAGGAGTGTGATTCCTCTGTAGTTGGAGCACACCCTCCGATCCCCCGTTTTGAAGAGGGTAACCACCACCCCGATCTGTCAGTACAGAGACACTGCCCCTGATGTTCATGTGATGTTGCAGAGTCATGTCAACCAAGAGAGTCCCACACCATCCAAAGCCTTGAGGAACTCCGGGCGAATCTCATCCACTCCCAGGGCCTTGCCACTGAGGAGATTATTTACTACATCAGCGATCTCAGCCCCAGAGGTAGGAGAGCCCGCCACTGGGTCCCCTGCATCCTCAGTAGAAGACACTGGTGGGATAAAGGAGGTCTTCGAAGTATACCCCCCATTGACCCGGAACTTCTCTAGTCGAGGTCAGCAGGATCCCGCCCCCACTGAACACATTGACAGGGCACTCCTTCCCTCTTCTGAGCCAACAATGGTGGTCCAGAACCTCCTTGAAATTCTCCGAACTCCTCCCACCAGAGTTTTTGCCTCTGCGACCGCTGACTCCTTCTTCAGCCTCAACAATGGAGGCACAATCAAGGTCCACGCAGACTCCCCAGCCCATCCTCCCCAGGACATGGCTGTAGCTCTCCCGGGTGTGTGAGTTGAAGCACTTTCTGATAGGAGATTCAGCCAGACGTTCCCAGCAGACCCTCACAGAAAGTTTGGGTCTAAAAGACATCCTCCCCACCATCGGAACCAACTCAACACCAGGTGGTGATCAATTGACAGCCCCTCTCTTTACTCGAGTGTCAAAGACATGTGGCTGCAAGTCCTGGCGACACAAGCACAAAGTCGATCATTGAACTGTAGCCAAGGGTGTCCTGGTGTGTAATTTCTGAACAAATGGTCATGAACTCAGGACCCATCCCTCCTACCCAAAGGCAAAGGAAGGCTACCCTCTCATCCCCCCACCAAGCCGGAAGGAAACAAGCATTCCCACATCTGCTCTGCACCATATATATACCCCTGCGGAAATATATATTTTAAAATAAATAACATGGAGGAACGTGAGGTACCAATGTGACATGTTAAGCTTATGAGGTGGTTTTCATCTTATAGTAATTAGTTTCTGGATCTGATGGTACGCAATTCCCTATATCCATGAATCCATTTCATCTCACCTGAGTTAACTTGCTCACAGATTGTTCTGCAGGTTTAAACTCTGAATGTCTAGTAAAACTTTTTTTCTTACTGCTGAATAATGACAGAACTGAAGTGGTGGTATTTGGATCTAAAGTAAACAGGAATTCTTCTGTAAACCTGACTCTGTTTTCTCAGAGTTTACAGTGCAACAGTAATGCCAGAAATCTGGAAGTAATCTGTGATTCTAAGTTTTTCTAAACATTTGAGCAAAATCACCAAATCAGAGTACTGCCAACATAAGATCATTTCTTTTATTGAGTGATACACATTCATGCTTTTGTCTTTAGTCTCCTTGGTTACTGTAGGAGACTAAACGAACAAATCATCTGAGATTTTACACTACCAACTGCTGCCTAGTTCTCGGCCATACTTTCAACTAGAGACTCAATTTAAACTTTAAACTGTAGATACTTGTTTTATGTATTAATGTATTGGAAGGCAACGGGATGCAATATTGGTGCTTCAGCAGGTGACATCATCACTTAGCGTGTTGGAGAACGAAAAAAAATATAGAATTTTTCTCTTTCCACTCTCTTCCTGCCCACAATTTAGAATGTACACATAATTTTTTTCCAACTTTGTAAAGAAACTTGTTTTGATTCTCACAATATGCTCACGATATTTGAGAAATGTACTGAATTTTAATGGGTAGCCATTTAAGTGCAGCCCTGACTCTTTGATCCTTGTTAACTCCAAAACAAAGATTTACAGAGAGATGCAGAACAGACCTCTGTTTTAAACTTGCCAGTTCAAAAATATTTATTGTGGAAACACAAAATCACACCAAAACGTTTGTGAAGTCCTTACTTAATGATAGGAGCTACTATTTTGTCAGTAAAAGCTCAAATGGGAGAGCATCCCATTTGAGCTTTTACTGAGAGAAAGTATTCCACATTCCACACAGGGGGAGAAAGTATTCCACATTTCTGCTATTTTCCTAGAAATCTTCTTATTCTTCTTATTACTATAATTTATCTATTTGCTATCTGAAACTAAAATGCTTTTATAAATAGTTTTACTGATCAGGTTTGCAAATGGGAAGCAAACTTAAAACTATAAGGTGTTGATAGAGACTCAAATGCAGCAGCTGTTTCTGTATTTGTCTGGAGTCAGATCTATTGTTCTAAACTGCTGCTGCTGCTGGTATTAAGCGGTTTTCAGACCCCGCTGCAGCTGCCTCCAGTCTGTTCACCACATGTTGTTGTTATTCACCAACACTAGTGTCATCTCAGAGCAGGTTGTAGCTTAGAGATAGATAGAGATAGCAATAGAGATAGAGAGAATAAGCCCTAGTATTGATCTTTGTAGAAAAGTAGAAAAACCTGTTTAATTCCTGCTAGATGACAAAACTAAAAAACAAGTACTGCTATCTGCTTTCAAAGCTTTATGGTCCCAGACAAGATAATTAAACATTGAAGTGTTTTTCTTCTTTGCTCTGTCTGTTGTTTCCCTCACTACGGTCAAAAAACATGGAGCCAAGTTGAAAAAGTTGTACCTTCATAAACTCTGAATGCAGAAACTGCTTTCTGCTTTTTTTCTCTTTCCTGCAGGTCCAAAACTGCTGACACAATTGCTGGTATTGGTTTCCCCATCTTATAGAGCAATAAATAAATAAGTAGAGTAGCGGTGGTGTATCAGTGTGTCTGTCAGCACTGAGTTTTTGTGCAGAGCTGTTAGCTGCCAGCATGATTAGTAGAGAAGATCGGTAGACTGGTCTTTGGGTTTATGGGTTTACTCACTGAGCTGGGGGTCTGATTGGCAGGGTCACAGGCCAATGAGACCAGATCTTTTAAGGGGTCCTGGGCCAGGTGAGGAGGGTAACGGATTGCTCCATGAGGGAAGTAGGAAGAGGATGGAAAGTGAAGAGATGAGGAGGGGTGAGGACTCCGAGAAAGACCTGGAAACAAGAGGATAACATTATCAACGTGCATTTGTGTGTGTGTACGCGCGTGTGTGTGTTACTGACCACTATGAACAGCTATGACTGGCCGGTGGTGTTGAGTAAAGGAGCCCAGTCTGGGTGAATCTTCCTGTGGAGACGGACTGTCAAGCTCTGCCTTCTTCACTGGAGGAGACAGACCTAACACACACACACACACACACACACACACACACACACACACACACACACGATTAGAGGGTTAACTTCTGGTATCCATGACAACTGAAACAAGCAAATGAGTTGTGTCACATTATATAGGCATAATATTATGTAAGCATCATATCATTTTACAGCATAAGAGTTTTAAGAATGTATGAGTTGATATTGACACTGGTCACTGTCAGTAATTTTCTGGTTCTTCTCCACTTACCTCCTTCCATGTCATCAGTCCAATTCCTGGAGCTGCTGGCAGGTGACGAAGGTGAGTGGTAATAGTCTCCTCCTGGACTGTCGGCCTCTTCCTCCATAGATCCAGACTTATGACGCTTACTCCTACATGCGCACACACATATAAACACACACAAGTTTCCATTGACTATTTCCTTCATAGTTTGAATCTAATACACTGATCTTTTTCCTCTTCAGCATGGCTCAAAAGTGGAAAAGAGTATATTCATCTGTGTGTGTGCATATGTGCGCGCGTGCATGTGTGTGTGTTTACCCGCTGGATGAGGTGCTGGCCAGTGATCGACGGAGGCTGACTGGCTGGTTGACAGACTGGTTGAGGTCATACGCCAGATGACCCTGCAGCTCCCCCATAGAGAAACTAGGTCCAACTCCTGTGACGACTGGAGCTACACACACACACACACACACACACACACACACACACACACACACACACACACACACACACACACACACACACACACACACACACACACACACACACACACACACACACACACACACACACACACTTGTGTGTTTCTAATTCCGACTAATTTATTGCAAAATGTTACAACGCATGATGCAAACCAGATGTATGATAAATGATTAAATCTGCTCCTATTATTGCATTTATTCTATTTTCTTCCATTTTGTAATGGTAAATACACCATGTACTAATACTCCATATACTAATACAACAACTAATACATGTAATACTACAAGTCTGACCTACAAAAGATAACAGATAGGAACATTAAAGCCTTTAGGAGCATTAAAATCTTTACTTTAAGGTAGAGATGCACCGATCCGATACCCAGATCGGATATTGGCTCCGATATTGACCTGGCCCGTATCGGATATGGGATGAATGAGGCCGATCCAGTGTTCCCCTTCATTCACATCAAAATCATCTAGTCACTTCAATTCATTGTTTGCAAGCTGGTTCCGTCAGCACACAGAGCAGCACAGCTTCCTAACAAACACAGCAACATGGAACAAGCGCCAGACTGAGCCAAGTCTGTTATTTAGAAACATTTCAAACTTGATACTCCAACAAGTCTGACAGCTGTGTTTAATATCTGCAACGCAAAAATTGCAAGTGGTGGTAATAATGTTGCTAAATACAACAACACAACAATCCAGCTCCGACGTGGCTCACGTGCCACTACCACACATTCTATAAATAATTCTGAGTGTGTGCAGTATGGAGCTGTAGCGGCGTGGAAGCGTATGTGTATAACACGGATATATTATAAGAGCTTTAAGTTCTATAATATATCATTAATGTGCATTCACACCAGGTTTATCTGTGGTGCAGCACGGCCCCTGTGCAGACTTGCAAAATATATGGACATCTTTAAGTGCACATAGCAGTGTTTCTCGTTTATATCGCTTTAATAAACACAAGGGTGGCTCCATGTCTATTTGTCCTTGTGCCCCCGCTGGCTGTGGAATGTGTATGAACGGTTCCTGATGCACGGGTGGCACCTTGTATGTCAGCCACTGCCATCAGTGTGTGAATGGGTGAATGAACACTTGTAATGTAAATCGGTTTGAGTGGTCGAAATGACTACAAAGGCGGCATACAAATGCAATCAATTTACCATTTACCGTGTTTCTCATTTTTAAGAAGCAAATATATATTTCACCTCTTTAGTAGACATGGAAAATAAAGTTTGTTACAGATTTTGAAAAGTCACTCATCCCGCTTACCATCTACGCAGAAAAATTTAAAAAAGAAAAATTCTGTTCTCTAGTTACAGTGTATAAATGGTCTAATCTGTTAACTAAACAAAAATACACTGTAAACGAAAACGGGCCAAAATCACACCCATACCACATATACAACTTTTAGTCTGAATGCAGCCTGCTCTGCTCATGCCCTGCATCAATGCGGGACTCTTGTCACACTGGAGAGTAAGTGATGCAATTGCAAGCTGCGATCAGGCCTGATGCCTTTATTCACATAGCAAAGTATATAGTTCATTCATTCGATCGTGGTATGGGATTGGTATCGTGTATCAGCCAATATGCTTAGCCCAGGTATTGGTATCGGATTGGAAAACCCTGGATCGGTGCATCACTAGTTTAAGGTAATTAAAACCCACATTTCATGTTTATTGTGTTGTATTTTCAATGCACTGAACTTTAATTCTGTCTGATCATGTCACTGCTCAGTGTTACTCAGACAAAGGTTCACTTACTTCTTGAGACTTGCACCAACTCAGTGACACTGAAAACTCCCGATGTGACAAAACTGTCCTGGAACTCTGGACCATCTGCAGACACACAGCAGCAGTTAGTTATCCTGTAGAACTTGTGGCAGCCAGAAGAGGAAAAACAGCTTACACAGAAAAAGACTATGAACTTCATTCATGTACATGTACATTACATGCATTTTCTTATTTAGACTGAAGAGCAGAATGATCCTCTAAACTCTCACAATTCATATTACCCATGGTGGCGGTTCGACTGTCCTCCTGATCAGAACCGACTCCTGTACGGCTGGGACTGCTGCTCTGTTCCGCCTCTGAGAAGAAAGACACACACAGGTTCTCTGTTCTGAGGAATATTCTGCTGAATGTGGGTCTGGAAAATAAGTGTTAAAAGCATCAGAGCATCAAATCAGCCCAAAATATCATTCAATTAAATCATACACAACAACAAAACTGCTCGACTTGTTAAATGAACAAATAAAACAAACAAAATGCAAAACACAACATTTGTGTTTTTGGACTAAAAAACAGCTGCACAGTTGCTGTATCTCAGTGGCACAGCTGATTAACGAGACTCAGTGACGGATTCCCACAGGACACACACTGTGTTCCCACCTTCCAGGTATCTGAAATAAAAGACAAATATCTCCATAAAGCCCGAAATCCTCTAGCACATAAATGAGAAGAAACTTTCTACATCTTTACCTTTACCGGACTGTAAAACATTACTGCCCCATTTAGTTCTGTCCATTTACTTATATTTAACACCAATACCTCTGAACTTCAGGATTTTGAGCTCAACTGTTCAATTAAGTTTTTGGAAGTAAAACATACATTAAATCTCATATTGAATATTTGAGACTTTTGTCAGATCTGAACGTATTAATTGAACTTGGTTTTGCTAGATGATCACGTTAAGCTTACATCCTTCCCTCTTCGGTCCTCGCTTTTGAATAAAAAAGGATGAAATGTGAAAAGTATAATGAGTCTGTTTAGTTTTGAATTTGGAATTTAAATCTTTTTTATGTCAAACAGAAACTATCATATGAAAGACAGAAAAAATGTGGGAAAAGTTTCTCAACATCTGCCAGAGAAATTATTATCATAAGAATTTTTATACATAACCTACTACTATGACTCAACTCTTGCTATGAACTATGGGTAATCATCTGCAGTCCTGTAACCATAATACAGACTACCTGTTCACCTACAGTGCAGAGAACATGTCTCAGGAACAAAAGATGTTTTTCACAGCAGGAAGATTCCAGCTTTTAATAATAACAGTAACATTGACTGTGTTACGTTCCTCAGTAAACAGTCACATGCTACCTGCAGCCATAATTACTGATATTAACGCCACCTGTGAGTCTGTGTGTAAGTGAACAAGCCTGAAAGTGTGCAGCTTTTATTAACCTCTTTTTCAAGCCATCATGTTAAATTACATTTTTATCAGCAGAACTCATTTGCAAATAAAAGTCCCAAATTCAAAATGTTTCTTTAGGTGTTTAAATGTTCTGCTCCTTTTGAAAAGTGCTAAATAAACAAATTGTATTATTCTATTTTTTATACTTTACATGCATTTCGCTGATAATACCTCTGTATTTTTACCAGTTCTAATAGTGAAATACATTAATTTATGTAAACAATACCATAAGTGGCAGATAAATGCAGTGGAGTGGAAATATAAAGTAGCATTTAATGGGGTACCTAAAAAGTGTACATGAGAACAGCACCTGAGTAAATGTAGTTACATGTCACAGCTGATTATAAATGCCAGAAATGATAGAAAAATATAATTTCTTTGATAAATCAGAAATGTGAATCTCAGGTGATAAATTAATCAACATGTTGTGAATCTGTTGTAACTGGGAGTTGTTCACATGTTGTACCAGCAGGGGGCAGCACACAGCAACACATCTGGTTACTACAGAAGACTATTTTCATGGCGGACATTTTGACATGTTACACAGGTGTGTTAGACCCAGAGAAACCTTATTCTCTTCAAAACACAACACACAATTCTCTATTTTACACTCTTCATCACTACCTAATCTCTTATGTTCAGACAGATGGTGACATTAAAATGAGACAACTTCAAGTTCCAAGACTCTTGTGTAATTTGCCATAAAAGCTTCAGTATATAAAGATGACAGGTGAACTCTACAACTACAGGAAGGATTATTACTTAGAATTTGTCTGAAATAGATTAATAGACATGTTTGCATTGATTAGTATCTTTTCACCAGTGTTGGAAAGTAACATTTATTCAAGTAATGTACCTGAGTAAAGTTTTGAGGTACCGGTAGTTGTACTATTTTTGAGCATTCCCATGTGCTACTTTGCACTTTTATTTAACTAAATCAAAGAGGGAAATGACATACTTTCTACCCCCTACATCTATTTAACAGCTTTAATTACTTTTCAGACTACTATTCAACATGAAATATTATATTTTAAAATTCTTACCGTTTAAATTGTCATTCTTTTATTTTCTTTGTCTTATTTCTAATTTATCTAGTCTCTAAAATTATTTTCACATTGATGAACTACAACACTCTCATCTATTCTCATCTATTTGTTAATGATAAAACAAATACTATAATAATTATAGTAAATAATTACATATATATAACAGTTTGTATAATGAGTAATTTTATACTCATGTCCTCATTTTATACTTTTATACATGTTTCTGATAATCCTTTTGTATTTTTACACGTTTTACAAGTGAGATTTTGAATTCAGGGCTTTTGCTTGTTAATGAGTATTTTTCGTATTTCTACTTTTACTTAAGTAAATAAATGTGTCTGCCATGACTATGATACTATATTATACTATAGTAAACTGTTTTATAGCCTATTGTATTGTCTTATAGTATATCATATATCCAATTGACAGGACTAACCCTGAGTTTAAAAGAATTATATAATAATTAGGGCTCAAGTTTATTGTGTTAATTGGATCAATTAATTACACCACAAATTAATGTGTTATAAAAATTAACACAAAGATTAAATATAGCACAATTGAAATGAAGCAGAAATTCAGTGTGCTTTTATTTTACATTCATCGGTAATTGTGCAATAACAACATTTATTTTACTTAAACATGACGCAACTTACAAAAGAAAAAAGCATAATGAACAGACACTTTTTCTTTCACTATTTCACTATTTTCACTACTAAACACATGCTTGATTATTTCCTGGAGACTTCATTCTAAAACATTTCCTTTTGCAGCAAGAAATTTTATATATATATATATATATATATATATATATATATATATATATATATTCAATATTTTCTACAGGTTAAACATTAAACTAGTTTAGTATAAAATAGTTACGATTTGTTTTCAGCGTTTCTGTTAATAATTTATATTATTATTAAGTTTCAATTTCATTATAATATTCAGATTAATCATAAATAATTGAACATGTATTTTAAACTAAAATTTGAGGATTAAAAAAATTACTTGAAAGTCGCAATAGTTACTTTCGTAGGTAACTAATTACTTTTCATAAGTTATGACTCACTTATCTAGTTTAGGTACTTTTTGGGAGATGTAAGTAAGAATTGTTACTAATTACTTTTTAAAATAACTTGTCTACACTAATCACATATCAGCTGAAGCCCTGATGTCCTTTCCTGTTTGAAATGTATTTAAAGTGTCATGGTTGTGGTGTTATCTGCCTGTCAGCTGATCTCTCTCCCTCCCTTTTCCTCTCAGCAGGTGCAGGCAGAGGGGCGGAGCTGATCCTTCTCTGGAGTGAGGCTCTAGACACACCTTCCCTGCATCTCCAATCAGGCTTCCTGTTTCAACCCCTCACACTCACATTTCCCTGTAAGATGATTGTTTCAGAACCAGCAGCCGCTTCATCCCTGCCCCCAGAGAAGGCTCTCCCTGCCCTTGAATCTCTCACTCATTTTCCCTCTAAAATCTCTTGTACGGTGCGGCCAGTGAGTTTTGCAGTCCTGTTTTTTTGGTTTTCTCTTTCTATCAGTTCCTGTAAGTCTTTGTTCTTCTGTAAGTGTTTTTTCCCCTCAGGTGATTTTCTGTTGATACTTTATCCATTGTGATTTTTTTTGTATTTATGAGATTTTCTGTTTTCATTTTTGTTCTCAAACATCTCTGCATCTGGGTCAGGACTCTCTTTCTCAAAACTTCAACAAAACTTCAACATAAAAATTCTCTGAAAGTGATATTTTGCCCAGTCGAGGTTGATCTTTATTCATTGAATTTTAGTTTGTACAGAAGCTGACTCAGGTTGTTAATTATTCACTAATAAAATAAGTATTTCTTAAGATTCTCCTTACTGTTTTAAATTGATTAGATTAAATTTAATAATAATAATCATAACAATAATGGATTACATTTGTATAGTGCCTTATCTAGATAACAAACATGCTTCACAGTGAGGCAGTGAAACTGAACCTCAGTCACCAGTGTGAAGCACCGGCTGGGTGACGCACTGCAGAACGCTCACCACACATCAGCCTGAGGGAGGGAAACCTGAGCCAATCATGCTGGGGGATGATTAGGAGGCCAGATGGAGAGAGACAGGTTGGGAGTCCTGCCAGGACGCCAGGGAACCCCCGACTCTCTGTATGATCAGTGCCAGGAGCAGGATAATCGATCAGGAATGCGAGCGATTAAGTCTGACACTAAGCCTGATAATGTTGTGTGAGGTGAAATGTTAAATGTGCAAAGAGTGAAGTCTTCACATTATCGTTGCCACTTTGTTTTAATACCAGCTGTAATCATCCTGCAGATGTCAAACAAAAAAATGCATCAATAAATTCAACAATACAGCTCCTCTGTTTCTAACATTCAACCTCAGTGTTCTTCAGTGAACAGAGCTGACTCAGGTGTCTTCTGACTTCTTTTATGGACCAATAATGTACCGAGCAGAGAGCAGCGCAGTGCCAGATACAAAATGAAAATAAGCCTAGTTACAACCAGACTCAATTCTTATTGTGTTTTACTGCAGCCAGTGTGGTGAAAAACTATTTTACATGAGGTCAACCAGGTAAACGCAGTAATTAGAAATCAGGTTTTATCCAAGAGTCGTTGAGTTTCACTGCAGTAACGACAGAAAATAGAGGACAAACAGCAACAGCAGTAACTGCTGTTTGTCCTGCTGTGTCTTTCACTTAACAATTACCTACATGATCTGCAGGAATTTCTGTAGGTATATATATATATATATATATATATATATATATATATATATATATATATATATATATATATATATATATATATATATATATATATGTGTGTGTGTGTGTGGTGTGTGTGTATGGTGTATATGTGTATATATACACATACACAATACGCTTTCAATTCTATTGCACTATTGTGATATTACATGTTAATAACACAGTCTGCGACCTGCTAGAGTAGAACCACACACTCCAACCGGCTGCAACACATGATTAAACATGGCTGAAAGAGAGAAGGAGAAGCTGGTGAAAAAGACTTAATTCAAACCACAGGCTGCACCTCAACATCAGCAGGTTCAACCATTTACTGCAGAATATTAACAGTAACGTTGTCAGCAACTTGTGCTGCGTCAGTGAGGCATATATTTACAAAATGGACGCATTGGTGTAACTATAGATGAACCGTCAATGTATTTAACTCTGGAATGTTCCCTTGTTTGTGTTAAAAACACAAGTGCTCTAAGTATAATAAAACTAAACATTAGCGGAGAATCAGCATCTTTGTTTTAAGATCTGCTGCTGAGAGACCGAAGTATCAATGAGAAGCTGTGGATTTTGTGATGCACCTGAACGTACCCTCACATGGTGACCTGGTTCCCTGGAGGAACTGAAACACCCAGAAGTGTTAGTGCCTGAAGCAGTCGCAGAAATAAACATTTATTAAGCTTTTCATCTTGTCGAGTTTGCTAAATACAAACGTTTAACGGTTTCAATCTTGTGTCCCTGTATTCATTTTTCTTGTTGTCATCTTACTTTTTAGCAATTTACACATTTAGCAATTTGGCTCCTTGGGGGTCGATGGAACTTGTTTTGAAATATATAATAATAATAATATTTATATATCACAATATATATTGTTGCTGAAAAATATCACAGTATGGATTTTAGGCCATATCGCCCATCACTAAAATATAAAAACACAATATTCTCTAATAAACCTTCAAACAGCACCAGTACCTTATGCTCTCTTAACACACAGCTATCACCACCACTGAAAAAAAGCTTGGGCAAGAAGAAACACAGAAAACAGCCAGAACGCTCCTTTAATGTGTGTGTCGGTACCTCTTTCCTGTACGTAGTAAGCGAGGTAAAGGTCAAGCTCTTTGATGGAGACAGAGATGTGTCTAGGCTGGACACAGAGGATCGGGTTGGAGCACTGGCCTCCTTTAACCAGCCGCTCCCCATCTGTGCTTTCCAACGGGATTCCTTTAAACAGGATCACCATCACCAGGTCCAGCCGCCACACCTGGAAAACACCAGCACAGGGATTAGTGCTGAAAAACAACCTGAGCTCAGGTCAGTGTGACAGATTTTCTGTGGAATCACTGGAGAAAACGTGAACTGGGTCTGAAGAGCGGATTCTATTTGGAGACTCCCAGCTGTTCCTGATTAAGCCTAGTTTATACTTCCGTGGACTTAGCTACGCTGCCAGCATGACGCAGGCATTGAGCATTCAAAGTTCTGCATTGGGGGAACGTGTTGCGCTGCCAAATTCTTGCTTCTTGCTTTTTGGAGGTGCACGTCAGCCTACAGTGTAGGGGTTTGGGTCGATAGCTACATACACAGAAGTACAAACTAGGCTTTAGTCCAGACTTCCTGACACCCCAGAAAGTAAATAAACATAAATTTTAATCACTTATATATTAAACAATTGACAACACAACTAGATCTCTGAGACGTTTCTTCCTGTTCTTCCTTGAAATGATGCCGATTGGCTGAGGAAGAGTCAAATTTCATCAGTAACCATTAAAAGATGGAGCTGGGCAGGACTTATTTATATAGAACATTTGATTGGAGGCTGGTCTCACTTTGTCCCACAACAACATTAAAATAATTTAGATTTGTGTTCACCGTTTCTTGAGCATTTAAAAATTCAACTGAAAGTAACAATAGTTACTTTCCAGAGTAACTAGTTACTTTTATAATTCTTCAGTAACTACTTAGTTACTTTCTGGGAGAAGTAACTAGTAACAGTAACTACCTTTTTAAAGTAACTTGTCCAATACAGATTATAAGAAGGTGTTGTTGTTCTATAAAAACTGTCCTGCGAAGAGATACTTTTTTAGGTAAAATCAACACACTAAAATTCAGGTAGTATAAGTATGAAACATGAAACCTTTATATTTTACCAGAGGATCAAGACATTGTTAATCTTCACCTGTTGACCATCTGCTCAGCTCTGAACCCATCAGCGCTTACATCTGATCCTGACTCGCTGCTACACACTGGTTTCTGAACCTGAACATGCATCAGGCAGGATGTAGTTCACCTTGTCAGCCTGTCGGAGGCAGTCGATGCGTCTCATTTTTCCTTTCTGGTCTGGGTTGGACAGGACACAGCATGCAGCTTTCTTCCCTGTGACTGACAAGACGAAATCTTCTCTGCACTCAGGCCTGATGTCCTTTCTTAACTTGGCTAACAGACGACTGGCCCACTTCTGTTTCACCTGGGAACGCAGGAACATTTTAAAAAGAGGTTTGATTAATGTACTGTACCAGCAGAGCGACATAGATTTAAAGGGACAATGTGCAGCATTCTGAGTAATGGATTAGCTAAAAACAACCGATTAATTCATAAATATGTCCTCATTGGTGTCAAATGACCTTGCCAATAATCTGACTTGTCCTATGGAGGCTTCTCAAGCCTGAGAAGGACATAAAGTCCTATTTACATTTCGAGAACATGAACATGAAGCAGCACAGCGAGAACAAGCGAGTCACTTCCCCAACAGATTTAAAGCCTGCACTGCACTTACTTTAAAAATGCTAATGCTCCATTAGGAGAAGGAATTCAGAATTTCAGAAAATGAGGGTAAACATTGGTGCCGCTTTTCCCAGGTGGAAACAGTGAAGGGAAGGAGAAAGATTTTCAAAGGGACGATGAAGTTGCTGCTTTCCTCACGTGTCATTTAGTCATTGCAGTCACATGGTAGTGTTGTACTGGATTTTTCCAAAATCAATGTTGCAACTTGGTCTGTCCCAGAATCCAAGTACGCAGGGAGTTTGTTTAATTCAGATAACGGTCAGCGACCAGGCTGACTTGGCTACGCTAGGTGGCGCTGTAGCCCTTTCAACAAATGTGTTACAACTACTTCCTGTTGACGGCTACTTGACTACCATAATAAACAATCTGGCAGCATACAAAGATGGAGATCGAGGAGTTTGACAGAGCAGTGTTGGCATACATGTTGTGCACTTTGCACTCTGTCTACTCGTCCGTCCAAGTGAGTTGTCGATTTCTTCACAGCAATGCTATCATTTGACTTTCTGGCAACAACATTACTATTTATGACGGTGTCCACACTTCTTTCCACTTCCGGGTGAAATCCCTGGCAGAAATGATTAACAATGTCATAAGCCATGGGAGGGGGTTCCTGTCGTATTTGCAAATCCAGTCCCTAGCCTGTACACATGAATTTGATACGTTTTCTATGCCTTTATGATAAAGCTTGTTCATGTGCACACAGTGACTGTCTGAATTACAGCTTTCATGAAATATATTAAATAAACAGCAGAACAGTAGAACGTGTATAATTAAAAGCCTAAAAAGTTTCATTGGTGTGTATATATAGCAGCAGAGGCTAATTATACACGCTACCGCTAATGATTCAATGCAGTTTGCAATTTGGTTGCAGAAAGAAAACTCAACCATGTCTTGATGACATGTTAAAACAGCTTCTGGGGACAAACAGGCCATCCTGGATGGCCAACGGAAAAAGTGAGGAGGTGTTTGAGAGATTATTAGTTTGATTCAAAATACAATTTCACCACTCAATGAGAGAAAAAAACTACACATTATCCCTTTAAGAAGTTAATGTCAGGAATGTTGTAAAACAGCACTAATAACATATGCACATGTTTAGTTACAGTAAGTGAAATTATAAAGTTGAGCTTCTCAGTAAGAGAGGTAAGCAGAGTTTATATATGTGACATCACATATTTTAGAGCCAATCGTGGTCCAATTTGCAACCTACATCCTTATCCTCACCCAGCCTAATGATTTATGATTTACTTTTATGCGTATTAAAACATGGACGTGTTCACCTACCTCTGCCTTCTCCCCGAGCAGCTCGTCTTTGACGGCTCTCTCTTCCTCTTTTGTCATCCTTTTCTCGTGTTTTTTGAAGTACTTCCTTTTTCTGGCCTGGAGGTTGAACCATGTGTAGGCGAAGGCACGGACCTGCGGCAGCAGAGCCTCAATGAACGGATGGAACTCATCCTGCAGACACACAAACACACACAGTTATCAGCAGACAGGGATGGAACGTAACTAAGTGCATTCACTCAAGCACTATACTTGAGTATTTATATGTGATGCTACTTTTTATTTTACTTTAGAACTTGCAGCGATGAGTTGATTAGTTGCCAATTACATGAATCAATTTTAAAGCCACAAGGTATACGTAAATGTCTCCCGACAACAAAAATAACTGCTGATGCATTACAGCTAGTGTAGGAATATTGTAAACATGGTGTTGTGTGTTAAACGTACATTGGATCTGACCTCAGTCCCTGTATTGTAGTAGAATATATTTGATTTATCCTCTATAAACAGCGACTGTGTCAGTGAGATGAAGTACAGCAACATGCTGATTAGACTGTACATGTTTCAGCTATTCATGGTCTGACAGCACAGAAACACACGTTTCACTCACTAACAGTAGCTGCAGTGTGTGTGTTGGGCTAAGGTGACTTACACAGCAGTACAGGTCTAATCTTTTCCAGCTTAGGTTTCTGACAACATAACCTTAAAGAGGAATTTCACTGCTCTAAATAGGGTGATTTCTTAAAACTAGGTCATCTGTGTAGTAGAACTATGCAACTATTTTCCGAATCGGTGCCCTATGACTATGAAAAAAAGGTTGTAGTTACCCTTCTTGCTCAAAAGGGGGAAGTTTGAGTAGCTGTGTGCACATCCAACCCCTGTTTTGGTCTAAATAACAATAAGGGTAGAAGAATATCTGAATAGTGGATTGCAGATACTAATATATCAATACTACAAAAACCACAATGCTTTGCAAACAGTCCCGTCCAATCAGCTACTGATGGTGTATATTATGGAGAGAACAAGTGATACTGTAGGTCACTGTGGTAGTTATAATAATAAAAAAAAACAATACAAAATTGTACATACAAATGATAGTGATTTTATTTCTATTGCACTATTATAATAATGCATGTTGATGCAGTCTGGCTCCTTGGGGTCTATGTTACCTGAAATTGTATTATATTGTTTATATATCACAATATATATCACTATCGCAAGAGGCTGTAATGTATATCACGATATGGCTTTTAGACTATATCACCCATCACTACTGATAATGTAATGTAAGCCAATCACAGTTAAGGATTTATTGAAACCATTGGGATGTGGTGGAACGGGAGATTGGTCAGCAACAATACTCAGGTAGGCTGTGGCGTTGCAACGATGCTCAATTAGTACCAAGGGGCCAAAGAGTACCAAGAAAATATTCCCCACACCATTACACCACCACCACCAGCCTGAACCGTTGATACAAGGCAGGATGGATCCATGCTTTCATGTTGTTGACGTGAAAGACCCTACCATCCGAATGTCGCAGCAGAAATCAAGACTCATCAGACCAGGCAACGTTTTTTCAATCTTCTATTGTCCAATTTCGATGAGCTTGTGCATATTGTAGCCTCAGTTTCCCGTTCTTAGCTGAAAGGAGTGGCACCCAGCGTGGACTTCTGCTGCTGTAGCCCATCTGCCTCAAAGTTTGATGTACTGTGCGTTCAGAGATGCTCTTCTGCCTACCTTGGTTGTAACGGGTGGTTATTTGAGTCACTGTTGCCTTTCTATCAGCTCGAACCAGTTTGGCCATTCTCCTCTGACCCCTGGCATCAACAAGGCATTTCCGCCCACAGAACTGCCGCTCACTGGATATTTTTTCTTTTTCGGACCATTCTCTGTAATCCCTAGAGATGGTTGTGTGTGAAAATCCCAGTAGATCAGCAGTTTCTGAAATACTCAGACCAGCCCTTCTGGCACTAACAACCATGCCACGTTCAAAGTCACTCAAATCACCTTTCTTCCCCATACTGATGCTTGGTTTGAACTGCAGGAGATTGTCTTGACCATGTCTACATGCCTAAATGCACTGAGTTGCCGCCATGTGATTGGCTGATTAGAAATTAAGTGTTAACGAGCAGTTGGACAGGTGTACCTAATAAAGTGGCCGGTGAGTGTGTACATATATTCGATTGGGTTCAGGTCTGTTAAAAAATCATGCATTGTGATTTCTGGATTTTCTTTTTAGTTTATCTCTCTCATAGTGGACATGCACCTACGATGAAAATTTCAGTCCCCTCCATGATTTCTAAGTGGGAGAAATAGCAAAATAGCAGGGTGTTCAAATACTTGTTTTCCCCACTGTATATATATATATATATATATATATATATATATATATATATATATATATATATATATATATATATATATATATATATATATATATAGTGTTTTGTGTTTTAAAGATAAAACATAAGATGTTGATGAGTTTAGCTTAAGTTGTTGTGACCAGTCTGATGAATGTAGACGCATGTGTGTTTATACTGTAGCAGCCTGATGTTGTTTTCAGGTGATTTATTAAAGGTAAACAGTGAACTGCTGTTTGTGTAGTAACACTTTTCTAATCAGATGCTGCAAATATATCAACAAAAGGATATAAAGGAATTTATATGATTATTAAAATTACTATCATTACTAAATAAAACAGAAACAAGGTGCAAATCAGGAGCCATGATAGACCGGGAATGGTCTATCATGGTTCCCGTCCCATTGCTGTTTTTACTGAAATAACTGCTATATAAAAGAAAATGCATCACCCTACATTAAAGGCTGTGCCAATAACATCACTGCTTCCATTGCCATTATCACAGATTGTCAATCTGTTGAATCTGTTGGTTTTGTGAGTATCTGAAGCATAAAAACAAGCTGAGTCTGCAGCTGCTCAATCTTCAGGAGCCACAATTAAATTACTTAGAAGTAAACAATTAAATTAAATTACTCTTATACTTTTGTTTCTGGGAATACCACTATATAATTTAACCACATTAATCCATCTATGAAATCACCAGTGATCACAGCCACGTGTCTGTATTAGAATTAAAAATACCGGGCTCCAGGTAGCAATAAGCCAGTTTTCACCCTGGTTGTAGATGTAAACATATTCATAGTGTTTGGCTTGAAGCTGATATAAATCATGATTGTGACCAAAACTTAATACCAACTTCCTTTTATTAAATCGTGTTCCTGTTTCAGTTACTCAATTTGTGTGTCTGATTTGTTGTTGTATTTTGTGTTTAAATGTTCCCCTTGGAGACAGAACATCATCTCTCACCTCTGCTGCAGCTGCTAAACACATCACTGCAGAACCAAAAGAGTAAAAACCCCATTTTGTTCTAAATCAGTTGGTTCTTGGCCACTTTTGGACAATTGAAACTCATTAAAATTTTTAATTCCTTATTATTGATTCATTAAATCAGGGGTGGGTTTTGGGTTTGGGTTTTGTTATACAGTAGCCAGACAGGAGGTAAAGAGAGAGAGAGAGGAAAACAAATGGACAGGTTGTACTTACAATTGTTTGGATGAAGTTTATTCAGTACTGCCCATTCCATGGGTTATTTTTTTTCTGTATGTCTGAAAATTTCATTAATTGATTGCAATCTGAGTGTGAAGGGGATTTTAAGCAATATGATAAAAATGCTCTGGAAAACATTATCCACCCTACCTTTAATTTTTTATGATAATAATGATAGTAATGATGTTATGATATTTTCTCTATCCAAAAAATTCCACAAAAAAAGGACGCAAACCATTGTGCCCCGCATAAGTTATAACCGAAAGCTGAGGTCGATCCAACAGTCAGAGAGATACACGAGCCACAGACACACAGAGAGATGACAGGAAAGGGGGAGGCAGACAGAAGGGGAATATCATGCAGGAAAGGGTTCCTGATGCAAGATTTAATCCTGGATCACCTGCAGTGAAGACTGTAGCCTCTATATAAAATGTATAATTTTAATGTTTTGGATTTTAACCCTTCAGATGCACAAGGCTCAAAATCAATTATCATCCAAATTCACATTATTAGTGTGACTGATTTCACTAATGTGTCACCAGTGTCTTATTGTTTCAGGCTTAAGCCCTGATAAATAATGGTTGTGTCAAGAAGGGCATCTGGTGTAGAGGTAAGATCTTAAGCGCAAGCCCGAGTCCGGAATTTCGGGCCGGGTCGGGCATAATATTTCAATCATTACGTTCGGGTAGGGTCGGGCTTCTCTCTCGCTGACTTTTTAAAAAAAATAAATATATGTTTATAAAAATGTATACTAAAACGATGTGTGGATACTAAACTAAGGAGTACTTGTTATAAAATAAATAATATTCAAAGAAATTCAATTCAAAGAACTCCTTCCTGTCTCTGTCTATTATCATTGTTGTTCTTTGTCTCTCTGCCTCTCTCTCTCGCTAGATTCTTAAGGACGTACTGCTGCTTTATGGCCCAATTTTCAATCCGTCAAAATGACGGACTTCTTTAAATTTTTCCGTCAACTCTTTAAAAAATCTGTCAAGGATGGAAAATTGTTGGTTAATGTAACCTCTGCAGACAGAAATATAAAAGATGTAAATGTTTATACATCTTGTTTAGCTTAGATTTCGTTAGAAAAGACAGGCTTTAATTTGTTATCATAAATCACCCCTCCTCCTCCCGAGTCCTCAAAAATAAAATATGAAACTTCGGGTTTGCTTCGGGCTCGGGCTTGCAAATCAAGTTAATTGGTCGGGCTCGGGTCGGGCTTTAATCCCGCGGGCCTGGGTCGGGTCGGGCTGGATTTTTTAGGCCCAATCTTACCTCTAATCTGGTGTAAAACGTTTGCCAATTTAAATCCTACTTCCATAGTGGATCGGTCGAGGCCCGGGTTAATAACGACCGCCATCAGTGCTGGTCACCTACAGGGTGCTGGTAGAAATTGGACGGTCAAAGAAGGAGAGGAGGAAGAGAGAGAAAAGAAGTAATAAGCAGTATCTAGTTTATACTTGGTGTTTTCATCACTATTCACCCGGAGTCCTTCTCCCCACTCCCCTTCGGGGGAGTGGCTATTGCGACTCATCGAGGCCCCCCTGATGAAACTACTCCTTCACCTGCCTGGTTGAACCTGCCCCTCTACCCCCACCCTACGGCATCTCTACAGACTGAAACATCTTTATAGACGATTACTTCATCATCAGATGGATGTCTGTCAGTCCTGGTTCATCTATAGCCTGTCCATCCATGGGAGTGGATCTCTCCTTCACTGTGGTTCTCCCCTAGGTTTCTTCTTTCCCACTGGATTTTGGAGTTTTTCCTTGCCGAGAAGGAGGGTCTAAGGACGGGGGGTGTCGGAGCCACTTTGGACTGAATTTTGTGAAGCACTTTGAGACAACTGTGTTGTAATATTGGGTTATATAAATAAAATTTAAATTGAAAAGAACGGCAAGAGTGTAGGACTGAGAATATGGACTTTGAATGTTGGAACGATGACAGGAAAAGGTAGAGAGTTGGTTGACATGATGCAGAGGAAGGTAGATATACTCTGTGTCCAAGAGACCAAGTGGACATAGCAGCTAGAAGTCTAGGAGCAGGGTTCAAGTTGTACACTGTTGTGCCTCGCCCTGAGGAATTTCAGGCCTGCAGGTAAGCCTGAAGCCTGATTTGAGTTCCTTTGTCTCTTGAGACAAAGGAAACTCACACGAAGGCTATAAATGCATGGAGGACCTGCAAACTGCGTTCTTTCCAGTCGCGCTGACGGGCGCGACGAACGGAAGCACACACTACTCGCTCAACCCGCCTGCCCCCACCGAGCAGCAGCCGAGCGAATAGTTACCGCGCGCATTTCCAGAAGGCCTGTAAGAAGAAATCCTCGCTGGCCGAGACTTTCTTCTACCTGATTGATCGACGGTCACCCCCCGGATCAAGCTGTTTCCCGCGGATGTAGGCGACGCCCGCCTATGAAAGGACACCTGAGACACAACGTTTCCCTCCTTTCTTTCCTGTCGCGACCCTCTCCCTTCGAGCCACGGACTGTGAGAGGACACTAGCGTGCCGCTAGCCCCGGACTGTCAGCAAAGGACGTGCTGCAGCTCCGGACCAACAAAGCCCGGATCAACAACTCCGGACCACCACAACTACAGCCTGCGTCACAGTAAGAGGTTATCTTCTGGGCAGTGAATATTAGTTGTTGTTTTATTAGTGTTTTCACTTGTTGTTTTTGTACGGATCGCCGCGTCCGTTACGCTGTTTATTCTGTTACTGTGATCAGCTGATTGAGCGCCGAGTCCGCTCGCTCGCTCTCTTCTCTCTCTCTCTCTCTCTCCCGCTCGCTCTTTCACTCTCATCCTCTTTCTCTCCTCTTCGCTCTCCATCCTCTCGCTTACTACGAACACTTGCACACTTACATTAACACATACCCGCACCCCACTACGCACACCCCCGTGCTTTTCTTTGCTCCGGATTACGTGCCGTGGACAAGTCGCCATCTTGTCTCACCCACAAGTATCCGTAAGTGTAGTCCCGCGCCTTCTTTGTCTCGGATTACGTGTCGTGGACAAGTCGCCATCTTGTCTCACACAGAAGTATCCGTGGGTGTATTGTCACAGTGTGACCACTAGTGGCGTAACACCCGTTCCTGGCGTAGCCGCCATCTTGAGAGTCCCACTTTGTCCCGGCGTAGCCGCCATTTTGCGACCTCACACGCGCGCGCACTCACCCACACACGCCCACTCACACACGCCCACTCACACACACACACACACACATACAACCCCCTGCTGTTGGCTTGGTTTTGTCTATTTACACTGTTTACTTAGTTTGTCTCTCTGTTATACTTAGCTTATTCTGTCTTTGTAGTTACCATACTGATTTAGTTATAGTTGAGGATATTGACAACAGTATTAATTGTAAGGTGTTTACTGTTTGTAAATAAACTCTTTTGTATTTAAAGAGAAGCCTCCTTGTATTTGTCCATGTATTGTCACAAAGAGCTGGTTGATTGGGCTAGTGTACGGATTCACACCTTCCCTTTTATACCTTCTATTAACTTATGTTCTAACATAAAGCTAATTATAAGGTAATAATTTTATGAGACTGGTCATTATAGTTATTAGTCTGGTTCATCCGGTGGTGCCCCGTTTTTAATTTATTAATTTTTAATTAATAAATTTAATTAATATTTTTATAATTAATAATCATCTTTGATAATTATTAATTACTACTAATAACTATTTATAGCCCCTACATGCACAACATACACATCTACCATGGTGTAGAAGAGAAATGAAGTAGGAGTTATCTTGAAGGAGGCGCTTGTTGGGAACATTCTGGAGATAAAAAATAGTGTCACATAGTGTGAGACGTGAAGCTAGAAATAGTCTGATGTTTACTATTATTAGTGGATGTGCTCCACAGGTAGGATGTGAGCTGGAGCAAAGAAGATATTCTGGTTGGACTGTGATGGGCAGGTTTGGTATCCTGGAGAGGAACGCAGAAGGACACATGGTGGTTGACTTTGCAAAAAGGATAGAAATAGCTATAATGAATACATTTTTCCTGAACAGGCAGGTAGGTGAGAAGAGTGGAGGTAGGAGCACACAGGTAGACTACATCTTGTGTAGACAGTCTAATCCGAAGGAGATCAGTGACTGTGGTAGGTAAGAGTGTGCCAAACTGCATAGGGTGGTGGTGTGTTGCATGACCTTTAGGAAGGAGTTGAGACAGGCTCTGGGTGGTCAACAACAGCGAATGTGATCAGGGAGACAGATAGGAGAATACTTGGTGTGTCATCTGGAAGAAAGTAGATAAGGAGACTTGGTGGTGGAATGAGGAGGTGCAGGAGTGTATACAGAGAAAGAGGTTAGCTAAGAAGAAGTGGGACACTGAGAAGACTGAAGACAGCCCTACTCAGTCTGAAGAGAAGAGAGTAGACAAGAGTACAGGGAGATGCAATGTAAAGTGAGAGTAGAGGCAGCAAAGGCCAAAAAAGGAGTGTACAATGACTTGTATGCTAGGTTGGACAGTAAGGAGGGAAAGACTGATCTAGACCGGATGACAAGACAGGGAGATAGAAATGGGAAGGACTTGCAGCAGGTTAGGGTGATTAAGGATAGGGATTTAAGTGTATTGACAGGTGCTACTAGTGTGATGGGAAGATGGAAAGAGTACTTTGAAGAGTTGATAAATAAGGAAAATGAGAGAGAAAGGATGACTGTTGTGGACCAGGAAGAAGCAGAGATCAGTGAGGATGAATTGGGGAGGGCACTGAAGAGGATGAAGAGTGGAAAGGGAGTCAGAAGTATATTAGAACGATGCAGGACATGTATGAGGATGGACTGTAAGACAGTGGTGAGGTGTGCTGTGGGTGTGACAGAGAAATTCAAGGTGGAGCCTCAGGAATCAGCTCTAAACCCCTTCTTGTTCACTATGGTGATGGATAGACTGATAGACAAGGTTAGACAGGAATCTGGACTATGATGTTTGCAGATGATTATGATCTACAGTAAGAGCAGAGAACAGGTGGAGGAGAAGCTGGAGGTTTGCCCTGGAAAGGAGAGGAATGAAGGTTAGCAGGAGGTAGAGCTGGAGGTAGCAGAGATGAAGATGCTGAAGTTCTCTTTGGGAATGACCAGGATAGATAGGATCAGGAACGAGTACATTAGAGGGACAGCACATGTTAGAGATTTTGGAGATGAAGTCAGAAAGGCCAGACTGAGATGGTTTGGACATGCCCAGAGGAGATAGTGAATATTTTGGTAGAAGTATTATGAGTTTTGAACTTCCAGGCTGGAGGTCAAGTGAACCAAACAGGAGGTTTATGGACATAGTGAAAGAGGACATGAAGGTAGTTGGTGTAGGAGAAGAGGACACAGAAGACAGGGTTAGACTGAAGCAACTGATTCACTGTTGTGACCCCTGAAGTGAAAAGCCAAAAGCAGAGGGTTAGGGTTAGAAGAAGAAGTGTGATTGATTCTAATCTACACTCACCGGCCACTTTATTAGGTACACCATGCTAGTAACGGGTTGGACCCCCTTTTGCCTTCAGAACTGCCTCAATTCTTCGTGGCATAGATTCAACAAGGTGCTGGAAGCATTCCTCAGAGAGTTTGGTCCATATTGACATGATGGCATCATAGAGTTGGCGCAGATTTGTCGACTGCACATCCATGATGCGAATCTCCTGTTCCACCACATCCCAAAGATGCTCTATTGGATTGAGATCTGGTGACTGTGGAGGCCATTTGAGTACAGTGAACTCATTGTCATGTTCAAGAAACCAGACTGAGATGATTCCAGCTTTATGACATGGCGCATTATCCTGCTGAAAGTAGCCATCAGAAGTTAGGTACATTGTGGTCATAAAGGGATGGACATGGTCAGCAACAATACTCAGGTAGGCTGTGGCGTTGCAACGATGCTCAATTGGTACCAAGGGGTCCAAAGAGTGCCAAGAAAATATTCCCCACACCATTACACCACCACCACCAGCCTGAACCGTTGATACAAGGCAGGATGGATCCATGCTTTCATGTTGTTGACGCCAAATTCTGACCCTACCATCCGAATGTCACAGCAGAAATCGAGACTCATCAGACCAGGCAACGTTTTTCCAATCTTCTATTGTCCAATTTCGATGAGCTTGTGCAAATTGTAGCCTCAGTTTCCTGTTCTTAGCTGACAGGAGTGGCACCCGGCATGGTCTTCTGCTGCTGTAGCCCATCTCGATGTACTGTGCATTCAAAGATGCTCTTCTGCCTACCTTGGTTCTAACTGGTGATTATTTGAGTCACTGTTGCCTTTCTATCAGCTCGAACCAGTCTGGCCATTCTCCTCTGACCTCTGGCATCAACAAGGCATTTCCGCCCACAGAACTGCCGCTCACTGGATAGTTTTTCTTTTTCGGACCATTCTCTGTAAACCCTAGAGATGGTTGTGCGTGAAAATCCCAGTAGATCAGCAGTTTCTGAAATACTCAGACCAGCCCTTCTGGCACCAACAACCATGCCACGTTCAAAGTCACTCAAATCACCTTTCTTCCCCATACTGATGCTCGGTTTGAACTGCAGGAGATTGTCTTGACCATGTCTACATGCCTAAATGCACTGAGTTGCCGCCATGTGATTGGCTGATTAGAAATTAAGTGTTAACGAGCAGTTGGACAGGTGTACCTAATAAAGTGGCCCGTGAGTGTATATTGCAACATATCTGCTGCACTTTCACACACTTTCATGAACATTCAAAAATCATTATCATATCTTTAACAATACTAATATTAAAACTCCTAAGGCCCAAAATTGACCAATAAATCTATCTAATAGAAAACTAAAAAAAAACTATTGTGTATTGTTAATAACAAAGTGTTGAGTTCAGAATGAAATACATTTTACCTACATTACATGATTTAAAGCTGTATATATTGTGGAATTAAAAAGCAGTTTTAATGAGTTTCAATGATAGAGCCAAGTTATTGTATTGAATGTTATATATTATGGATATATTTAAAGAGATGAAGCTAAAAATAAACAAATCTGAAAGAAATCCACACCGGCAAATTTCATTTCATTTCATATCCATTAACAGATGAAATGGTTTTAAAAAAGAAAGTGAAGTTGCCACAAATGGCAGAATTTACCAGTGAGGTAAATACAAAATAAAATGAGACAATCCCTCAAAAACTACAAATACAAGAAATAACCACCTTAATAAGAAACAAATGTGCCAAAGAACAGTTGACATGATAGCTACTGATTCAGAAGAGTCCATGTTAGGAACTGAGGACATGACCCCTGTTAGTTCAGACAGCCAAGATCATGGCAACAAAAAGTTGGAAGAAAATGTGTCAAAAACAGTAAAGTGGAAGAGCAACAGACATCCCCAAAGGTCTAATTAACCCAAATTACTGAGTTAACCCACAGTAAGTTACTTTATATTATGAATACATTGCTACCCTCGATCCACATAATCACACAACACAAGAGAGACTTAATATTTTCTGCTGTTTGCAAGTATTCATAGAAAACAACTCACTCAACTGTAGCTTCCTGACATCAAAACCTGCTTTTATATGAGATGTTAATGTCTAAAACCTGTGTAAACAAGTAATAGAAATGGGTCAACACTGATCACAACAGATTATACCTATGCAGAGTTAAGTGCTGTGCAGCAGTTATGTAAATAAAAGCTTTCTGTTATTCTTGATCTCAACAAATCTCATTTGTAGATCTAAACCAACAATGTATTTATTCTACTAATAGAATTGCGTGTGTAAACCTGATGCATCTTATTCCACTGTGTCAGAGCTCCAACTGTGTCCAAAAACTATTAAAAACACATCAATGAGACACATTGCACCAGGAGGTAATAGTGTGTTTTCAGTGGTGGACTGGTGGTAGTTTATTATGACTCAAGCACACACACAAGCGCACACACAAGCACAAACTCAAGCACACCCAAACGCACACACACATCCTGCTGCCAGAAATACTCACTACAGCAACAAATCCACCACTGAAAATAGTTCCAAACTGCAGTATCTCCTCCTGTCTACAGTAACTATACTTCTATTTGAGTGTTTTTTAAATATTCACATTTTAATTAAGAACAAATGAGGCATAGAAGAGCAGGACACATCAAAAAGCAGATTAACACACTGTTGTTTGGGGTTTTTCTAAGGATTTGTTGACAATAAGAAAATTAAGAACACCAGACAGATTTCTGCCATCTACACCTGTCTCTGTGGTCATGGATTGTAAATCTGCATAATAAGTGCCTGTGTTGACAAATGTTTTATGAAGTCTCAGCTGCAATCAAATCATCTCCCTGCAGTGGTGACGAGGGGGCGGGGCTTCAGGGCTTTGTGACTGCACAGCCGAGATCAGAGATATACAGCAAGAGAAAAGTATTTTCACATGACAGGCTCTAAAAAGATACAAGTAACTTCCGTGAACAAGTCAAGTTGTTTGGATGAGCAGTTCCTGAAAATATATAAAAATATCCGCATTGTGGTCTGAGGGTTCAGATCTGTACTGCACTTCCATGGAAAACACAATAAAAAATTGAGTTTAATTCTACCGTTATTCTTCTTATTCTCACAGTGAGGAGGTCGAGTTGACATCTCCTCTGTGGCATCACTTAATTCAAAGGCTGTTACAACTATTACCACTATTACAAATATTACCATTATTACTACTATTACAACTATTACCATTATTACAATTATTACCACTAGTACAACTGTTACTAGTATTACAACTATTACCACTATTACATTATTAGAACTATTACCACGAGTACAACTATTAACATTATTACAATTATTACCATCATTACTACTATTACAACTATTAGCACTACTACCATTATTACAACTATTACCACTATTACCATTATTACTTCTATTACAATTATTACAACTATTACCATTAGTACAACTAGACCCGTGGCACTGCAGCGGAGGACCGCCACAGAACCATAGAGCCCCCACTCACTCCAGCTTGTTTCCCCCCCGAGAAGTGACATCCCAACCCCAGCCTATAACAGCCCCCAGAACAGAGGGCAAACACTGAGGAAACACTGGATGTATGGGATTAAAGTATAAAAATTAAAAATTTCTGCGGCCCTCAGTAGTAGGCTGTTCCTCAGACGGGGGGCCGTAAAACTGGAAGGATG
The DNA here is from genome assembly GCA_030544235.1 of Lepturacanthus savala. Classification (NCBI taxonomy): domain Eukaryota; kingdom Metazoa; phylum Chordata; class Actinopteri; order Scombriformes; family Trichiuridae; genus Lepturacanthus; species Lepturacanthus savala. Next base: position 417,651 of record CM060481.1, on the reverse strand, counting down.
CCCCGTATGTTTGTATTTTTACTCTGGATATAGATAAAAGGTAAGTGTTGGAGGACCTGAGGGTTCATGAGGGTTTGTAAGGTAAAAGCACTTCGAAAAGATAAGAAGGCCCAAGACCCCCAAGACATTAAAAAAACATTAAGAGAACCTTAAAATCGATCCTGAAACACACAGGGAGCAATGCAAAGACTTTAAAACCAGTGTAATATGCACCTGCTTTATAGTCCTTGTCAGCACACATGCTGCTGAGTTCTGGAGGAGTTGTAGACTTTTGATGGTCTTTTTAGGAAGACCAGAAAGCAGGGCATTGCAATAATTAGTGCAATACTTTGGCTATATTCTTTAAATCAGGGGTCTCCAACCCTGGTCCTGGAGATCTACTGTGGGTGCAGGTTTTTGTTCCAACCAAGCAGTAACACACCTGATGACCTTAATGAAGCTCCAGCAAGGGCCCTAATGGTTGATTAGTAGAATCAGTTGTGTTCCTGTTTGGTTGGAACAAAACCTGCACCCACAGTAGATCTCCAGGAACAGGTTTGAAGACCCCTGCTTTGAATGATAAAATCCTGTCTTTGTAGAAGATTTAATGTGTGGAATAAAATTGACCTCAGAGCAAAAGTGACACCTAGATTTTTTACTTAATTGAATGGTTTTAGAGTAAATGTCTGCAGTTTTGATAAAAGTTTCACTCTTTGGGCCTCAGGGACAATGATTAAAATTTCAGGTTGAGCTGTAGGGTTTTCTGCCATCCAGGATTTGACACTGCCAACTGGACACATATATATATCAATTAAAAAGAATTGGACCTAAAATAGATCCTTGGGGGACACCACAGTTTATTTCATGTATTCTCAAGGAGTTTGTATCCAAGCCTACCAGGATTTTTAAGTGAACCACTTAAGAACAGTGCCAGAGAGGCCAGCCAGGTGTCTGAGTCAATTTAAATGAATATTATTATCTACTTATCTCAAAAGCAGTGCTTAGATTCAATAGCACAAGGTGAAAGCTTGTGTGTGTCCAAACTGCACTTAAGGTCATTAACAACTTTTAAAAGAGCAGTCTCTGTACTGATTCATCCTAAAACCAGAAACCATAAATTCTCATAGATTGAGTGATTAATTAATCCATCTAAAGAGAACAGCCATCTGAACTTCAAAGAAAACAAAAAATGTTTAAAAAAGTGATGTTGGGATCGGGTCTAAAACGCAGGTTGTTTAGGCAGGTGGTTTAACTTGGAAACTTACTCTACCAAGCATCTCAGCATCAACCAGGACAAAACTGTCCAGTGTTTCTCAGGGCAACACACACATTCAACTGCATTAAAAATAGTAGTTTTATTACACAAAATAGTGGATCTGATAGAATTGATTTTAACTCTGAAGTGGTCTGCAAAGTCCTCACAGAGATTGTTGGTTGTTGTTGGGGTTCGCTAGAGTCTGGATTAAATAAACAGTTAATCATATTAAAAAGGACTTTGGTGTAATTATTCTCCTAAAATAGTTGTTTCTTGCTTCCTTGAGAGACTTGTTACATATTTTAATTGCTCACAATATATCTCATAATTGACAGTTAATACATCTCCCGTTGTATAAAACCGGTGACATTAAAAACCACAATGGTGGTAGAACACAGCCAAGTCAATAATAACCAGATCCAGGGTGTGTCCCCTGTTGTGAGTTGGCTCTGTGACATGTTGAGTAAAATCCATGCAACTTAAGAAAGTTTAAAAACTCTTTAGTCATGTGGTCTGATGTGTTCTCTCTGTGCAAATTGAAATCACTGGATATAATTTTAAAATTGTAAGTGGCATGGTTTATTGATAAAAATTCGGCAAAGTCGCTGATACAAGCAGTATCATATTTAGAAGGTCTGTGAATTGTAATGCAAAGAATGAACAGGCTGTGTACTGATCAAATGAAATGTTTTTGACCTGAGTGAATTGTTGGTTATGGATGCAATGCCACCACCTTTCCTGCCACTTCTTGCAGAGAAAGTGACCCCGTCATGTGGATGTGCCTTACGATGTAATCCCCCGATGAGGTTGTGGTAGCATCCCCTTGATCTTCAGAAGGACAAGCCCACTCCGTCACCCCCGGCAGTGACCTCCTAAGCTGCCCTAGGAGTGAGAATACTGGGGGAAGTACAGTCACTGAGCTCTATCATCTCTTTCTGGTACCATGTACCACTGTCATTAATAAACAGTATCTAGTTTATACTTGGTCTTTACATCACTATTCACCCAGAGTCCTTCTCCCCACTCCCCTTCGGGGGAGTGGCTACTGTTTCAGTTCATCCGCACGAGGCCCAACGATGACGACTCCTGATGCGACTCATCGAGGCCCCTGATGAACCTTCACCTGCCTGGTTGGACCCACCCTTCTGCCCCCACCCTACGGCATCTCTACAGACTGAAACATCTTTATAGACTATTATTTCATCACCAGATGGATGTCTGTCAGTCCTGGTTCATCTATAGCCTGTCCGTCCATGGGAGTGGATCTCTCCTTCACTGTGGTCCTCCTCGAGGTTTCTCCTTTTTCCCACTGGGTTTTTGAGTTTTTCCTTGCCGAGAAGGAGGGTCTAAGGACGGGGGATGTCTGAGTCACTTTGGACTGGATTTTGTAAAGCACTTTGAGACAACTGTGTTGTAAAATTGGGCTATATAAAAAAAGTGAATTGAATTGAATAGACCACCACCCTCACCTGGTGGGGGGAGTACCAACGCACTGTGTCCTTAAACAGCCGCCTGTGCTGAAATGAGGAGCAGGAGAGCAGAGGTGGACAGCTCCCTGTTGGGACATCCACCAGCTGGAGGGCAGTTTGCCATGAGTGGAGGGAAGGTTGTGGTGTCTGTCAACAGAGGCAGGATGTTTAAGGACAGAGAAACAGGCGCAGTTTCCTGGTGCTGGTCCCGGGATGGTGGAACCCTCCTCTACCTGTGGATGACCATTTTGGTCCATGGGGTCCCCTTGCTTGGAGTGGTGTTGATGTGTCACTGGCGGGAGGGGGATGGTTTCCATAAAAGCGTGGGCCCAAAGGTGGTGTTTTGTGGTGCAGGGTCCCTGATCGGTGACATTTCCAGTCAGCTGGTCTTCGCCAGGATACAAGATCTGATGGTGGTCAGCAGGAACTCTTTACTCTGCAGCTGGTCCAATATCAGTCTGATGTCCACCAGAAGGTTCATAATCTTTTTGTTAGACTTGTTCAGGAGTTTTTCCGTCTCTCCAGGTAAGTCGGCAGTGACCTGTGTGAGCACCTCACTGGGCTTGTTGACGTTTTGCTAGCTCACCGCTGACAACGCCTAATGACTTACTAATTTTAAAACAACAGTCTTAAAAACCTGTTTTAAAAATGACAGTTAAAACTGCCAGGGTTACAACTGCCACAATTACAACTCCTACTACTATTCCCACTATTACAACTATTAAAACTATTACCACTATTACCAGTATTACCATTACTCCAACTCTTACCATAGTTAATAGTTAATCTAATAGTGGAATTAGATGTTTTTCTTGTTTGTTCCTGTCACTTTTCTTAAGTCTGTGAAGCAGAAGAAGGAACATTATCTGTTAATATACACCATACAGGCTATTGTATGTACAAAAGTATCTGTTCAAAAAACAAGCTATAATAATTATATTTTCAATCTGCTGTAAAACATAAAAATAAACAACAAATATTAATATAAATGTGAAAAACACAGAGGTGGCAGAGCAGCACCTGTTCATGTATGAGGACTGAAAGAATCTGGCTTCATATTGAGATTTTAATTAAATTTGATCAGTTTGCACTTGCATCCACATCTATTTAAAAACACCCAGAACTGTCAGATTTATTGTCTCATGGTAAGAGATCTACAGAGGTGCATTAAAACAGCCGACTGTTTAAACTGTGTTGTTTGTTTTATTCACCGTGACAACATGGAGTGTGAATCTGCTTTTCATAACATGTTAACCTCTATGCTACAGTAAATACTTGTGTTGGCTCCATCGACACCATTGGAGGACAAAGTGCCTAACACTAAATGAGATGTGACATGAAAACTGTCTGAACTGGTGATGTTTGTTAACTACAGATGAAGAAGCTGCATGCAGTATTAGAGTAACAGCACAGATGTTTGTGCTGCTTTGTTTTCTTTAAGGAATTTTCTTTAACGGCATGTTTGAGTAATAGTCTGTATGCATGACACCGTCTGCTACTCTGACAAGTAAAGTTACTAATGGTGTTCTGTTTATTCACGATTTTCACAACTCTGTCTTTTAATTTTGATGTTTTTAGTGATGCAATGTTTGTCTGAATGAGCTAGAATCCACAACAAAATATAATAAAACCCTATGAAACACAGAGTGTAATGAACTGCACCACCTCCTTCCCCATAAAACACACAGGCACAAATGGCTCATTTCTCTTCTCCAGGACAGGTTATTGGGAATCAACCTGTCATGCTACAAATCAGCGTGGCAACATGGTCTTGACTCTTCGGGCCGAACAAAACACTTTGCCAACAGCAAAACCAAATAAGGCAAATGAAGGACTTATTTCTGTATTTGTCATATAGCAATGAAAGAGTGAGTTTATCATTTTGGTCAATATCACAACTAATTGTTTAATACAACAGGGGAAAGCTGCAATAACCTCAACTAAGTCGTACTGAAACTGAGTGATGGCAATGCTGACATGAAAATGTATTTTTAACACACCCATCTTTATAGAGGCTAATCTGGGTGACTTTTCAGGCCTGCAGCTTATTCATATTCTTATTTAGAAAAATAAACATGTTCAACAATAAGGCTTTTACCCGCCTGCTGAGGCGTCTGTGGGCCACAATGAAACTTAACCTGCCACAACCTGATTTTTTATTTTTGGAGCTGCACCCACTCTCTCTCTCTCTCTCTCTCTGATATACTAACACACTCGGATGCACCTGCACCATGACTCTTTCTACCACAAACAGCCTCCTCTGAGCATTTCACTGCAGTCATGTGATGCATCTACACACTAAACTTACTTTTGTAAAGTGTCATCCATACTTTACACTTTTTTCCAATTGATAACATTGAAATAACATTAGCAGGGTACAATTATTTAAACTGACATAGAGAAAAACCTCTTCTCAAAACTCTAAACACATTTTCTCTCTCTTTTGTCTCTTTATAAATGCATTCTCTGCATAAAACAACAAAAATTTACAATATTTTTTCAGGAATTAAGTCTTTTGATTAAAACCATGTTTGGAGTTTGGAAGTTTGGAAAATTATGTTTTAGCAATTGGAAAAAAAATGTAAATGTAAAGGACTTCATAGTGCATTCAGGTGCACCTTGTAAACTCTGGAATGACCGACAGAGAAGTGATCGACCAATTGTAAGGAGTCGATTTTGACAATTTCTCTGATCTTAATAAAATGATGATGTGTCTATATGATGATATGTCTATATGTACATATCTACTCTCCACACTGGCTGTAGCTAATCCACCAGCTGTTCCACCAGAACATGATTCCACTGTAGGAGATGAGGGAAAAATCTACATAAAGCTCTCATTCTAAGCAAAAATACATTCCAGAGTTCTGCTGAATATAAGATGAGGCTTCAGCAGTCAGTGTTAAATCAAGTTAGGATCTTCCAGAGTCGCAGTCTTCTTAGCAAAAAATGCCCTGTGCGTTCCCTCTGAATGAAGTTCCTGGCTGATCTGTGGTCGAGGAAAACTGCACCGAACAGCTTCACTGGTCAACAAGTGCTCAGAAAAAACTTCCAACGTGATTTTTTTTATATAAAAACTGTAGTGTTTTTGCAGTCGTTGGTTTCAGACTGAAATATTCTGGTGACCTCTACGATTGTGTTGTGTTTTGGTTCCTGTGACACATCTCAGATGATCTCCAGCTGTCTTCCAGACCAACTTGATTTGCTTCTGCCTCTGCACCGAATAAGTCCTGGAATATATTGTTTAGTTTGCGTCTGCTGTGTTCTGAAGGAAACAAGAAGCAGATGCACTCTATGAATTCGCTTTGATCTGGACTGGGTTGTGGCTAACACTGACAAACTGGACATAAACACTCAGGAAAATGAATGAACAACACAGTCGCATCATTACTGGCTGCACTGACAATACCTGCCAATAAAATGTGTAAATATATATATAGTATGAACTGTAACATGAGTATCTACAACCTACTACCAGAATGTTTCCTCTGCTGCAGCTTTACAGGGAAACATAAACAGCACTAGTCTTGCCCCTGTTATCTTTTCTGCTATAGGGGAGAAAAACAATAAAAACACTATGCTTATTTATTTCTTCAAACTAATCACACTCATTTTGGTTGGATGGGTGCATGGATGGATGTAGCAATGTGCAATAACCAGATGGGTGGTAGAAAAACAACAAAAACAATATAATTGTGTTGTATGTTATGATGGATGAAATAACTAAAAATCAGGCCTTGGAACGGAGCCTTTCTCAACAATATGTTGTGTCCAGGCATGTTCAGAAAAGGATCATAATTGTTGTAAAAATACTGTTGTTTTTTCAATAGTTCTATTTTTCTGTGAACATTACACGGTTGAAGGTCACAGGTCGACAGTCGATGGGGTCAAAGTTAGTTCAGACTTGTCTGTAACCACAGCAGGATACAGATTATTATTATTATTTCCTTTAGAAAGACAGATGAAAGAAATGCTAGATGAGAGATTGCATTATGATACAGAAGCTGGGGGACTAGGGGCTGTTAGCTGAATCCTGAGTCACAGAAATATAGTATAGTATAGTCAAAATAGTAGAAGAAAATCTCAACGCTGCCAATCTACTTTAAAAGTACAAATCAGCAGCAATGTTGAATGTTAGTGGAGAGTTTTAGTCTCATGATTTGAATTTGAAAGAATGCATCCAGCAGATAAACCTGAATATTTGAAAGCTTGGTCATTTATTGGCTTTACAGTGGTTAGATTTTAAAAGTATCATATTGTTCACTTTCCTGGGTTTAGCTGAAGTTGTAACGTCACTAATGAGGCATATTTAATAATGTAAGTAGAAAAATGATCTGATATAGTTCTACTCTATCAAGCTTCTCTCTGTAGCTCTACAAGAATAAGTTGTTTTGTCTCTGTCTCATTAATATTAATAAGCCTCTCCTCTGATTGGCTGATTTGAACGGCTGCTGAATAGAGGATGTGTTTATATCTCTGTGGATTGAGTGTCCTGAAACATGACACTGTATTTCTATAGCACGTAGACCTTCATAATAATCAGAAAGCACTAAAAGTCGACTTTCCTCTGACAGAAATACATACAGCTTCATATTACAAAATATTAGTGATGATGATCAGAAACTGTTGATCACACCAGAAATTTATAGTCCCCAATTAACATAAACACATATTTGGACTGTGAGAACCCAGAGAAAACCCACACAAACGCAGGGAGAACATGCAAATGTCATACAGAAGGTCCCAGACCAAGGTCTTGAACCTGCGAAATTCTTGCTGTGAGGCAACAGCGCTAGCCACTCCACCACAAAATTTGTGATACTGTTTGTCCAGACATCAGATTCTGACTGAGAATGTGATTTAAAGCAGAAGTCCTTAAATAAGCCTACATACAGGTTTCTATAGTTTATTTCATCCGAGGACGAGAACATGTTCCGCAAAAATTAACTGAATGAACAAGTGGCAGTTGCATCGACTGTCTTTTACCATCGTTAAAAAAGGGAAATCAGATGACATGTAGGTTAATGTCTAGTCTAGAGTTGATTAGTGGCCAGCTATTACATTAACTGTACACTAACTGTAAGTTTTATATTCATTGATATATTTTGTATATGGGTATGATTAAAGTTGCAAATGACATCATCTATCGATAGTCACAATAACGAAGCATAGATCAGTCAGTCCTATTCCTACAGTAAACAACTCTGAGAGTATCACAGTTTTTTCTGAAGCATTTTTAACTCTTCTGGCAGACAGATGGATGGATGCAGTTACTGCGGTCCCAAAAAGTGTGCAGGAACACAGGAAATGTGATTCAAATCACACATTTCTTTCTGTGTATCCCCACTTCTCAAAGCAGAGTCATGCCCTTGGTGTGTGTTTTACAATAACAGCAGGTTGAGGGCATTAAAAGAAGCTGTTTCAAAGCAGTTTGACATGTGACATGTTGTAAATCATAAACTAAGGGAAGGTAACTTACACTCTGCAGATATCACAGCTTTTCTGTCAAATCCCACAAATAGAAAATAAATAAAAGTTTCACTGCATTGTCTGTTTATTATTGTCAGGTACCGTAACTTTCTTGAGCGGCATAGTTTTATTTCATAAGTAAACTGTAGCTATGACTAGGACTGCAACTAATGAACATTTTAACAGTTGATTAATCTATTGATCATTGAAACAATTAATCAATTAGTTGCTTGGTATATAAAATGTGAAAATGTCAATCACTGTTTCTTAAAACTGAAGATTCAACCTACAATGTCTTTTTTTGTCCAGACCAACAGTCCACAACCCAAAGATCACCAGTTTACTATTATAGAAGACTGAAGAAACAATAAAATAATCAGATTTGAGAAGCTGGAACCAGAGAATTTTGACATTTTCTACAAATCGCAAATTGATTTATAAATTATTATTATTATTAAAACTTACTCTAGTACATTAGTTTGTTATTGAAATAGTTGATTAATGTTATGGTTGACAAATAATCTATTAATCGAATAATCTTAGCTCTCTTAACAACACAGTTAATTTAATTTTATCTAATCAAAATAAAACAAAAAAGACTAAAATGTGTATTTAAATAAATATAGTTTTCACATAATTGATTATAACACTAAATTGAAAATCCTTTAAAATCCCTGCACATTTAGGCATGTGTTTGTACAGATACACACACATCAGCTCATACTGTAAGTAACAGAGTAGGAAGATAAATATACTTGTGTTAGCATGTTCCAGCTAATAACACACACTGATGTTTATTAACCAACAGCCAAACAGCAGCTTACTTGCTCATGTTAATCTGTGACTGCTCCATTCTGCACAATGACAGCAGCTGCAGAAGCTGAGTAGCGGCGATATGAAGTGTGTATCCTCATATGGCCTGAACACACACTGCATTATTATCATATCAACACAGTGTTGTGGATAATTGGGTAAATACACGATCGCTTCATGCGCCGAGTAGCAGCTACAAGCTCAGCGCCTGTTTACCTGAGACAGAGACAGAGGAGAAAACATCATTTTGGCGAGAAGAATCCGAGCATGCTGAGCGTTAGCAGAAACATCTCTGGGTTGAACATTTTAATTTCCACAGCGTCGTCATGGCCTTTTCCTCAGCTGAGCAGCGGCGTCTCTACAGAAAAACGCTGCATTTCCTGGACTTGTGCAAAGAATCCAGATATGAAGGCTCCAGTCGCCTCGGATGACTCCGCCGCGTTAACTCCAGAAATGATGACACGCCAGAAAAGTTGAGGCCCAGCAAAAAAGCCCCGCAGGGAGAAAATCGCAAAGAAAGTTGGTAATAATCATTGCGGGTAGAATGTGTCCGGAGGTGTAGCGGAGCGCGGCGGCCTGTGTCATTTACAGGAGGAAGGAGATGAGAGAGAGGCCGAAGAATAAAAGAAAGCTGAAATGACGTGATGAACTCAGCCCATCCCAACAACAGCTTAAAGTCGCAGCAGCTGCTCGCTGCCTCCAAAAAAACTGGCGAACTTACAACACAGTTCATCTCAGGATCGGCTGTACGTTCACTACTATAACTACTAGGACAACACTACTGTAACCTACTGTAATCTATTATAATATACTGTATACTGTAACCTACTGTAATCTATTATATCTACTGTCTACTGTAACCTACTGTCTACTGTAACCTAGTGTAATACTACTGTAGATTATACTATATTATAATCTACTGTATATTGTAATTTACTACCTACTGTAACCTACTGTAATCTATTATAATCTGTCTACTGTAACCTACGGTATACTGTAACCTACTGTAATCTATTATAATCTACTGTCTACTGTAACCTAGTGTAATACTACTGTAGATTATACTATATTATAATCTACAGTATACTGTAATTTACTGTAATCTATTATGATCTACTGTCTACTGTAAACTACTGCAATCTAATATAATCTACTATACTGTAACCTACTGTAATACTACTGTAGATTATAGTATATTATAATATACCGTATACTGTAATTTACTGCCTACTGTAACCTACTGCAATATATTATAATCTAATGTCTACTGTAATTTACTGTCTACTGCAACCTACTGCAACCTACTGTCTACTGTAACCTACTATATTCTATTATAATCCACTGTATACTGTAACCTACTAAAATATATTAAAACATACTGTCTACTGTAACCAAATATAACCTACTATAAAATACCATCTACTGTAGTTTACTATAATTTGCTATCTACTGCAATCTACAGTTTACTGTACTGTACTATACCTACTGTAACCTACTGTCTACTTTTACTGCTGTACTGTTATAATCTACTGCAACCTATATATTGAAATCTACTATAACTATAATCTACTGTCTACTGTAACCTACTAAAATCTATAGTTGTGAAGTAACTCTACTACTGTAGTATATTGCAGTCTTCTGTAACCAGATTGTATATTGTAGTCTACTGTTATCTACTATAATCTACTGTACTATATTATAACCTACTGTAACCTATAGTCTATCTAAGTATAACCTATATAACTATAGTCTATGATAGTGTAATCTAGTCTACTGTAAACTACTTTAACCCACTGTACTCTACTGTGTTTTACCATAACCTATTGTTATAAAAACCTGTACTATACTGCAGTATACTACTGCAGTATAGTACAGTACAGTATATATATACTACTATATATATATATATATATATATATATAAACCAAAAGAAAGTTTACTGTACTGTTACTTTACTGAAAGTAACAGTACAGTATATAGCTTGTTCCAACAAGCTATATAGCTAATATTGGGTTATTTGTGATGTTACATATGCAATTCATAATATCGCTGCATTTCTAAGATAAATTGGTCACAGATGTCTGGATTTTGTATAGTTATAAAACATATTTCAGAAAAGAAGAAAAGCAACAATACTCTGCAAACAAAAATATTTTCAATACATACAGTATTTTAGAGCTACAATTAATGACTATTTTGAAAATCAATTAGCTGAGATCAGTTTATTAATATGGAAGACTAAAAATAGAATAGAGGATTTGGACATTCCTAGTCCTATTGGACATTTATCCTTAAAAAATAAATAAAATAAAATAAAACAACTACATATCAAATACAGACATCAGGAGCAGTGTAATGTAGTTGGTGGGATTGCGACGTGTGTTCAGGAGCCTCAGAGATCAATGACACAGCCTGGTTCTTTGGTCTATTCTCAAATCTAATGTGTGTCACGACTCCTCTAATGCAGCTGATGATGATGGAGCGGCAGAATTGGACTGTTTTCTTCTCCACGATGCAATCTGAGCTGTGTTCCTGTGGCTCACTTCCAGACTGGGCTGAATATTGCACAGTGAGTGTTTCCATCAGTTCTGCGGTTACAGCTGCAGCTCTGTGTCTCCCAGCAGCGGCTCCCCGCTCCAGCTGTAAGCCGAGACAGGAGGCCCTTCTGACGGCCTGTCATTCTAACTTAGCCCGCTGGCTCCAACTGCGGCCATTTTCTGCTGACTAACACACACACACGCACGCACGCACGCACACACAGAGCTGGAGCTGAACTTCAACTTGGCCTTCCGACGTCCCGGAGGAGTTGCCCCAAACTTCATTCAGAACCGAAGCAATTTAACGTTGAGCTCGTGTAGCGACACACACACTGATCGTGCCGTGCGGGGTATTAAATACTCGCCTTTTTTGCGGTGCTGTGGCAAATTCGGTGGATATATGAGACTCAGAAAGCGCTTCGTGTCAACAGAACATCAAGTTTTCCGACCGTCTCGAACCGTCGGCTTCCGCCTCGTAGCGTCCTGTCGGGAGACTATAAAACTCTAAAAGTTCAGATTTGATCCGAATGTCTTGTTCTTCCCATGTTGTGTCTGAGCCGGATTTAAAGATGGATCCTTACAATTCAAAAACGATTTCAAGTATTGTTTATAAGATGTTTATATCTACCGCTGTGTCAATTAGATTTTATTTGCATGATTTCTGAATGAAATTTAGCGGGGACTCATGTTAGCCTCTTATGAGTCTCTCCAGGCTCCGGAATCTGAAGAGTCTCAAAGTTACCATTAGAAAATTCAATGCATGCTCCATTTATTTCAACCCTGCTTTTTACCTCATATACCAATCATAAAAAACAGAGCTTATCTTAAAGCCGCGGTTATTGTTCGTCCCTACGGGATGTTTGTTTTCTTTAATCCTGTCTATTTTAAATTTTAAAAAATGTGTTTATCTTGCGTGTGCTGCTTCAGTTGAGTAATTCCGGGTTTCATCTGCTCAACAGCGACCCCACCCCTGATTTATCGAGTAGTAGGGGAATTCTGGAATTACATTTTTTTTTTAAGAAATCATCGGAACATGCGAGATTAAAAACAATTATATTGGGAAAATACACCATATTGAAGAAAACACGCGCCCCGTAAGAACAAAAAACGCCCATAGATTTAGGATTAACACTATTTTTAACGATTGGTACATGCAGTAAAATGTAGGGGCGAAATAAACCGAGTCTGTGGCTCATTTTAGGCGGGTAACTCAGACACTCTCCAGTGTGCCGGAGCCTGAAGAGACTCGTATGAAGCTTGTACTCCAGAGGAAAACATCACATATCTGACAATAACGTTAGAAGACAGGCAGAGGAATAACAGAGCCGACAGGCGGAGAAACCGGTGACCTGTCGCCGCTTTCTGCTCCACTTTCAGCTGCGTAGCTGATGTTACTCATTCAACTCCTCGCATTGCGTCTTTTTTGGAAAACACGAAACAGCACAGCGATAGGAAGGGGACTCTACTACAGTACTGTACCGGAACAGGTTTTGTTGTCCTACCATTTCGAAGCTGAGCCTCCACCGGAGGAAGTTATAGCTGATCTCAACGCCTGCCCATCTCTCGCCGTCGGTCGTTATCATTCCATATTCATTTCTATTATCGTGCCAGCTGGAGTCAATCCGCGGTGCTGAAACCAGAAACGTCCCGCGTCAAGCCTCGGGCTTCACGGCAGCACACCCCCCCCCTCCCGCCCGGTAGGCTGCGGCAGAACAGAACAGTGTTCACCTTCTACCTCTCTTTACCTCCTCCTGTCCCCCTCCTGTCCTCCTCTTCTCTGTCCTCCACTAACCGGAGGAAGAAGAACAACATAAGAGCCTTTACCCAAGTACAACTAGAAATACTGCCCTCTAAAAAAGTCCTGAATGCCAAATGTTACTTGAGAAAAAGTACAGAAGTATTGACAACAAAATGTAGTTAAAGTATCAAAAGTAAAAGTACTCATTATACATTTTATATTCTTATTATAGTATATTTTAGTACTTTGGTATCAGTAAATACGTGTGTCAGCATCTTAATGTTTATCAATTTGGAGACAATAATAGCAATAGTTCTGCATATTATGTAAGTGTATAATATGTTTTTTATAATAATAAAAATAGTAAAATTCAGTGTATTCATATAACTCACTCAATAACCTTTATTAAAAAGCAAATAATTTAAATTGCAGTGGGAATATTATTTTATAACCTTATAAACCTTTTTATATGAAACGTAACTAATAACTAAAGCTGCCAATAAATGTAGTGGAGTAAAAGTACAGTGTTTACCTCTGAAATGCAGTAACCTAAAGTATAAAGTAGAATCCCATGGAAACATAAAGCACAAGTACCTCAAAACTGCACTTAAGTACAGTACTTGAATAGATGTATGTAGTTACTTTCAACCAAAGTACACATAGAAAATTCAAAGTTCTATAATAAGGCAGATTTTACCAGCAAGACAAGTAAATGTATGTGTAAGTTTGTTTATTATATTGTTATTTATAGCACTAATAAATACATATGGAGCCAATTTGTTTTTTGAGAATTTGGTTGGATTAATAGTAAAACTACTGCATGTGTATAACATGTTTGTTTCATACACTATATATAGAACATTTTACACACAGTGCATTACACATAAAAAGGGAACAGAATGACAGTATGACAGTAAAGTAAAAATATATTATTTTATGTCAAATCTGCATCTAAAAAGTATTTAAAGATGCTCAGATAAATACGTAGAAAGTACAATATTTCCTTCCTAAAGTAGCTTTAAATGGAAATACTCAAGTACAAGTACCCCAAAAATGGTACATAATACTGAACTGCACTGTAATTGTACTAAGTACTTAATTGTACTTACTTTCCACCTTTCTGTCTGTTCTGCAGTGTTTTTTTCATTTCCTTTCCTTCTTATTCCCTCATATTTTTCTCCTTCCCACCTCCATCACCTTATCTACACTTTACACCTTATCACTGTCTTTCTCTTTCTCTTCAAACCAGTTTCTTTTCCTCCAACTCTGTGTTTTCTGCAGAATACTATAATTAATTTACAGAGGCTTCCTGCAAGATCCTACAGAGGTCTGGAAAAGTATTAACAATGAATTGGATCACTTCCAGGTTCCAAGTACATGGTTCCTGCTTTGTTGGAAACATATGGATTTCAGTAATGTCCAGATCTGAATAGTATGAAAAAAGAAAAGACTAAGGAACATATTTTTGACTATTGTCCTTATTCTGTTCTCTAAAATATTAACAATTCAAGGCATTTATTGGCTTTTTCCAAGATAATTATCAAATGGCTTGTGACTTGAAACTGAGAGTAAACAACACAAACAACAGGTGAGACATACCAAATAAAACAATATTTCCTATAATCCAGAACAGACTGTTATTTGCAGCTTTTTGCAATTTTTTGTATCAGTTTTTCACAACACAAATAACACATTGATTCCTTATAATGTGTTTGCTAATGTTCTTCATCTACCAGCTGCAGAACTGTTTTTCTTCCTATTTAGGTCAAATCTTTTTTCATTATTATTAAAAAAGTAATTCTGATCTCTATTGATCCCTGAACAGACAGAACAATCGGGGAGCTACTTTTGTGCCTCAAATTGACCCATTTTTAGACCACAACCTATTGGATTAAAATTTTGTAATTATAACTTGGTTATATTGGACGTTCTAATATAACCACCAATTTGTAATTAAGACCTGCCTGTTTAAACTGTTCCAACAGATCATCTATCACCTGTCCTCTCTACTCACAGCAGAAATTTCCTCTTCACTACAGTCACTTAACTTTGCTTCTCACATGAAGTGAGATTTTAAAAAAAATCTTAGCACAAATTGAATCTTTTTACAAAGCCTTCTGATCAATTTAAGTCAGTGCTGCTGAATTATCTTGCTTCATCAATTATCTCAAGGCATTTTCAGCAGGTCACAATGTCCTCTTCATTATATTAATTCTAATAATATCCAGTCAATGATGAAGCCTACCTGCCACACTGGATTAATTTAGCCTGATGCTGCTCGGTGCTGCATCCTGCTGCTGAGGCTGAAACACAGACTTTAACAGTTATGTGGCTTCACATCATGGCATTATTTAATTATGTTATATTAGACAACAGCACACAATTGATTGACTGATTTGATAGCTATTAATATTATCAATAATTATCAAGTGGCTCACTGCCATGGCAGCACTGAGTCTCTGTTACCAGGTCAGTGAAGATGATAATGCACCAGTTAGACACAATGCACGTTTTTTTCTGATTTCATCCATATACACTATGTCTCCTAAAACTATTTAAAGAAAACAGCCCATAAACAATTGAACAGCTAGTATTTGTGAGTCTTATTTTGGTGGTCCTAATTTAAATAGTAGCAAAGTTGCTAGCAAGTCATATTTTGTGCAACATCTTGCTGTTACCCGTTCCATCATCATGTGATTTACTGCGCAAGCTTTTTTCAAGTTTTCTTAAATTTTCTTCTGTTTCACGCCCTTTATATTTCTTAATTCAAACCTCTGTGCACACACAGCATCACATTAATGACATGAGGATGCTGCTGCGTGCATCTACTGGAGTTGGCCAGTGGAGGCGGGGACAAACATGGCAACAACAGAGACTTTAAACCATGATCCTAAGGTCAGACCAGGAACTGTCCTCCCCGTTGGCCTTCAGGCTTGTTCACAGTAACATGAGGTCAGAGGTCATGGACCAGAGGAAGTTATATTAACTTTTAAAAATTCTAATTGTTATTATAAATTATATTACAGACTGCATAGATTATCCTCCACAACATTTCATATCATTATGTATGATTATTTCCATCAAATAATTAATTTATTTTGTAATTTGTTCACCTGGTAAAGAGGTTTTTATGTGTTTATGAGCTGTGAAGAAATCAGTGTTTTACATGTTCAGTCTGACTGTTGTCAGGTTTCAGCAGGAGCCTAAACTGCTGCTATTTCCTGTCAAAATAATTCAAGTTACCTTTTCTCTGTTTTTTTGTCTTTTCTTTATTTTTCTTTTCATATATTCTCTCTTACTTTTCTTTTCACAAGGCAAAGTGAAGTGGCATTTATCATCTTATAGAGAAACATTGTGTTGTTATACTATAAGAAAGAAGAATTATTGTAATGTGGATATTTTCCATATCCCTGCCTCTCGCCTGTAATGCACTGGGATTGGCTCTTTCTATACCCAAGTGGGAATAGAAAATGACTAACTGATTGACTAATTTAAATAATAAATTAAGCCTACAAACAAAACTGGAAGAATAAACTTCACTTTCTTTGCTCTGTAAAATCGGCCAGTCATTTTCTATCACAGGGGTCTGCCAGAGCCAATCCCAGCATACTTCAGGCGGGAGGCAGGGATATACCCCAGGGGTCCACACACCATTCACTCACACACTCATACCTACGAGCAATTTAGCGTCTCCATGCATGTAAAGCATGTTTTTGAGCTGTGGGAGGAAGCTGGAGAAAACCCATGCAGACATAGGAAGGGCATGCAAACTCCACACAGAACTGTCCCACCTCAAGGACTTGAACCTGCAACCTTGTAGCTGTGAGGAAACAGCGCTTCCAACTGCTCCACCATGCCAAGCATTTCATAATGATTTAATTATGAATCATGAAATACAGATACATGTCTCAGCAGTACTAACCACCCCCTGCTTTTTCTCTGTAAGTCTATATACCTGTTCTTGTGTGTGTGTGTGTGTGTGTGTGTGTGTGTGTGTGTGTGTGTGTGTGTGTGTGTGTGTGTGTGTGTGTGTGTGTGTGTGTGTGTGTGTGTCCTAGAACAAAAGAAGAACAGTTGCTGACTCAGCTCCTTTAGTCTGCACAGTGACTCCCCCTGCAGGCTGCATGCTGACTCCGTCCCTTTCTCTCTCTCTCTCTCTCTCTCTCTCTCTCTCTCTCTCCCTCTTTTTGTATTGCACACAACAGAAGTTGGTGCAGGAATTATCTTTTTATGACTGTTAAAAATGTACGGTTTTAAATTCTATTATAAATCTGTTATAAATTTACAGTCTCTGTGATATCACAGTAAATTGACCACACAGAACACAACACCAATGCGGCAAGGTGACATCAATTACTGGATGTCAGTGAAAACAACACTTTCAGCTGCTGCTTCATAATCACGTTTGTCTTCAGCAACCGACAAGTCCTTCAAACAAGAGAACCAATCACCAATGAAAAACTCAACCACTGTTAATTGATATCATATTATATTGAGAAGGATTCCTCTTATTGATAAAAGCATAGGTGTAGACTTCAGGAGGATACAGAGGACACTTCCTCAATATTTATAACTTTTATTAAATTATTATTTTGAAACTCATAAATCAGAGAGATAATACTGAAAATATCTGCCTTACTGCAAGATATTCCATTTTTTTAATTGTTACCTGGTGCCTGAAGTTTGTGTTTTCCTTTACCTATACGTGGAGACCCCATAAACTGATGCATAAACATAAAAATCATCAGAATGATGAAGTATTTTCTTGACATTTAGACCCCTCAAACAAACCTATGCCCTTAAAAAAACAACTTTAGAGCAAACACAATGTGAAGAATCAAAACTGAATGACCCATTGATGCATCATGTTCCTCACAGGTCTCATGTAGACAAAAGAATCATGTAACTAACTTCAGGTTCTGTCCTGAGAAAAAAAAGTTATAATTTCCACAGCCATCAGAGGTCCCTCAGGTACAGAGTGTTGGGGAAACAGCACTGAACATTACATGGTGAACAGGTTAAATCTGATGCAAATATTGCAGCCAATTAATACATTTTTGTCACATGTAATAAAAATTGCATCCACATCAAATTTGCAACAAACAGCCCAAATAAATATCAATAAGAAATAATCTACACATGCTACGCCAGCTGTGGTCATGTGACCTAATTCTCAGTGTGCTGCCACTTTAATTCCAAAGGCCTCAGAGATGCTGAACTTCAGCTTCATGAAGCTGTCGAGGAGGAGGATGAAACTGAGAACATGTGAAGTGTTTTCGTCTCCCAGGCTTCAACTGTTTTCACTATATAACCACACATAAAAGAAACCGTCACAGGTGCTGGATCTAAACTCACATTAAAGGCAAGAATCTAACAAAAAATCTGCCCACCATCAAAAACTCAGAGTAATTTTAATGCTGCAGCATTTTAATCAACATAGATCTTCCTCTGGCATCATAAAGTCACAACACAAAACAGAACAAGCAATAATAAACACATTCATCACACAGGTGACTGGGATCTGCAGGGTAGAGTCAACAACAGACTTGTGTACTATGTGAGACTATGTGTACACAATGCACTGTTATTTTTTTAAAATGGACATTTTGTTTCATATGGGCCATTAGTTGCAAATGAAAGAATTCACCTCTGAAAATGATTCTTGGGAAAGAATCGATGCTTGGGAAAAACCCCTTTGCACTTTTGCATGTAAAGTGAGAAAAACAGAGGTTTGTGCAGCTGATGTAAACCCAAAAATAATCACATTTGAGAAGCTGTAAATAGAGAATTTGTTTTTTTGCTAAAACAACAACAAAAACAGTTCTGTCAGTTACAGGAGAGATTAAGATTTGACTCAGTTCAATTCCAAGCATTATGAGCTGCTCATCAGCCACCCTCCGTCTTTACTGCAGCAAATCACACATTTGCCCCAATGGGCTTTACAGTTTGTAGCAACA
The DNA here is from genome assembly GCA_030544235.1 of Lepturacanthus savala. Classification (NCBI taxonomy): domain Eukaryota; kingdom Metazoa; phylum Chordata; class Actinopteri; order Scombriformes; family Trichiuridae; genus Lepturacanthus; species Lepturacanthus savala. The sequence goes on along the minus strand of CM060481.1, from coordinate 398,434 downwards.
CAACATCCCCTGTCCTTAGACCTTCATATCGTACAAGGAAAAACTCACTAAAAAGAAACCTTTAACATGGAAAAAAAACTTCCCTTCTGACAACCTCCACAACTTATAAAAGCAAACTCGAAAACCATGTCAGCTTCAGGAAGTAGACGAATATCTGTAGAAACACACATCAGACCGTCTATCACAGTGGTGATGAAGAACTTTACTTCCTTTTCTTCAATAAAGTAGAAATGCTATCATCAAAAATACTCCTCTACAAGTAAAAGTTCTGAATTGAAAATGTTACTAAAGTAAAATTGCAGAAGTATTATCAGCATTTAATACAATAAATGTACTTAATATATAAAAAGTAAATGTACTCATTCCTGGGCGTTCTGGTGTGGGTATACTATTTGTTTTGAGTCAATAATTAAATGTGACAATTTAATGTTTTTATCGATGTAGAGACAATTTTAAATAATACTTTTGGTGAATTAATAGTAATAGTACTGCATGTTAAGTGTAAAATATGTTAATAGTATAATAGTATAATATAATAATACTAATAATACACTATTAATATAACTTTCACACAAAATGCACAACAATTTTAAAAAAGCTGATGATTTAAAGCAGTCAAAATATGGATCTTATCAACATTTTTAAGTAACTAAAGCTGCAGATAAATGTATTGGAGAAAAAAAAATCAATATTTCCCTCTAAAATGTAGTAAAGTGAAGTATAAGTACCTTAAAACTGTACTTAAGTACAGTACTTGAGTAACACATCACAAAATAAAGATCTAGCAAATCTTTTTACTGTGCAGATTTTATACCAGAAACATGTTTTGAATGTAATTTGTTTCCTGATTTTTGGTAACTGAGAAAAAAAAACTGTAACTTTACTGTGTTTTTTTAATGCAGAAGTTTCCCTGCTGGTTCATAACTCATCAGTTCTACAGCAGGAAACAGATTTCTAGGAATTTATTCATTTTTTTAATTAAACAAAAAGCAGGTTCAAAGATGTGATATGACTCTAATTTCCAGAAAAATAAGGCTGTATCTGATAAGATTACCATCATAAAAACTGTTGAATTGTTTGCTGAATATACATATCAGGTATCATAAAGACATTGACTTGATAGAGCAGCTTTAATGTGGTAGATATAAAGAAGCTCTGTGTGTCAGTCTGTATTTGAGTCGGAGCTGAGAGGAGCTTCTTGTGCTGTTTTTTGACTTATTTCAGTTCTCCTTCCTCCTGGAGTATCTGATTCTCTTTCTGTGACCCCTCCTCTCCCCCTCATTATAAAGATCATTACTGCCTGCTGCCTCCTACACATCGCTTGCCACCCAGTGAGTTGTTTAAAACTAAACGGGATGTGACTGGAGTTAGAAGGGAGGCACAGGGCATTCTGGCAAAATGAAAACTCTGTTGGCTGTTAAACTGAACAATTATATTTTATTGCTACTGCTCTGCCGTCTTCTATAAACATAGTGAATACTAGAAACATCATGTTCTTCCAGACTAAAAAAACAAGAGAAAAGTTTGACAATTTCAGTTATCTAAGTAGATTCTGGCTAACAGAGGACAGTCAGAATTTCTTTTTTTTTGTCTAGTTGGCAAACATCCTCAACAGTACATCTTGACACTAGATAAACTGCTTTATTTAAAGGTCAATGAAATGTGGTAAATGCTCCTTTACTGCTTAGGATGACTGTAAGTTCAGTAGGAAATAGATCTGTGTTAGTTTGACAGTTTACAACATGTCTGCTCATGTTTCTTGGCTCATGTTTAAAATGATGTGGTGAATTTACCTTGGTGAGGAGAGAAATTATGATCAGAGCTATTAAGTAGTTGTTAGAGCTGCAACTAACAATTGGATAATTGATAATTAATCTATTATTTAAATGATTAATTTATTCCATGAATCCCTCATTAAACTCTAGCTATGACTACGGGGGCAACTGATGAATATTTTAATAGTCGATTAATCTATTGATTATTGAAATGATTAATTTTTTTTGTAAAATGTAAAATGTCAATCATGGTTTTCCAAAGCTGGATATTCAACCTAATATGTCTTTTTTATCATGACCATCAGTCCACAACCCAAAGATCATCAGGTTACCATTATAGAAGACTAAACTAACCAGAAGATAATCAGATTTGAGAAGCTGGACATTTTTGTCTTTAAAATGTCTAAAATCAGTTGATCAGTTATCAAAACAGTTGGTGACTACTAGTTGTAATGAAATACAATTGTCCTTAAAGGTTTTTTCCATCTATAACATAGTAAATGTAACTGACGAAATGGAAAGAATCACAGGAAAAGAAAAGGATGCAAGTTATGATGTCACTAACAAGATATATTAGGCAGTGACTGTATAGGTGTAACTTCATAAAACAAGGCATTATAAGGCAAGATTTCTTAATCTAGGCTGTGTTCATTTCTCTGTAGATTCAATGTTTGATGCATGTTACAGAATTTATATAATGTATACTAGATCTTCTTATAATAAAAAATATAAATATGTCAATTTCTCTGACTGAGGACTTTTAAAGCTTTGTTTAGTTGATTTCACCTCGAAGGAGAAACATGCTGCTATTCTAGATGCTTGATTACTCTGTGTATTAAATACAGACACAAGATGAATTGGAACAAAAAGTTACGGGAAATAACAGAAAGAACTGAACAGACACACAAATACACATTCCTACAGCATTAAATATCAATGTCATTAAAATCATAAATTAGAGCTGCAATTATTAGTTAATAAATTGATTTGGTTCTTGACTATTACATTAAACAACAACTATTTTGATAATTATTATTATAGTTTGATAATTTAAATAATTTTAATAAGAAAATGTCCAAATTTTCTGGTTTCAGTAGTCTTCTATAATAGTAAACTGATGATCTTTTGCTTGTGGACTGTCGGTCAGAACAAAAAAGGCTCACTGGTTGAATCTTCAGCTTTGGAAAACAGCAATTGACATTTTACACCATTTTATGAACCAAACAACTAATCGATTAATTGTTTCAATAATTGATGGATTAATGCACTATCACAAAATTTAACAGTTGGTTGCAGTGCTAGTGTAAATATCCAAAAGTTGCTTAATGATGAACACACCTGGTGTTACCTCTAACTGATCTTTTTTATGTGAATAGAAGTAAATGATCTATAACGAAGCATTAGACGTCAAACTCACCATCCACCAGGTCTTGGCAGTGACATCATAACACAGTTGCCACTTCACCGAGCTGTCGGCCTCGCCGCAGCCTCCTGGTACTGCTGACATCGCCATGACAACAAAGGGCCACCGTCAAAAATGTCAGACAGCCATGGCGTGAGGTGAAACTGGACTTGAGGTAAATCCGAAGGATCAGAGCAGTTTCCTTGTTTCTCTAAGCTTTTCCCCAGAATGTGTTTCTGCCCTGTGTGAGTTCACTGCTCATCCAGCTGCAGTTTGGCTCTGATTCCTGCACAAAGACAACTGTTCCCTTTCAAAGAAATGACCAAGAACTTCATATTTCATCTAAGTTCACCTACATTTTAATTCCAGTGAAATATAAGACATTAATGAGGTTCGGTTAATGATGTGAGTGAGATCTGTAGACAGATGCAACTTCTTGAATCCTAGTTCAAGGACTTATCCTCTCAAAACATTTAACCACAGCCTGCACAACTTAAAAAACACACATTTGAATTATAGAGCCATCTTGTCAAAACCAGCACCACTTCTCCTCTCAGTCCTGCTGGACTCCCACTGCTGCAAATCACTAGTCCAAGTCCATCAGTCCAACATGGGTCCAGGTCCAGTTGTCCACTTGTAGCAGTTGTTAGTTGAGCTTGTTGTCCTATTGTGTCCCCTAGAGTCTTCTGCACCCTGCAGAATAATCTCTGCTGCAAAAAGATCCACACAACAGCTACAAAACCTCACCTGGATGAGTCTATTTTAATTCAAGCAAATATCCACGTCTTTTTGTTTTAATCAGGACTCATCTGATCCTCCAGGTTCTGTGCTGCATCATCATATCATGAATTTGAGTTCTCTCTGTGTCCTGAATAGATTCCAATGTTGTTGCTGCAGCTCGTCTCAGTGTCCGTCCACATTCAGCAGCGTCATTACAGAGACTCACAGTTACAACCAACTGGTCAGGGATCAGTGATCTTACTGTTTCAGTCTCTTTGTGTCATTTAAAGTGGAAAAAGCACCAGCCACCAAGAAAAAAAAAACAAGCAGCCAGCCGCCCCCTTTCTCTAGTCCACTGAGTGGGCTGTGACTGTGAAGGGAGGATTAACTAGTAGACACACACACACACACACACACACACACACACACACACACACCAAACACACATCAATGTTCCTCACCAGCTGTCTAAACACACATACAGACAACTTGTTGTTTTAAAAGTTTTTTATCACATATGGTTAAAGTACAAATACAGTCAAAACAGGTTTAATCATGACATGGTCTGTGTGTCTGTCCGCTGTGACTCAGTGCCCATTTTAAAATAATGGCACTGACCTTTCTCTATTCACTCTCTCCCTCGCTCCATCTTCCTCACACCTCTCAACAAAAAAGGTTCTGCAGGAGACCTCAGATGTTCCTGTGACCTCGGACCCAGAGAAAAAACCCTCATGGTTCCTCATCTAATGACCAGAGAAAACCAGAATAATCATACTTATATAGAACTATTCTTTTATTTTAAGATCAACTTATGCTAAGTTCCATTAACCCCAAAAGTCAGATCTTGGAATGACGTCACAACCGAATTAAAAATGTTTGACTTACCAAGTTGGGAAAAAAATGGGAAGAAAACAGCATTTTATTGTTAGCCACTGTTGGCTCGCTCTGTGTTTTAGTTTGCATATATCACATGAAAAATGTTGAAAACACTATAGCAGCATTTTCATATAAACACATCCAACGATGCATTGTGTATGGCTAATTTCTGAATTAGAAACTGAATATTATGAGAGCTTCTTTTCCTGTTTAGAGCTGAGCAGCCATCTTGATGTCAATTCAGGGGTGGCGAGGATCTCTGACTTTCCAAGTTGGAAATCTGACTTCAGAGGGTGTTCCACTTGAAATTTCCAACTCTGAAATTGGAAATCCTGACTCCTCAAGTATGGAGGTGCAGCACATGGAATGCAGCACTATAAAATGTTATTGGAGCTTTCAGTCACAACCCACAGCCTCCAGCAGCCAATCAGGGGCTTTTTTGGTGTTTTGTTTTGAAGTTTTGATCTGGAGGGAAGAAATGTGTGTTGACTGTCTACTGTCAATGGCTAAAAAAAAATAAAGGCAACACAAACGTGTCAAAAACAGTTCCTCAAAATGGCCACCTAAGGCTCCAAAAGTCAATAAACCCCATAGACCCCTATGTTAAAATGCTAAATTTACAGCAATAAACATGTTCGCAGTCTATTTCCAAAAACTCCAGATTTCGTTAAAATGATGCATAATTAATGGTGTGGCCACTTTGAGTGGTCAAGCTCAATCTGGCATTCTCTTCATTTCAAATGATTTCAAGACATAACTGGGTCAATCATAGACAATGACAGGACAAATTGGCAAAATATGGGACTGCATTGGATCTTGTGAAAGAGTAACGGTGGCTCCCGAAGGAACGAGTGAGAACTTTAATATTAGAGTAAACAACCATAGGTATAGTTGTTTCAGAAATAATATAGCTCACGTGATCAGGAGAGTTCTAATCAGGCTAATAGAGACTTTATAGAGACTGATTTTTGGGCCCAATAGCATCACATGATTGTTGCTACAATTATACTCAGATTAATAAAAATGGCTTCCAGTGTCCAGTGCCTTTCCTCCTTGGACCATATCTGGCCACTTTAAGATGCTACAAGATGATGATAGTCAAGATATCAGAAGCCATTGAAGCATTAAAATGTGAGTCTACAAACTAACACGTGACATCATGGTAGCTACGTCTATTATTTACAGTCTCTGTTGTAGTTTGGTGAGTCCAGGGCCTTGTCTATCAAACATTACTTTGGATCCATAGCAGCCCCTCCAAAGCCCCTCATCAATATTACAGTTAATTGGCAAAGACCTGCAGCAACTCTTCCAGTCCATCAGCAGAACAATTAAACCCACTAGAGATGGAGGCTAGGTTAAAAAAATCTGTGACATTTATCTTCTTTAAACTGTGTCTACCTGAACAAGAAAATCTCCTAGAAATTTTCTTTTAATAGTGAATTGTGTCAGTTTTTGAGGTCACTAATAAATTAGGTTTCTGTGTCAGATCACAAAACTCTGATCTATGCATTGTTTAACAATAGTAGTTATTATGATAGTTCCGCCTTACTTCGTGTTTCTTTGGAAATCAACCATTTCCCAGTTTGGGAACCTTTACCCTCAGTAGAGAACCCTCGGGTAGAGGACCGGTGGTTTCTGAGGGTGTGGTGACAGTGTGGTCAGGTTAGTGTCTATGTCAGCCCACAGAGCTTGAGTCTTACAGCTGAGGCCTTGAGGTCTAGATCAGACCAACCACAGCCAACTGTAGAGAAGGTCAGGACTCCTCCACCAAATGTCACACTGCTGTTTTAGGCCTGTCTTTAACTGGCTCCATTATTCATAGGAGCTCTGCTCTTATTGTTCTTTTTAGTGGAGTTTCTGACTTAACATCTACTGTGATCGAGGGGAGAGAAGAAGAGAGGAGGAGGTAAAGGAGGACAGAGGAAAGAAGATAAAAGAGAAGAGGAAAGAGTAGGAGGGAAGAGGAGAGGAGGAGATAAGGAGGAGAGAGAAGGAGAGGAGGAAAGAGGAAAGTAGTAGTAGGAAGAGAGAAAGAGATGGGAGGTAAGAAGTGGAGATAAAGTAGGAGTGGAGAATAGAGCAGAAGAGAGAGGAGGAGATAAAAGAGGAGAAGGGGAGAGGAGGGGGGGTGAGAAGAGAAAAGAGGGGAGAGGATTGAAAGCTGTAAGGGTTTAGTGATGTGAAACACTCCACCACACACATGCACATAAACTAAAACATAATCTTGTAATTAGCAGTTCAATCAATCAACTCCAGCTCCCGCCCCCTCACTTAATTAGCCAACCTCCCCCTGAGGTGTAAACATGCAGCCAATCAGGCTTAAACACAGCAGCTCTGAGCCAATCACAGCAATGCTCCAGAAGAACAACAGGAGGTAAAGAGAGAAAATTACAGGACAGAATACACACACATACACACACACACACACACACACACACTCACACACACACTCCTTTACCCAAACCCCTGAGCAGACCTCACACTCACTGAATGACAGAGCAGAGCAGGCCTCAGTCCTCACTGTGGCTCCACAATCTGCTGCTCTCACAGCACATTTACCTCTCAGCCATCATACATCATTAGTGTCATAAGACTCCACAGTTTAATTGCAACTGCTGGATTTCTCCAGCAAAAGTCAATATAAAAACGCTGTAATCTTGTAAATAAATAGCTACCAGACGTATATTTATATATAAGTTGTATATGTGTAGTCATGGTGGATCTATTAGAGCGGCTTTGGATGCTTTTTTAGCCAACAACAGTCTTGAAGCAGACAGAGAAGCAGAGAGGTGTGGGAACATGTGTGGAGGTAGAACTTCAGGTGGACAAGCTGCAGAGGTTTAATGACGAGTTGCTGTCCTCACCAGGAGACATCTGCACCTGAGGGACTGATGTCCTACAGCAGGATCTGCTGCAGCGGAATAATGCTGCTGTTCACCTCAATACAATTTCTAGATAACTTTTGGCTGCATATTCATGATCCCCAGAGGATGATCACTGCTGAGTTTAGTGACATCCTGATCATTTTGGATTTTAAATGCATACATTTTCAGGATTTTCCCCATTCTGACACTTTGTCAGAATACAACTGAAATGAAACTTGCCCTTTTTGTCTTTGAGAAAACAAAGAAGCCAAGAAAGAAAGGTTGGTCTGTCTGCCACAATTAATGCTAGATATAGATCAGTGGCGGCTGTTTGTCGTTCAAAGAGAAGAAGCTCATATTTGGACTACATCATAAAATGTGTCAGTGTATTTTTACATAAATTCTACCCTCCCTCCTTTACGTTTAAAGACAATGATTTGTGACCCTGTCGTACCAACTTATGTGCAGCTTGTTAGCATATTAGCTTGTTAGCTTGCTCGTTAGCTGCAGCTACTGCGTGAGGCTGTGACCCCTATGAGCACTTTGTGACATCAATGGCTCACAGCTGCAGCCGCTGCTGGTTGGGGAGAGTAAGAGCAGAGCGACAGAAGTCAGAGTCTCCTAAAACCAGTACAGAGTATAGAGTAATAGAGTATTTTTAACAAACAAAAAGTAACTAAGATGATTTGAAAAGTTTCCAGATCTCAGAACTGTCGTATCTTCTATTTATGAAGATTAATGAGAGCGTGGTATAAACTTAGCAGGCACTTTATTGAACTTCCCCAAGACCTGTATGTTCCCCAACATCCCATGACAGCCACATACAATCTCATTGGTCTACTGTAAGGACATAACATTAAACAGAAACATTAACCCTTCATATGCCATATATTCAGGTACACCACATCTCCCTTTTTTCAAGAACAAGTGTAGCAGAAAAGTCCATTCAAACCTGTGAAAGGAAATATATTGTTTAGCACACTTCTAAATAAACGGATTCTTCTTATTCTTTTACCGCTTCTATTTCTTGACTTCTTAAACTGCTTTCAAACTTAAAATATACTCTGTAGAAACATCCCTCCTGTAAAACTAATACATTGCCAGACAACATTGACAGGTCAGCATGAACATTTGGATCGCCTTGATCCTTAAATTCATTGTTCAGGGCTTGCACCCACCACACATTGTCAAGCAACCCCACTTCATTGAGCTTGTGCAGCATCTCCAACCAAACACAAATGTGATGACCCGAAATACTGTTGTGAACAAAGTTACGAAGGCCTCCACTGACATGAAAATAAAACTGAAAGCTGCCCTCAACGAAGTTGAGTTTATAGCAACGACAACCGACTGCTGATTTATTGGTGTGACAGCACATTGGTTTAATCCTCAAACCATGGAGCGATCCTGTGCTGCTCTGGCATGTAAGTGTCTGAAAGGGTCGCATACATTTTCTGCCCTAGCTAGTACATTAAATGAGATTCACACAGACTTCGGCATCAGAGAGAAGATCGTTCGCACAACAACGGACAATGGATCAAAGTTTTTGAAGGCATTCAGAATTTATGGGCAGAGCGACGAAAATAACAATCTGGATCCTGTAGGAGAGTGATGGAGAAGAGGTGGACGATGATGGGCACGATGTCGATGAAGGGGATGGGAGTGAGGATGTTGAATTTGTTAATGCAGGAGCCCTCTTGGATGAAGACGATTATTTAGAGTACCAGCTACCCAAGCACCATCATTGTGCCTGTCATCTCCTGAATTTGGTGTCAACAGTTGATGCATCAAAAGCTGACGTCAACCCACTGTACAGGCGTGTGTCCCGTTCCGCGTTTGCCAAATGCTCTAGCCTTTGGAACAAAAGTTCAAGGTCAACCACTGCAGCTGAAGTAATAGAAGACAACTGCAAGCTCCAACTCATTCAACCTGTTCCTACAAGATGGAACTCTCTCTTCTCAGCTGTAGAAAGAATTGTGAGAATAACAAGAGAACAAGGTGAAGGGGCCCTTGCAGCTGTATGCAGTGAAGTCGACACACCCAAGTAAGTGTTTGTTTTATTTCAGTTTAAATGATCTGAAAACAGATCAAGTTAAGTTAATTTTACATTGAATGCTACAGTAAAGAGCCTGTTTATTATGGTAATATGCAGTCCCCACACTTATTATAAATGTGATTTGCAACACCACTACATTGCAAAAGTCTAACATTTTTCCCCCTTAAATCAGTCCTTCCAGTTGCAGGTGTAGGTTAAATGTTCCCTTCTCTTTGTACAGGTTTACTCCTGTGGACCTTGCATTTCTTGCAGAATATGCGAAGACGATGAGCCCAGTTGCAAAAGTGCTTGATGTTCTGCAGGGAGAAACCAGTGTTCAGATGGGATGGCTGGTCCCCACCATAACTCTCCTAATGACCAAGCTCCAGCAACTGGGTGTCACTTCCAAGTATAGCGAGCCTTTGATTGTAGCACTTCTTTCAGGACTTGAGAAACGCTTCAGAGACATGCTTGCAGATCCAGAGCTGATAGCCGCAGCGATTCTAGTTCCAAAATGTAAGACCTGCTGGACAAGTGACGAACATATCATCAAACTTGGTAAATGTCTCACCTCTCTACTTTCCCTTAACACAATAGCTACTTTCTATGCAGACAATGAGTTTCAAATAACATTCTCACACACACCCCACACTCAATTATCCCATTCACATTTACAATGCTGTCACATAATCTAAATGTCCTGACTTTTGTTACTACACAGGCCTCGACTATATCAGAAGCCACTTGGACTGTCAGGCTGAGAATCCCATCAGTGAGGGCTCCCAGTCATCTGAAGAGGAGGACTTCTTTTCCTCCTTGAAGAAGACTGGGCCTCCTGAAATGACCCAGCAGTTGGATGCATACCTAGGGTGCCCAGGAGATACAGTAGAGGTACTGAAGCCCTTCCCAGCTGTGTGCAAGCTATCACTGAAGCTTAATACAGCACTCCCTGCTTCAGCAGCCTGTGAAAGGCTCTTCAGTGTTGCAGGGCTGATCTTCCGGCCAAGAAGGCCATGCATTGGCTCCAAGAACTTTGAGAACCAGATGCTTTTATGACTGAATAAGGCCTATTGGTAACTCTGTACTGATTCTTTTATACTTGACCTACTCAGTTTTATGTTCTGCGCTTCATTTTATCCAATAGTCCAATCCTCATTGGAATTCATTGGAATTCAGCGGGATCTAAAAGCGATGACAGACAATACTGACACTTAAATCAGAGCTAATCATCTCGTTCCCACAGTGCAACTGCAGAATCTCTTCCTAGGAAAATAAAATGAAAGGAGAATGGAAAAAAAAAATAATTAAAAAAAATAAAAAGAGAGAAAAAAACAAAAAAAAAAAAACCAAACACATGCCTGAAGCAGCCTAGAGGTGTCCGTCTCTCCATGTGTACAACATACATAACATGCAAAACAAAGAGAAACAAAACATAAAACCATACACACCAGTTCAGAATGTAACTTTTGTTTTATTTTCCATTTGAGTTGTAGTATTGGTAACTGTTTTAACTCTGTATGCCAATAAAGGCCATTGATTATGTGCCTCTAAAGTGTTTGACTTTTTGCACTCTTATTTCGGCTATAGGCATCCATTATATCTGGTATCAGCATACCAATGTTTTTCAACATTTACTTAATATGAGTCATAATAGCATTATAAGGATGTTTTTGAAGTTGGGAGTTGCCTGAGCTTTTATCTCACTTTTTTCCTCAAAAGTACTTTTACTTTAATACTTTAAGTAGTTTTGAAACCAGTACTTCTATACTTTTACCTGAGTAATGAATGTGAATACTTTTGACACCTCTGCCATGAACGTGGGACTGACAGGTAAGTTACTGACAATGCAGTCCACGTAAATGTTTGTGCTCTCCATCAGTTCTGTGTCATTTGTAGTCAGTTCTTTTTGTACAGGTGAACATGACAACGTATCGGCGGTCCAGTGTGATTTTCCAGGAACATTCACAATGTCATAGGAGCGCATGAGTCTCATCCGAAAGCGCTGTATCCTTGGTGGTAACAGGTCGAGTGCTTGTGCACCTAGTAGGGAAAGGAGTGGCTTATGGTCAGTCTCCAGGCAGAAGTGTTTTCCTAACAGGAAGTCCCGGGAGCGCTCACATGCCCAGGTTAGACCCAGGGCCTCCTTTTCAACTTCCGCGTAGCGCTGCTCGGTGGGTGAGAGTGAGCGGGATGCATAAGCTACCAGCCTCCATTCATCATCCCATTTCTGGAGGAGCACTCCTCCCAATCTGTAAGACGAAGCGTCAGCCGATACTTTAGTGTCCCTACTCGTGTCATCCATGGCCAGGACCGGAGGAGAGGTGAGTGCTTCTTTTAGCACACTAAAAGCCGCCGCCTGGTCAGCACTCCACAGCCAACAGTTCTTCTTTGAGAGGAGATCGCGAAGAGCTTTGTCTTTCTCTGCCAGCTGGGGTATGAATTTTCCCACCTGGTTTACCATACCCAGGAAACTCCTTAACTCACTCACATTTGTAGGCTCTTTCATATCCCTGATGGCCTGTGTCTTCTCTGGATCTGGTCTGATGCCTGGCGAAGTGATGACGTGCCCGAGGAAGACCACCTCATTCCTGGAGAGCTCACACTTGTCCCTGTTGAGGGTCACCCCAGCCTGCTCGAGCTTCTTCAGCGGGGCATGGAGGCGAGTGTCGTGCTGCTCCTGGTCTTTTCCCACCACCAGTAGGTTATCCATGTGTCATACCACACCGTCCAGTCCCTCTATGAGCTCTGCTATGACACGCTGGAAGTGCTCACGCGCAGAGTTGATTCCAAACGGAAGACGCTGGAAATAGAACTGTCTGAAGGGTGTTATAAATGTTAATGTGTAAATATTTAGCTGTCTCCTCAGCTAAAGGAACTTGCCAGAATCCCATGTTTGCATCTATCTTACTGAATACTCTGGCTCCAGCTAGCATCCCTAGACTCTGGTCAACTGCTGGCAGCATATACTTTTCGCGACACACACATACTGGTTCAAACCAGTGAAGTCCACACACAGACGTAGCTGATTATTCTTTTTTGGAAAAACGACGATGCCTGCGCAGGCTCTTCAATGCGCCTGATGACTCCCATCTCTTCCATCCATCGGAGCTCCTCTTTAACCTTTCCCATCAGAGGCAGGGGAATTCTCCGTGGCATTTTTAACGAGAATAGTACGGCGTCTGGCTTGAGCTTGATGAGGTACGGGCGCTGCATGTCACCTAAGCCCTTGAACAGCTTTGGGTAGGTTGCCAGAGTCCATTGTGACACTGTCGACTCGTATGAGCAAGCCTAGAGCAGTAATGGCTGGCAGCCCGAGCAAGGGTGTGGTGAGATTTTTAACCACGTATACTTTCTCCTCTGTCTGCTTGCCTTTGTAGGTTAACTGCATTTTAGCGAAACCTGCTACCTCTAGCTGAATCTTCCCTGGACCCAGCAAGGGTCACTCTGGCTTGGGAAGGACAGGCATTTGTGCCCCTGTGAACAAGTGTCTCATGTCACTTTCAAACATGGCGGTCACTTCTGCCCCAGTGTCGAGTTTGAAGTTCAGATTTTTTTTTTTATTTGCACCTCAGCTGTCCAAACATTGTTCTCACTTGACACTGAGCCCAGAAAGAAACTTTTCGCCTCTTCCTCCTCTATGCATGCTACTACTGCCTTGTTTCGACACACACGCTGATAATGTCCACTTTTCCCATAGCCCCGACATTTTACATTGTTGGCGTGGCCGTGGCCGTGCACCACTGTTTTTCTGATTTGTGTAGCTTTGCTTTTCCCTTTTCTCTCCTTTCTCTCTCTTGTCATACTGTCAACAGAGCTAGCCTCCATCTGCATCACACTGCTGGCTTCACTCCTATGCGCAGTCTGTTGTCTTTTTACCTCCTCAGACTGTCTTGCCATATCTATGGCTTTTTGCAAAGTCAGATTTTCCTCCATCTGCATTAGTTCAGAGAGTCTGGTGTTTGCCAGCCCCACTACGATCCTATCTCTTATCAGTTCATCATGCAAGTCACCATATTTGCAATGCTCTGCTAAAGCGTGTAGAGCTGTAATGAATGCATCCACTGACTCGTTAGCCTCTTGTTTCCTCATATTGAAGCATGCACGTTCAAACACAATGTTCTTTTTCACAATGAAGAAATCGCGGAATCTGTCTTTTACTTTGTCATACTTTTTCATGTCAGCGTCAGTCAACTTTAATCCCCTCAATACATCGTCGGCTTTGTCCCCCATACAATATATTAGAGTATTAACCTGGTTTTCCTCGGAGTTCGTCATCAAGTTGCCCACTTGGTGAAACCTTTCGAACCTCCGGATCCATTTTGTCCATTCGAGCGGCTTGCTGAAGTCGAAGGGTTCAGGTGGCTGAATGTTAAACTTTGCAATGGGTGCGTTAGCCGCCATGCTAGCTGCACTTGCCCGTGGCTGCTCGACAACGCTGTCCTCCCGTTCAGACATATTAACATTCCCCGATGTCTCACCCCTCACCGTCACTGTGGACCGTCTTCGCCTGTGCCTTCCTCTTTTAGTCATGCAAACACAGCACTTCTGACAACATGTCGTATCTTCTATTTATGAAGATTAATGAGAGCGCGGTATAAACTGTGTTCAGACATAGCAGGCACTTTATTGAACTTCCCCAAGACCCGTATGTTCCCCAACATCCCATGACAGCTACATACAATCTCATTGGTCTACTGTAAGGACATAACATTAAACAGAAACATTAACCCTTCATATGCCATATATTCAGGTACACCACAAGAACAAGGTAATAAAATTTGAACTGAGAGCACAGACCTATATCAAACATATGGACAAGCTATGAAGGTAAAAGATATCACCACCAGGTGGCACCAACCGATAGCTTGTTTGAAGTTACCAAACTACCGTATTTTCCGGACTATAAGTCGCACCAGCCATAAAATGCATAATAAAGAAGGAAAAAAATATATATAAGTCGCACTGGAGTATAAGTCGGATTTTGGGGGGAAATTTATGTTGTGAAGCAGAGGTAATTAAGGGGGCAATTGATTGTTTATCCAGTGGGTGTCCCGCTGTGTGATCATTGTGACCGGCAAAAAGGTTTACTGAAGAAGAGTGAAGTTTCCGCGCATGCACGAGTTGTCATTCTCCCCAGGACTGGAAGGAATGTATTGTTTTTGTATATCTCGATAAAAAGTGACACTAAACATCTGCGTTTGTGGTCCTTTGTTTTGACACGTTACCACAATTTATTTGATAAAATCCAACACAGACAGATTTAAAATTTAAATGACGAACAATTTAAAATAAAAATAGAATAGAGGCAACAACAGATTGAACGGTATTCTGACGTTACATAACACAACTGAGAACGTGCCTGGTATGTTAACACAACATATTAAGAGTTATTCTGATAACTATAGCATCAATAACATGCTAAGAAGTTTACCAAAACCACCTGTTTCAGTCCAAATACCTGGTAACTAAAATCCAATGAAATCTTCATCCTCGGTGTCACTTTTCATCAACTCCTCTAACTCCGGAGGTAGAAGACGCAGCGCTTCCTCTTCTACGTCAATGACGTCAGACGTCATATTTTACTACTTGCAGCTCATAATCTGCAGAATATGATTTTCTTTTAGGTGCCATTTTTTCTCAGTTTTTAAAAGTTACCACTAATGTTGAAATTATCAACACAAGCCTAGGCCGCCCTCTGGCGGTTTAGTGTGAAAATAACGTGAAATGATATACGGGTAATAATCTGTTAATAATTTCACACATAAGTCACTCTGGAGTATAAGTCACACCCCCGGCCAAACTATGAAAAACAACGGTATTACAAAAAATACAAAGCAACCAGTAATTCTTCTGGATCAATCCCAAAATGTATTCATCATGTCATGGTACCATTCCCAACATTGGCTGAAAATTTGACAAAGATCCTTCCAGAACTTTTTGACATATCTTGCAAACAAACAGACAGACAAACAGAGAAATGGCAGCAAAAACATTATCTCCTTGGTGGAGGTAAAAAATACTCCAGTCATCGTGGTTTATGTTTCGAGATCACTGATTCACTAATTTTGCTGTCAATCAAAATGAAATGCAACCTCAAACACATCATCTAATCAAAATGCAGAAATTTAAGGCTTAAAGGTTGCAAGGCCACACCACAATGAATGACAAGAAAGTGACCTGTGAAAAGTAGCTGGTTCTGAATTAAAGTTGAACATGTTGTAGCACCTTATTTAGTCAATAAAATGTAAACACAATCGACTGCTATTTTTTTTTTTTACCTTTTAGGGGAGGGCGACACGGTGGCGCAGGGGTTAGCGCTGTTGCCTCACAGCAAGAAGGTCGCAGGTTCAAGACCTCCTTGGTCCTGGGTCTGGGACCTTTCTGTGTGGAGTTTGCATGTTCTCCCCGTGTCTGCGTGGGTTTTCACCGGGTACTCCGGCTTCCTCCCACAGTCCAAAAACATGCTCAGGTTAATTGGCAACTCTAAATTGCCCATAGGTGTGAGTGTGTGAGTGAATGGTGTGTGTGCCCCACGATTGGCTGGCGACCATCTGGGGTGTATCCCTGCCTCTCGCCGTAACGCGCCGGGATAGGCTCCAGCAGACCCCTGTGACCCTAATGAGGAATAAGCAGGTATAGAAAATGACTGACTGACTGACCTTTTAGGGGAAGCTGAGCTTTCCTTCCAGTCTTAAAGATCACCACTGATATAGATTGATCCATAACTTTCTACACCAACTCTACATGACACCACAGCATTTGCATAAATATACACCTCAATTATCAAGGGTGTTTCAGATACAGTATAGAGGAGAGTTTATTCTTACATTGCACTTCGTCATGTAAAAAACTTCATACATTCTGGCATGATTGTGACATCATGACCAAAGTCCTAGGATTTATGTTTTCATTGGACCCACAAATCTGTTTGTTAACTGTTTGAAGAATTAACTCAGTGTATTGAAGGAAATGTACAGCAGTGTTGTGGAAGTCTGACTCCCATCTCCCCCTGAAGCTACATGGTTTTCAGAAATAAATGGTTGCATCCCACTTGAAAGACGAAATGACAGAAATGATACCTTTGTCAGACCTGATGAAAGTCAATCCATATACAGTACAGGCCAAAAGTTTGGACACTCCTCATCAATGTGTTTTCTTTTTTTATAACTATTTACATTGTAGATTCTCACTGAAGGCATCAAAACTATGAATGAACATGTTTATGGTGTTATGTATTTTTTTTAAAAGGTGAAATAACTGTAAACATGTTTTATATTCTAGTTTCTTCAAAATAACCACCCTTTGCTCTGATTGATAAAGCAAGGAATTGCACCAACTAACCCTGATAAGGCACGTGAAAACCATTTCAGGTGACTACCTGAGAGTGTTCAAAGCAGTAATCAGATCAAGGGTGGCTATTTTGAAGAAACTAGAACAGTCATTTCACCTTTTTTTGTTAAGTACATAACACCATAAATGTGTTCATTCATAGGTTTGATGCCTTCAGTGACAATCTATAATGTAAATAGTCATGAAAATAAAGAAAATTGAATGAGAAGGTGTGTCCAAACTTTTGGCCTGTCCTGCATATACTGTATACACTCACCCACTCACCGGCCACTTTATTAGGTACAACTATATATATATATATATATATATACATAAAAAAAATTGAAAATAAAATATTCCAAGAAAGAACCAATATATAATATTTTCTCGTTTCATAATGCCATATTGTAATCCTTCTGTTTATGTTTTGTTTTAAAGTTAAAAACAAATAACCATTTGTTTTTTTTTCTTTTTCCTTTTCAGTCTCTCAAATAAAAGTAAAAACAAAGATCAATGTAAAAAAGCAGCTTGTTGTGCAGTGGTTTCTAAAGGCTGGTTTGGTTAATGATATCTTTGTCCATTTCTGGAGCCTTTTCATAACATCCCTCTTCATCCTCCTCTTCATTGTCCCTGCAATACAAGACACAAGCAGCCAGGTTGGTTAATTCTTTACCCGTTCTAGACTATGGGTGCTTGTGCCTGTGTGTGTGTGTCTGTCTTCTTCCTGATGATGGTGAAGACAATCAGACGAAACAAACTACTGCTGTTAAACCCAACAACCACGGCTGAAGAGTCACTAACTGTGATCCTGCTGCAGCTTGCAAACCAGCCTGCACACCTGAACACACACAGACACACAACAGACGAGTGCAGAATTTTTGCTTTTAGGATCAAGAGAAATATTAGTCACATTGAGACATTGGTCAGAGACAGAAGGTCTTGTGAAAATAAAGAAAAAATATTTAGGATTTTTTGGTATATTTGGGAGGAATTCTATGAAAACACTGCAATAACATAAAATAATACAATATTACACATTGCTTTAGTTTAGATTCACAATGAAAGATGTGGAAAGTAACGTCTGGGCTTTAAATGTTATGCATAAATATAATGTAATATCATGCAGAGAGGCTCTCGTTCTTTATTGCTCTCAAATATATATTTTCCTTTAGATTAACTTGACAAACTGAATATTTAATATTATCCCTGCTGCGTCAACACAAAATAAAAGCATGAACATTTACACCTATGGTTTTGTGCAGTCTTTAGTCTGTTTCGATATCAGGCTTTTATTCTGAAGGATAATGAAGGAAGTGTTATGTTTGTTGCTGCTTCGATTTTTCCTTTTTTTGTATTTTTGTTATTCATTTATTTATTTTCTTTACATTTATTATTCATAAATATTTTCTATTGTGTTCTTGTTTCGACTCAAATTTTGCCAATAAAATTTGCAAAAACACATTTATAGGACGGAGAAGTCATGACCCGCCCTACTCAGTCTCTGATTGGCTAATACTCGTTGCTTCCTTTGGTTGGATTGGTCAATTTTAGGCATGAGAAATTCGATTGGTTAGATTACAAGTAAGAACATCAAGCTACGCCAATCAGAGGTGGAGTAGGGCAAGTCATAGCTTTGACATCCTAGGAAAAAATATCGCCAGAGTGTTTGTGTGTAAATGTCCACAGAGAACTCGTCTTAATAAACACTTCGACTATGTCTCGGTTCAAAAGGCCGGGGAAGGTGGACTCTCTGGCGGGTTTCAGGGCGGAAAACACTGAACCGACGATTCCGCAGGGTCTGCTGAAGGCAGCGAGGAAGAGTGGGCAGCTGAACCTGAGCGGCCGGGGGCTGACGGCAGGTAGCATTTTAGCATGTTAGCATGTTAGCGCCCACTCGAGCACCTGTATGCATCAGAACATTACCATTGTAAACCAGTGGTGGATGATGTAGTCTGAACCTTTACTGAAATAAAAGTAGAAATACTCCCCACAAGTAAAAGTTCTGAATTCAAAATTTTACTTAAAGTACAGAAGTATTATCAGCTAAATGTACTTAAAATATCAAAAATAAAATTACTGATTATACAGACTGTTATATTACTATAGTATATTAGACTACTTGTTTTGAATCATTAAATACTGTGCGAAGATGTAAACGTTTTATTTGTATCAATGTGGAGGCGGTTTGACTTACTTTCGGTGGATTATTAATATGTTACACATATTATGTGTGTAACATGTTTTATAATAGCATATAATATGTTGATCACTTTTTCCCAAAGCTGAAGATTCAACCTAAAATGTTTTTTGTCCAGACCAACAGTCCACAACCCAAAGGTCATCAGTTTACTATTATAGAAGACCAAATAAACCATAAAATTATCAGATTTGAGAAGCTGAAACCAGAGAATTTGGATATTTTCTTCTTGTGACTCAAATTGATTATCAAAAATAGTATGTAATTAATGTAATAATTGGTAACTAATTGATTAATCATTGCAGCTCTACACAACACTCGTCGGTACAGCCCTGCATGAAGATAAAGTTCAAAATGTTTTATGTGTGTGGTGTGGGTCAGTCCCTCAGAACGTGTATCGTCTTAACGTCGACACTCCAGAAGAAGCGAAGCAGAATCTGTCCTTCGGAGAATCAGATCGCTGGTGGGAACAGACTGATCTCATCAAACTGCTGCTTTCATCCAATCAGCTGACAGAATTGTCTGATGATATCAGACTATTGCCTGGACTCGTGACACTAGACGTAAGTAACAAAAAACCCAAACCCAGCATGGCACTGCCTGTTAACTGGGATGATTTGACACTTAACCTTCCACTGAGGATACAGTCATTTTTTTTTTTTTTGCTGGTAGTTTCCACAGCTGGATGTTCATCATAATGTCAGATTGCATTCATAAAACCTCCAGGCTGCATTTAGAGATGGAACATTATTTTACGCCAGGATGCTGCAGGACTGGCATGTCTTTGAGTTGAAAAGCATCCCAGGGACATTAAGAATAGATAATATTTAATTTTTTAATAGTTCTTGTTGTTGGATTTAAAGTGAGATGTGAACTCAGATGGCTTAAAATATTCTTCAGAGATTTGGGTGACGTTAGGTGCATGCTGCTGGTTCATCGTGATCCACGTCTCTTCCAGCACTAACTACATGTACAGTCACGCCTTTTACGTTTGCAAATCAATTCTACACACACACAGTAGCTATACATGGACACAAATATTTGTAATATTTGTAATATATACTGGCAGAGTGACAGACAGGCTCATTGAAAAGGGACGAGATTAGTTGTTTACTGTCGTCTCCATGGTTATTTGGTTATTTTCTGACACTTAAACTTAAGCTGCTTCTCTCCTGAAAAACACGTCTGATATGTCAAACTTAAGGATGTGTTGGCTGATAAATCTATCTGTCTAACCAGCATAACTATGGCACCTTAAACTCTAAACACAGATAATCACTTTGAGAAAAAAATATGAATCACCACTCAAGTTAATTTACCTTCTGTCACTGAATACAGAAATGTAACCTGGTCAAAGTAAGACGTATCTAAACACCTGGATCTCTGCTGCATTTATTTACTCCACAAATGCCTATTACTGCCAAAATGCAGCATGCTCTGTTTTTCGGGGCTGTGCCGTCATCTCCCGGAGCTATACTAATAAAAATCCTAATGGCTAACTCTGAAACACACATGAAGAAACACTTTTTTTAATCGAAGAACAGTGATGAAAATGAATTATAGCTTTTGAAATAAAATCTTGATTTTGCTCTGTTAGCTTCACGACAACAAGCTCAGCAGTTTACCTGGAGCTGTGGGAGAACTGCAGGAGCTGCAGCAACTACGAATCAGGTGTACACACACACACACACACACACACACACACAGACAGGTTCAGTATATTCAGATATAACCAGCAGTCTGTTGATTTTTGTTTTAAATGGGCACTCAATGGGCAGTGAAACTGAGGCTGCTCCATTATGGAAAAAAATGTATCATACTTTGGTCAATATTGAAATCAGGATTATTATTAATGATTATTTTTGAGTTTGAAAACATGATTTATGCATTTATTCAGCATTTCATTGTCATCCCAATGCAATAAAACAAGCAGACAGTTACTGAACTGAACGGCACTACAGCTCTGTGAGAGCAAGCCAATTGTTGCTTGTCTAAATTGTCCTGTGTATCTCTTTCAAAAAATCTCTTGGTCCAACTGTACAACAAAAAATGGCAAATACGGTAAATTATTTGAACTCCCTTTATATAAGTTTAGAAATCGTTTGACGCAAAAATCTAAATCACGATTACAAAGTAATTATTTACACATCCCTAACATATATATATGTTTGCACTGATATAATTTAAAGTTGTTTTGAGATGAATGTAGATATTTCTCTGGTCAGTTCTGACGTCCCCACTGCACAGATTTAGATCAATAATATCAGATTGCTTCACTCTCCAGACAGCAGTAGTAAACTCTGTGTAGGACTTAATTAAAGAATTGTTCTGTTGCTGTGTGACAGTCACAACCAGCTGAACTCTGTGCCAGTGGAGGTTTGTTCTCTGAAGAACCTGCGGAGCCTCACACTGCAGCAGAACCTGCTGGAGAATCTTCCAGAAGAACTGGGTCAGCTGCAGAGCCTGACAGAGCTGGTAAAAACAACTGTTTCTCTCACACCAGACTCTTGAGACTATGTTGTTGATTGGCTTGGCTTACCTTGTCCTCTGGTTTGATTGGTTGAAGGATCTGTCCAACAACCAGCTGAAGGTCCTACCTTCCAGCCTTGGACAACTCACCTGTCTGCAGAAACTGCACCTGTGTCATAACCAGCTCAGCCGTTTACCCGACAGCCTGGCTCAGCTCAGCCGTAAGACTTCACTGATTCTTTAACATCATTGCCTTGTTACCTTCACAACCTCATTATCTTCACCAACTTGTTACCTTCGCTGACTCATTATCTTTGCCGACTTGTTACCTTCACCACCTGGCTACCTTCACTGACTCGTTAACTTCCCCACCCCTTTACCTTCAGTTTCTTGTTACTTTCTCTGACTTGTTACATTCACTGTGCTTCAAATCTTTTTGTTCTGTCTGACAGGTGTGACGCTGCTGGACTGTAGCAATAACCAGCTGACTGATGTTCCTAGCAGTCTATCAGAGATGCACGCTCTAGAACAACTGTACCTCAGACACAACAAGCTCCACCTCCTCCCACAGCTCCCTGCACCTGTGCTCAAGGTAACCATAGCAACCTGAGAGCATCCCCAGGTGTAAAGTGATTGAGATGTAATGATGGTTCTGGTCCTGGACTCATATTATTCATTCAGTTATCATTAAAATTCTAAGCCAGATACCACATTTTCTTCAAAATGTGTATTTAGTGCGACTGTCTGTGTCTGTCTCTGTGCGTAGGAGTTGTATCTTGGAAACAACCACATCATTGAGCTGAAGGCGGACCAGCTGTCCAGCCTGTCAAGCATCTCTCTACTTGAACTCCGAGACAACAAGATCCAAAGCCTCCCTGAGCAAATCACTTTGCTGAGCACGCTCACACGCCTTGACCTCACCAACAACGACATCGGCACGTAGGTCTCCTCCATCATAATGTTGTTATAAAGACATCACGACCAGCTATAGCAGCTCACTGGGGTTTCACTACAACACGCTTATGTACACATGTTCTCCTACTAGGGACGTTCCTAAAGACTAATTTACCTGTCGGGTAAACAAAATTATGCACAACATAGTGTATTTTAGGTGACTGTGTTAGAAATGTTTACTAGTAAACAACTAGTGGGTTAACTCACCATCCTAAATGAGTCTCTGAAGCAAATATAAGCAGCTGTGACCTTAGATAATATTGATCAGGAGATGCCGTCATCAGCTGAGTTTCATGTCTCCGTCAGACTCCCAGCGTCTCTCAGCCTGCTGCCCAACCTAAAGATGCTGCTGCTGGAGGGAAACCCTCTGCGAGGAATCAGGAGGGAGCTGCTGACTGTAGGTGACGCACTGAGACTGATGCTGCTACAGCCTGACAAACGCTAACCAACTGTAACACAACAAGAGTCTAGAGCAAGGATCATCAACCCATCTCCTAGAATGCTACTGTCCTGCTGGTTTTAGGAATCTCCCCACTTGAACACACCTGATTTGAATTATTAACAAGTTCTTGACAAGCTTCAGCAACTTGAGTTGGTAATTAGATTCAGGTGTGTTGGAGTGGGGAACTTCCTTAATGATGCAGGATGGAAGCAGGGTTGGTGACCCCCAGGTCTAGATCTTAATGATCATGTTGAAGTAAACACAACTAAAGTAACAGATCACTGTGTAATCAAGCTCTGAGTTAAACAACACACCTGACACTTCTCTTCACTCTTCTAGCACAGCTTCCTACCTAAAGCTGTTCGTTTATAAGAAAAATCACTATCTAACAGTTTAACAATTACACACATGATCACAGACATTGTGCATTTGAATAGATGAACCAGCAATGAGAACACTTCCTCATAGGCATCAGCAGTTGATTCATTTACAGATATATTATTTATTGATTTTCACGAATATATTTCATGTTGTAATGTTCTGCCCCAGAGCAAATAATCATATTAATATTCTAACACTCCTCTTCTGTTCGCATCACAGAAAGGAACCAATGAGCTTCTGAAATATTTAAGAGGAAGAATTAAAGGTACAGTTAATTTTTTGTGCTGACAGGAAACAGTTTTTACCACTGAAACATTATGTCATTATGTCTGCAGTGTCCCAGGTGCATTTTCTAAATTACTGTTGTTCTGTCCTTTTGCATATTTATTTTTATATTGGTGCCCTGCAAATGTGTTTAGTTCAGGAACCAATGTGTATGTGATGAGAGCAGACTAAAGATTCACCACTAACCACTTATTTAATTACCAAATAATTTTTCATGAAAAAACAATGCTGTAAAAATGTGTTGACTCATTTCCTGGTTAATTGCTATTTATGTGTATATAGTTGCATCAGCCTGGTGATGGATGATACAGTTTTACTGATTCTATCTCAGAAGCCAACTTAATAAGAATTTATTTTCCTCATGTTCATTTTTCAGTCGCAGCAGGAACACAAACAAGATTTTCTTTACAACTGGCCATTTTCAGCATTCGATTTTGTATCATGTAGCCACAGATTTTGATAATGGTAATACAAATTTAGCAGAATGGGGTAGAATGTCAGTGACAGGCTTAAGAATTCTAAAGTTTATATGAAACATGTACAATCACCGGCCAATTTATTAGGTACATCTGTCCAACTGCTCGTTAACACTTAATTTCTAATCAGCCAATCATATGGCGGCAACTCGGTGCATTTAGGCATGTAGACATGGTCAAGACAATCTCCTGCAGTTCAAACCAAGCATCAGTATGGGGAAGAAAGGTGATTTGAGTGACTTTGAACGTGGCATGGTTGTTGGTGCCAGAAGGGCTGGTCTGAGTATTTCAGAAACTGCTGATCTACTGGGATTTTCATGCACAACCATCTCTAGGGTTTACAGAGAATGGTCCGAAAAAAGAAAAAATATCCAGTGAGCGGCAGTTCTGTGGGCGGAAATGCCTTGTTGATGACAGAGGTCAGAGGAGAATGGCCAGACTGGTTCGAACTGATAGAAAGGCAACAGTGACTCAAATAATCACCCGTTACAACCAAGGTAGGCAGAAGAGCATCTTTGAACGCACAGTACATCGAGATGGGCTACAGCAGCAGAAGACCACGCCGGGTGTCACTCCTTTC
This sequence comes from Lepturacanthus savala, assembly GCA_030544235.1. Taxonomy (NCBI): domain Eukaryota; kingdom Metazoa; phylum Chordata; class Actinopteri; order Scombriformes; family Trichiuridae; genus Lepturacanthus; species Lepturacanthus savala. The sequence continues at coordinate 373,649 of CM060481.1, read as the reverse complement.
AGCTAAGAACAGGAAACTGAGGCTACAATTTGCACAAGCTCATCGAAATTGGACAATAGAAGATTGGAAAAACGTTGCCTGGTCTGATGAGTCTCGATTTCTGCTGCGACATTCGGATGGTAGGGTCAGAATTTGGCATCAACAACATGAGCATGGATCCATCCTGCCTTGTATCAACGGTTCAGGCTGGTGGTGGTGGTGTAATGGTGTGGGGAATATTTTCTTGGCACTCTTTGGGCCCCTTGGTACCAATTGAGCATCGTTGCAACGCCACAGCCTACCTGAGTATTGTTGCTGACCATGTCCATCCCTTTATGACCACACTGTACCCAACTTCTGATGGCTACTTTCAGCAGTATAATGTGCCATGTCATAAAGCTGGAATCATCTCAGACTGGTTTCTTGAACATGACAATGAGTTCACTGTACTCAAATGGCCTCCACAGTCACCAGATCTCAATCCAATAGAGCATCTTTGGGATGTGGTGGAACGGGAGATTCGCATCATGGATGTGCAGCCGACAAATCTGCGCTAACTGTGTGATGCCATCATGTCAATATGGACCAAACTCTCTGAGGAATGCTTCCAGCACCTTGTTGAATCTATGCCACGAAGAATTGAGGCAGTTCTGAAGGCAAAAGGGGGTCCAACCCGTTACTAGCATGGTGTACCATGTAATAAAGTGGCCGGTGAGTGTATATGTAACATGTAATATGTAAACAGTGAAGACTGGTAAGAGGTTAAAGGTCATGAACCAGTCAGTGGACATCAGGGAAGACACTCGTGTCCATGTAAAATTAAAATCAACACCTGTTATGTTTGTTATATCTGAATATACTGAGTGTGTGCGTGTGCGTATAGAGGAGCCTGACAGAGCGGATGAGGGACCTACAGCCATGACGTTACCCAGCCAGGCCAGGATCAACGTACATAACATTAAAGCTCTCAAGTTATTGGACTACAGGTCAGTGAAACATGTAGTCATGTACAGAGCTGAAGCAGCTGAGTCGTCCAAGATACTGTTTGAATCTTGTCAGTGGAAGTTGAATCATAATTTTTTTCCATGAGCAGGGGGCAGAAAGATAGAATCTGATTCTCTGTGTTACATACTAATTGTGTTTTTCACAAATGATTACTAACTAATAAGTCCTCATTAGGGCTTTGTTTTGTTTTGATAAGTTATATCTATATTAGAGCTGCAAAGAGTAGTCAATGAGTGTCAACTTTTACATTTATCACCACCTATTCTGATGGTTGAAAATCCATAGATTAATCGACTATCAGAAAAGTCTGTGTTGCAGCTCTATTCTTTGTGTGTGCATCTTCAGTGAAAAGAAGGCAGATCATGTTCCAGATGAACTATTTGATGCTGCAGCAGATGAAGCTGTGACCACAGCGAACTTCAGCAAGAACCAGCTGACCACCATCCCTCCCAGGTACATACACACACTATCAAAGATAATTAAAACATGTTTTATAGTGATTGTGTGTGTGTGTGTGTGTGTGTGTGTGTGTGTGTGTGTGTGTGTGTGTGTGTGTGTGTGTGTGTGTGTGTGTGTGTGTGTGCGCGTGCGCGTGCGTGCGTGCGTGCGTGCGTGCGTGCGTGCGTGCGTGCGTGCGTGCGTGCGTGCAGACTGGTGAAGTTCAAGTCTTCATTGACAGATCTCAACCTGGGCTTCAACAAACTGAGCTGTTGTCCTGAAGTCGGTCAGTTACTACAGCTGACACACATCGACCTCAGGTACGCACACACGCTAAAGCATAATTTATACTTCTGTGGAAGTAGCTATGTAGCTACTACACTGTTTATGCAAACCTCCATACAGAAAGCAAGACTTCACCTGGGACCCCTGAAATCACACAAACACAGCTTCCCCCCTTAGCGGCATTGTGTTAAATTGTAGAGCAACGAGTTCCCCCAACACAGAACTTCGAATGCTCAATGCCTGTGTCACGTCAAGGGCATTGCTATGTCCGCACAAATATTAGCTAGGCTTATCCTGCAGGGATTGACATTTAACTGTAAACTATGAAAACTGAAAATAGTTGCTTGATTTACTAATTTACAGCAGTTCACACACCTGTTCCTGCAGCTTTTCCATACTGCTCCTCTTCTATTGGAACAAAACATTTACATTAAGGAGTATGAATACTTGTTTGCATCTTTTGACAGGAACTGGGTTTAGATGTAGAATAATGTGTAAAAGAGTTAATATTATACTTCTGTTCTGTCTTTGTTTCAGGAACAACCAGCTGACTGATTTACCTTCTGACATGAGGAACCTCAGTAAACTACGCTGCATTATCCTCAATTACAACAGGCAAATACAACCACCAAATACACTCACATGCCATAATACCACCAGAAAATGATTTTTAAATACATGTTTGTTAACAGAATCTGTATTTGATTTTACAGTATAAACTTTCTCATTCATCAGTTCTTCAGCAGCCTGTTGTGCTGCTTTAGAAGGAAAAAACATTTTAAAGCTGCTATTCTACCAATTATCACAGGTTCAAATCCTTCCCTGATGTCCTGTATCACCTGGTTTCCTTGGATACAGTGTTGCTTGGTAACAACCAGGTGGGCGGGCTGGACCCTCATCGCCTGATGAAGTTGGTTAATCTGTCAACGTTGGACCTGTCAAACAACGACCTGCTGAACATCCCACCTGAGCTGGGCCTGTGTGACAGCCTCAAGTGAGTTTCGTATAACTAATTAATAACTAATTCCATTTAATCCAACCAGATACAAACAGAAACAAACAGAAGCAGAAACAGAAACAGTTTTACATGAACCAGGTTACATGGCGTTATGCAGGTAACGATCCTTCTGATTAACCCTGTTGTGTTGTCCCTCAGGTGTCTCAGTCTGGACGGGAATCCTTTCCGAACTCCCAGAGCAGCCGTTGTGGCTAAAGGAACAGATGCAGTGTTGGAATATCTGCGTGGACGCATCCCCACATAGCTCCATTATCAACTTTAATGCATCAACCATATTTGTGTGTGTGTGTGCATGCTTGAAGTTGTGATTTATCACAGACAGCAGAGCAGACTCATCTGAAGCTGTTGGAGTGATGTAGATTATATGTTTGAGTTGGATTTAAAATGTTTGATTATTGCTGGACAATCTGATCCAAACTACATGTCACAGTGAAACAAGACAGACACTGCCATTTAATTATTTTTTTTCTAAGAACTTTAGTGCAAATTTTATATTTTACCATCAGAACTTTGTTACAAGACAAAGAAAACCTCAGCATTCACAAAGTGCTTTTCAGATCACCTCATTAAAACCACAGCTGTAAACAGCTTTAAAACCAAAATGAGTTTGTTTTGAGTTCACTCATACAAAAGCTCAGTTTCTGCAGACAGTAAAACATTCATCGTAGATTTTGTGGTTTGTTGACCTCTTTTCACTATTCACCACGTGAATCAGCCAACAGCCGACTGCAGGATCCACACAGTTTATGCACTAACAGCAGCTCTTTCTGTCTTTATTATATGAAACTACTAAATCAGCGGATGCTACAACTTTCTAAATTCAACCATGATGTGAAGCAAACCACAAATTGAAACAACCTTTTTTATCATTTTCTTAAAATGAGTGTAAAAGTAATTAAAATGTTGATATATATGTATAGCACTATTTGTAAGTGGGCCAAATTACAAATGATTTTACTCTCGTCCCATTACACACGTAATTACAAGACACCAGTGTTCTGTAAATCTATATCTTCCAGTTTTACAAAAACATGTAGAAAAAAGAAATACAAAACAGAAAAATTACAATTTTTAAGGGGAATAAAACTAAATTCACAAATATACATGGGTCAAAGTCTATCTTTATTGACAGTCTTTTGCAGGTAATTGATGAAGGTAAATGGGAAATTAAGTACATATAGAGCAATCTGTGTCATATCTATTAGAAATTGTTTATTCAAATGGCTCTAAACCTGATATGAGCCTCTGCTCTGCTTTAAATGTTGATTTTTTTTAATCTATTGCTTCTATTTAATAAATTGTTTCTAATTGTATGTAATGAGCAATACTTTGTCGCAACTGTGCTTGTCTTTAAACTTCTATATAAATAAAGATGAGTGGAGTATTGACTATTACTGTCAACTGAGTGTGAAGTAGGTTTTCTACTATGTATTAAGTCACAATGATCCATCAGTCCCAGCTGTAGCTCTGATGCTGCAGGTGTGAATAAACAGTGTTTACAGACACTTGAACCTGTCATAAAGACAGACTGAATTTATTGAATCTGTCACAAGGACAGATGCAACAATCCAACGTGCTAAATATTTCTCCAGAGAAAGCTGATATCAGATGATCACATCTGAGCACTAGATCACATAACTGATTCTCCTCTTTCTTCAAACTGCAGGTAGTGATAAGTAGAAAACTACACATAAAGAAATTCAAAATGACTGTTTATTGTTCAACAAAACAGCACAGATGGAGCATGAAAAACATTCAAACTAGGCTGTGACAGAGCAGAAACTATCATACAAACTACTACTAATACACACTCAGCACCTGAGACACACTGAGTCACTGAAACACTCCCATGTGACCACAGGTTGACACACCTGGTTCCTGCTGACTCAGGAATCACATGTAAGAAAAGTCAGTGTGTGTGTTCATACAGAATATGGACAGATGATGATTAACTACAATTCTATAAGATCTGAGAGTCTTCAAAGCACCACTTGATAAGCAGAAATATCACTGTTGCAAAATGGCCGACCTCCTTACAATATATACAAAAATATAAAATGTAAATAAAAATACAAACAAATTCTCTTTTTAAAAGTTCTTGTTAAGAGGACTGAGGTGTTGAAGGTTTGCTAGAAAACTGTTGTCGTCCTTCAGCTGCTGCAGATTCTATTTCTGTGTTTTCTGTTTCTTGGTTTCAACTTCATCCTGGAAACAGACGAACAAGTGAAGTTATTATACATCCACGACTGAGAGGAAAAACTGCAGGAAACAGCTGATCCGAGGTTAAAAGCTGCAGGAAAATCCACATCACTAATGAGAGGAAAAAACAAATTTTTTATTTAGTTGGTTTTAGATTTTGTTTTCTTACAACTAAACATATTTATAGATGTGGTCGGACATGTCACAGATTTTGACTTTACCTTCATTTTGACATTATTTTCTCATATGTGTGACTTTTATTTAACAAGTTTCACGTTTTACCTCAGGTTTGATATTTTACCTCAGAACTTTGGCTTTTCTCTCATATCTTTGACCAAAATTTAAGGAAATAAAAACTTGAAAGAAGCAAAATTAGGTGCTGGAATAAGATAATTCTACTCAATATTGTACTAAATACAAGATGTTTTCACCTGATAAGTTATAATTGATACTGTATATAAACATATCAATTACAAATCATTATACCTCTATTTTTGCTGTAAATAATCTGAGATTAAATAATGAAATGATCAGGAAATTACAATACATTTATTCTAAACAGATTTGTGTAGTATAACATAATGCTAATTAATCATCTTGTGACCCTCCAGATATTTCTTGTGACCTGTTGGAGGGGATTCCAACAGGACATAAACTTTATCTACTTATTAAGTTAAGTAGATTATTAAGTAATCTCCTTAACTTTGTAAAAAAACAAAAAACAAACTCTAACCAGCTTGATAAACAGCAATAAAGTGTCACTGGTGCTGTTTCTAATGACGCTTATGACATTATGTCTAGTTCGAAGTGTTTGTTGGTGCAGAGAGAAACAGATCCTGTTTTTAATGACTTCCTGTTTTCTTTGTTTGCTCTGAAGACTCCATCTAGTGACCAGAGGAGGAAGATTCAGCTTCAACCATCACATCTACACCAACTAGAAACTAATGAGAGGCCAGAAACGCCTCAGACTAGGAAAAGAAATGTTTTGCACAGTTTTGTACATTTCCAGTGGAATTTCACCAATATTATCTGATCCCATCGATAACCTCAACGCCATAGTTTAGTACATAAAAATACAAAGACATGTAGATTCCATTTTAGTTGTTGTGAAAAATAACAACCAGTTATTTGTATGAATCACGCTGCTGAATAGTTATTGATCAGCTTTATTATGGAGCCTGTTACATTATCAATACCATTAAAATAAACAATTTACTCAACATTCATCAGTCTGTAAATTAACAGACTGCTTCTTTTCTCACCCCTGAATGATTTAAAGGTCTGATGTGTTTATGGAGGCGTTTCCACATACAGATTTTATTTTTAAAAACTGAGACCTCTACTTTTATTTATTTTATTTTATTTTATTAAAACAAAATTTTTTTGATATGAAAATGATTCTTTCTTAAAACTCCGGCCAGAGCACAGCTTTTTAAGAAACTGTTTGCATGTAAACTGAGAAAAAAACAGAGATTTGTACAGCCAATGTCAGAGTTTGAGCTAGAATTCTTTATAATATAATAATATATATATATATATATATATATATATATATATATATATATATATATATATATTTATATATGACAATGGTATATATATCATATATCCATTTTTACAGAAAGAGAGAGTGATGATATCTTGGGGGATTCTGATTGGCTGACGTGGTCTTGAACTCCTGATGTCATTTATACACAGCTCCTGCAAACAGAATCTTTTCTGAAAACAGACAGCTGACCGTGATAATGTGAAAACAGAGAGGGCGAAATGTCTGTTTTTGGAAATAGCCTCCATGTGGAATCACAGCATTTATGTGTCTATTTTCCTCACCTCTTCATCATCGTCACCATCCTCAGCTGCTCTTTTTCCCGTTGGTCCGTCGAGATAATCTTCTTCATCGTCCTCTTCATCACCTGAACACACACAGATAATAGCAGCTGTTGGACAGACACTGTGCTGCAGGATCAACCAGAATCACGTTACGTATTACTATTACAATCTACTTTGTTCCCCTTAGTCAGAGAAACTGCAACATGACAGGGAAGTGAAAGTTTCTGCAACACAATTTGATTCACAAAGAGCCTGATTCTCTGCTGTTTATCTCTGAGAGACAGAGAGAGAGAGAGAGAGAGAGAGAGAGAGAGAGAGAGAGAGAGAGAGAGAGAGAGAGAGAGAGAGAGAGAAGAAAACATTCTATTCAAGATTTCTTGCCTCATTTCTTGTGCATGTCTGTGTTTTACCCCCTCAAACCTCTAAAAGTTATGCCACAGTTCTAGTTCCAGTTCTTGCATCTAAGCTGCTTCTGTGACTCAAACCAACCATCTTCAGATTATTCTGATGCTGGCTGGATGTTCAAGTTCATTGTTGTGATGCAGAATAAGATGCTGATAAGATGCTGACCTGAACAGAACTGTTTGATTGTGGTTTTGAGGTTGAGCAGGGAATGAAGACACCTACCTTCTCCTTCCTCCTCCTCTTCTCCTACATCCTCCTCATCCTCTTCGTCCTCCTCATCCTTGTTGTCCTGCTCCCCGTTCTCCTCGTCCTGACAGTGAGACAAATTTCTTGTTCATGTCCTGCCAGCTGAGACAGAATCAGCACAGACGAGGCGCTCTTACCGTTTTTCCATTGGCAGGAGCACCATTCTCCGTCTCTTCTGCCTGTTTCTTCTCCTTCAGCTCCTAGAATGACACACACACGCACGCACACACACACACGCGCACGCACGCACGCACACACACACACACAATGAGCAAAACTTAATAAAAGAGTCTTAATGTTTTCATCAAACATGTTTTCTTCTTGTTGTTGAATTCAGAATTTAATGTTACTTTAAGAAATTTTGTATATGAACATGAATGATGCACGTGATTTGCATGTACTGAAGGAGGAAAGTTTCATTAGCATGATGTGTGGCATCACAACTGGTTTAGAAGATCAATGTGGTGATGAAAATCCATCCAGATGTTGTTTGTCTACACAGACAAATGCCAATGAAAACATATCCTAAATATAATATAATCATATTATTGACAGATTTCCCAGAATATGTATATATTTAAATGTTATATTATATCATATTAATAATAATAATTATGTTTAAATATGCCTGAAGGACATTTAGACATGTTTCTGTTTGTCTTGTGTCCTGTGTCTTTTTCTCCGTGGGACATTAAGCAGTTTATTAGGAAGCTGGTTCAAACTAAAGCTGGATAATGATGTGACAGTTCTGCACAACATGAAGGTTTTAATATTTTATTAAAGTGTTGTTATTATTTTGTCCGCCCCATTTATATGACTGTGAGCAGACTAAAGAGGTGACAACTGAATTTATCTGTGGAAACTACTCTGAGCATTTATTCAACATCCTTGACATCAGATGTCAGTTTTGTACACTAGCTAATGAATTGTCATTCACAGACCAGGCTGCAGTGCATCCACAGCAAGAAGCTTTCTGTTGTTGGGGGGTCAGACTCTGTCCTGGTGGCACCTGGAACTTTAGAGAGTTTTTCCTTGTACGTTGTGAGGGTCTAGGGACAGGGGATGTTGTGCTGCTCTTGTACAAACTGAAGCCCATTGAGGCGAATCTGTGATTTTGGGCTATACAAATAAAATAGTCTTGACTAGTAAAGCCTCTTTTGAATTTACTATTTAACTATGGAGTTACAAGTGTGTACTATTTAACTAGTGGAAGCCAAAATGGTCACTAGTCAACAATTTGCAGTAATTACTAATGAGGACGTGGGGAGGAACCTTCCTATTGGCTCTGAAGTTCAAATTGGAAACTGTCAACCAATCAGGACTCAGGATTTTGTCATCATCCTGCCTGCTTCTTTTGCATGTTGCAAAAATGTGCGAAAATATTGACTGAGGAACTGCAACTAGTATAACTAGTAGCTTAACTAATTGTATAAGTATTAGTTATAACTATATAGTATAGTATGATTTAACTAGTTAAATACTACTGTCAAAAAGACTCTTACTATTAATACTTATGAACATTTTGGCCCTTACAAATTAACTATTGCACATTTTTTAGGCTTATTAGTTAACCAGCAAGCTCAAAAGAGGCTTTAAATACATACTTATGTGTTAAAGTGACGTGTTATATCTAGGATATTGAATAAATGCTCAGAGGCTCTGTACTGAAGGAGCGAGTCAGTTCAGGCACAAAGTTTCACCATTGTTTCCATTCTCTCTTCCATCCTTCACCCTGTGAAGCTGCCAGTTTCCTTTTTAAGCGCCAGAAAAGCTCTGACGCTCTTGCCTCCTATTGGCCAGCTCTGTCTAAGCTCCTCCCACCTGGTTGTGGTTGTTTGAAACCTGACACCATGTGTCACCACAGCCTGACAGGAAACAACCGACACACCCATAAAACCAGGACAACTTCCAGGAGAAAAGATTTTCATTCTCTGACCATTACAGAGGACAAGCTTCACTGATCTGAATAAACTGCTAAAACAACCACAGGCGCACGCGCGCACACACACGCACACACACACACGCACACACACACACACACACATAGACCTGCTCCATCTGTCTGAGTAATGTTAGATTTAAAGGCCATTTAACCTAAAATGTCTTTTTTTGTCCAGACCAACAGTCCACAACCCAAATATCACCAGTTTAATATAACAAAAGACTAAAGAAATCAGAAAATGATCAGATTTGAGAAGCTGGAAGCAGGGAGTTTGGACATGTTTTTCCTAAAAATGACTAAAATCCATTTATCGATCATCAAAATAGTTGGTGATTAATGTAATAGTCGGCAACTAATCGATTAATCATTGCAGCTCTTGTTCACTTTCTTAATCTGTTCCAGGACCAGTCAGAGAACAAATCAATTAGGAGTCAAAGTTATAAAACAGAAACTAAACATCAACAGCAAAAAGCAGCTGCTGTCTGGCCCTGAAAGGCAGATTGACAGACTTGCTGAGTCTGAGACATGAAACCATGGCTCCTGAAGACAAAATGGATATATAACAGCTTCCTACAGAATACAAAACAAACTCCTGTCAGAAACAACTAAATAATTCCACAAATTCATCAAAATAACCGGAATTTAACCACATACACGATATAAACGCTCCTATCTTATTAGTGAACACAGAGCTGCAGTGGAACAGCAGAATGTGTCTGTAATTGCCAGGAACAGTGAGTAACCCCCTCCTCTCACATTTTTATTATTATTAATTGCACATTGTTGCTCAGATCCATCAGTTATGTTCAGCTTCCTGTTTTTGTTTTCATTTGCTTTCTTTTACACACGATCTTTGCTGATCACAAAACGAATAATTAATTACAGAATATTGTAAATATGGTGTCTTTAAAATTGTATATTAACGTGCTATTGTTTAATAGATCGCGCATTAACATGATTAACCTGTTATATCCACAAAGTCCTGTGAAGTTCCGCACAGATATGAGATCATAGACATTACTGTGTGCGCGCGCGTGTGTGTGTTCTCAAACACCAAGTCAGTTCACTCATCACCATCTTTATACCGTTTCAGCCCGATGATCGGCTGGTTTACGAAGATTGTTGTTAATTATTTGAAATTGTTAATAAGATGAAAGTGAAGCGATGAGTTTTTTCTGGTCGTTAGAGAAACAGATGGTTTAATCACTGATCATTAAACATTCAGATCATAAAACACTGATCCGCCTGTTCATCCTCATCTTCATCTTCCTCATCATCATCTTCATCATCTTCCTCATCAGCTTCAGCACAGAAACACATCGACGTTTACTGTACTTGATATGATGATAACAGCTGTGGTTTGTATTTAAAAAAATCATTTTTTTCTTAGTTACTATAAATAGAAGAAGCTCTCTTATCTCTCTCTGCCTTCTTCCTCCCTCCCTCGCTTTATCTCTTGCCTCCTCCTCCTCACCTTGGCGCTGAGTTCTCCGCTTTCCTCCACTTCGCTGTCCGCCATGTCAGAAGATGAATAAAACTCCGCTGTGGGCTGATGGAGCCGCTCGTCGCTCGTGTTTCTGTCTGTTGTTCTGACAGCTGCGTGTCTGTCAGCGGCGGAGCTGCTTTATAATACGGTGGGCGGAGCCTCAGGCTGCAAGGACGCCCTGATTGGTCCAAACTCAGCTCTTTACAATCTTCAGCTGCAAATGACCAGATGGAAACAATAGGCAACCCTTTTTTCTCTGTACTTGTGCGCGTGTGTTTCCGTGCGTGTTCGTGTATGTGCATGTGGGTGTGTGTCCATGCGTGTGCCTGCGCGTTTGCATGTGTGTGTGAATGCGTGCGTGCATTTGTATGTGTCTATGCGTGTGTCTGCGTTCGTGCATGTTATATGCTCGAACGTGTTTGTGCGCGCATGTGTGGTTTCTGTATTAGCGTAGTTGTGCGGACATGAATCTGATAACAGTACCGTAGTGGGGACACGTCTCACTCATGGGACAAAAAGTAAATGAAGAAAAGTAAATCATGATTTTTCGGACGTGTTTTAGTTGAGGTTGATTATTATAACTGAGGTTTTGCCGAGCTGGTTAATGTTAGGATGAGTCCAGGAAATGATTGTAAGTGAGTGTAATGTCCTGTGAAGTGATGGAAATACACTTCAGTTGTTGCGATGTAGAGGAGGAACCAGCTGCTGATTCTCTACAGGCATCACAGTCCGTGCAGAAATATCATCTTCTGGGTTTAGATCCTTAAATCTAAGGAGGAAAAGCTCCATAAATACATGGTACAAAAAGAAATGTTAGATGCCTCAGGAAGAGCACGGAGCAAGAGGACGGAATCTTCGTCCATCACGGAAGCGCATACAATAGATGTAGTGTGGTGAGTACTGTACTTGACCACAAAGTACTTTATTTAAGTATAACACAGTGCAAGTAAACTTTTACTAAACTATTACTACTGATATCATTAATATTGTTATATATTATTATGTTAATAATCGTTTGCACTTCTGTAGAAACTGTGTAGTTATCAATGAAGACATTTATTTATTGTTATTAATTATTATTAACATATACTTATAACATTTTTTTATTGTATTGTTATAGTTACTTATAGTCATATCAAACGACCACTGTACTTGTGTATTACTATTACATATTTTGAGACCCTGCTCTCTATAAACCTACGTATATTATTATTATTATTATTCAATCACTGCTAATCACCCCTGGTTAGATATTGTCTGCATTTTGTTGCCTTGTGCTTGAGAAATGCACAATAACAGTAAAACTGAAAGGAATGTAATATAATGTAGGCTATAAATATTACTGAAAATAAACTCTGTTTACTACATATTATACATTACTGCTCCTTGTATTTTCATTATAATATAACTGATATTATTGCTGCTGCTGTGACTCTTACGATATAGATTATAAAACAGGTTTCTAACGTTTATGTTCTCACTGTCTTTGTCTGCAGGTGTTTTACAGGAGCTGAAATCAGAGAGAGGTGGTGTGGGAGAGAGGAGGAAGAAAAAAATGAAAGAAACAGGAGGTTTTCATGCTATTTAAATTGTGTTGACGTGAAACTGTTCTAAGAGGGAGATGTTAAGAAAATGATTCATTTCAATAATAATTCAAACAATAATAAATAAGACTGACAACACATGAAATACACAATAATAAAAGCTTTATAAGAAAAATGAAAAAAAAAAACGCTATAAAAATATGTATTTATTGTATTTCTTTTAAAAAATCATGGAGAAACGAGGTTTATTGTTATTGTTCCCTCACCAACATGGCGGACTGCAAGATCCGTGTGGCGTTGCGATTGTTGAACCTTCAGCCGATTGGTCGGTGAACTGGAGCGAACGTAAAGCTGACGCTTTGCGGCCGGTGATTGGCTGATACAGCTGTCAATCAGGAGAGAGACGGAGGAGGCGGGAGGGAGAAAGAGGAGCGGATCAGAGGCAGAGAGAAGTTTCTGAAAACTGTTCCGAAACATTAAATCAAACCAGATAAAGTTAAATGAAGGTGAATATCACACACAGAGGAGAAGCCATGAAACCCGTAGGATGCAGTAGTGGAAAGTAACTAAGTACAATTACTCAGTGGATAGCGCTGTTGCCTCACAGCGAGAAGGTCGCAGGTGTGGAGTTTACATGTTCTCCCGTGTCTGTGTGGATTTCTCTGGCTTCTTTCCGCAGTCATGGAGACTCTAAATTGCCTGTAAAGTGTGTGATTGAATGATGTGCGTGTCCCACAATAGGCTGGACCCGTCTGGGTGTATCCTGCCTCTTGCCTGAAGGACACTCGGATTGGCTCCAGCAGACCATGTGACCCTAGTGAGGAATAAACCGAGTGAGGAATGAGCGGGTATAGAAACTGTTCTGTAACATTAACCGTTTCCATTTTATGTTATACATTTATTTGGCAGTTCTAGAGACTTTTCAGATTTTACACAAAACCCTAATCAACCTAAAAAGTGTTTCTGTTCAGTTTTTAAATCAGTGTTACATGAAAATCTAAATCCACTAAGTCAATGATTTTTATTGGTTCATTGGTTCATCAACATCATTTCAAAAGAAGCTTTTACAACTCAAAAAAAGAGATTGGTAATTGAAGATCTGTTCCTATCTTCTTGATGATGGTGAGTTGTGTTTTTCTTGGGTTTATGTTTGACTTTTGTATTTTTAAGTAGTGTCAGCAAGTTAAATGATTGATGGATAAACCATCTTGTGATTATATTGATTTAAAAGGGGCTTAGAATATAAGATTTTCTTCTTCCTGCCTCTTTTCAATCATGGAATAAATCTAATATAATTGTGACAATTTTGTTTCCTTGATGTGAAATAAATAAAATGAAATGAAAATGTGTGTTAGTAGTTAAATAACGCTAAAAATACAAAACAACAAGGCATCCTGGAGATTTTGAAGAAGCAGAAATATAAATTGTCATGTGACTCACCCCAGTTTATCCAGTTATGTGGTGAATGAAGCTGCAGCCTGACAGCAGGGGGCAGTACTGAACACACAGTAAAACACTGAACCTCTTCATTCACACCTGGATAAATAAATGTCCACAGTTCCACAGCAGAGACGAGACAGAGAAAATGGGGGCAAATTCAGTAATGATGGGGTAGAAAAACAAAGGAAGTGACTGGATACTGGGCTTTTATGGCTAAGAACAGTCTGTTTAATACTCATCAGCTGGTATTTGGACAGAATCTAACATCCCTTCTGTATTAGTTAATACATTCTCTGCTGTATAAGGAACCAAGTGCTCAGGTAGGAGAACTTATGTCAGCTTTATCTGCTTCCAGGAAAAGCTTTAACAGAAGCTGAGAGTCCAAAGAGGATAAGCAGCTAAGACCCACAGATGACAAGAGACAGGAGACAAGTCTCCTACAATCAGTGAGCAGGGAATGAGCCTGTTAAAGAGAAGCTGTGTTTGTCAACCTGAAGCCTTTTTTTCATAAATTTTAGTTTCTATTAGATTGATCTGGGAAGAAATTTCCCAATTTCCTTGAGCATATATAATGTTTTCTGCACCTGCAGGCTCAGATTGTTATGAAGCAGACGGAGGCTGTGAATATCTGTTTTTACTCTGCAGGAATCTATTTCTGTAAATTTGGGATTAAAACAGGCAGTGGAGCTACAGAAGTCACGCACAAACTCTGCAGCTGCTGCCGGTGAGTTTGGAGGAAATGTTCACAACATTCTGGAAACAGAAAGAGTGACAGAGGTGAAAATAAAGTGGATAGATCACAAACACAGGATGTTGTTGCTTCTCACTCAGTGTTGGAGTAAAGTTAGACATTTCTGCTCAGATGATCAAGCTCAGTTTAAAAAAAACATAGGGTGCATGTTGAAAAATGACAAAATTGTCCTTCAATAATTAATTATCTCCTTCACTGATCTTCTTTGAACAAATTGTGCACAACAGAAAGAATAAAGTGAGACAATGTGTCACTGTTGTGTGTATCGTTCAGTGACATCTTCCTGCTATAGGGACGACACGACAAACTACTTTTACAGTAAAAGTTTATTGTTGATAAAGTTTGCAAATATATGGAACATCTGCTTCGCCTCGGTGACGAACGTCATGTATCTGTAAGTAGTTTTGATGAGACGTGTGCAGAGGGTGAAGTGATTCACGGACTGATTAGGACTCAATATGGTAAATTAACAAGCAGTGAAATCTGTCAATAAGCAAATACATTTCAGCTTCTCCTGATGGACACTTATCCTCTGATTTATCGTTGCATCCATTCTGATACAAAAGCAAGACACTGCACTCAAACAATAAAAAAAAAAATTGCTGGGACATAGCTTAATGATTAGTTCATTGCAAAATCATTAATTTGTTCCAGAACATCATCATTCATTGACAAACTTGAAGGACAAACAGGCCACTGAGAGATTAAAAAAAAAAAAAAATTAAGTCTCTTCTTTCTCATTGTCCAAAGTCATGTATATTGATTCTCTATGCAGAACAGATGCCAACTGTTCAGAAGCTGATTCGTTGCCTCTACGTGTCTTCATCACTTCTTTTGGCCCAAAGACAGACTGAAAAACAGCAGCAGCACATTATTACAGCAGCAGGTTCATCTCTTCTGTCCTCATTATTGCAATATTCATTTTTATCTCATATGCTGTGATGTCAATAAACAAGAGCTGGGAAACGGTTTTTGTTGTGATTCTTATTTGATTGATCCATAATCAATAAGTAAACCATGAATTAATATCTAAGTTTTTCACTGTCAAAAAACATTTTATATTTTCTTGTCATAAGAATATCTGTATACAAAGCAAAAAATCTCTGTATGTGAGCAGATTATAATTCTATCTATCTCAGGATCGTTCAGTTTAACACTTTGAGTGGTTTGCTGCCGACACAAAGGAGTCGTTCAGATATAGTATAATATACATTATTCTGAATAGCACGAGACGGCTTCTGGTGTATTAGCCGTAGTTAAAGTGAAAATAGAATATAATATGTGTATGAGTGTGCGACCTACTTGTTAAATCCTAGCTGGTCTTGAAGGTTCAGGACCAAACTGTCAGCATTAAGGTAAATCTTGTTCTGAGATGTTGACACCTGGAGACAGACTCATCATCATCATCATCATCATCATCACCATCATCACCATCATCACCATCATCACCATCATCATCATCATCCCAGTCGGTTGTCAGTCAGCTCTACTAACCGTCTTTGCGATGTTCTGTGCTGCTCTGATCTTCCTCAGCTTCAGGTATCCTGGATTCTTCGTCACTGCTTGTCCCAGCTGACACAAACACACACAAACACACACAGTTACTGACTCAACATGTTGTAGCATACAATACCAGAAATATGACGCTGTGCAGAAACTGACACAGATTACTCTTGTCAGTCAGTAAAAGAATCAGTTACCATTTTGGCAGCTTCAGCTTCTCCTTCTGCCTGGATAATTTTCTGTCTCTGATCCTGTTTTGCTTTCTCCACGTAGAACTGAGCTCTTTGAGCCTCCTGCTGGGCTACACACACACACACAGAGTTCTTAGAACAAACAGAATGAATTTTAAGACTAAAATCTCTAAAGGAGGACGATACAAAAACCACATAATGCAGTTTAGTGAAAGTCAAGCAGGAACAACAAGACCCTAGCCTGAGGTGACGCAGAGTTACTATGACAACCACCAACAATACTGGTCCCAAGCGCAAATCAGACCGAAAGTTAAGTTAAAATTGTTCCAGAAACTCAACTTCTTTGTCTATGTCGCATGTACATAATAAAAAAAACAAAAACATCTAATAAAATCACAGATTTAATGATTGATTACCATGGAAAAGACTGAAGCTTTGATTTTTTTGGAGTCAGCCCGAGTTATACTGAGTGCGATTGTGCGTTATAGTGAGTGTGTAAATGGCAACAAGACTGCACTTATACAGCACTTTTCTTCCAACGTTGTCAGACCAAAGTGCTTTACAATTTTGCCATTTGTCATTCACCATTCACACACACTGATTGTGGTGCCATGCAAGGCGCTGGCCTGACAATCGGGAGCAACACGGTTCAGCGTCTTGCTCAAGGACACTTCAACACATGTACAGGAAGCGCCAAGGAATCAAACCTGCCAACTCTGTGATTAGTGAAAGACTCACTTTATCTTTTGAGCCACAGCTGCCCACAGCAATGTGTGTGTGTGTTATACTGAGCGTGTGTGTTAAAACTTACCAACTTGCTTGGCTTCAACAGCAGCAGTGTACTGGGTGCTGAAGCTCAGCTCAGTAATGGCCACATCATCCAGGATGATGTTGAAATCTTTAGCTCTTTCAAACAGCTCCCTGCGAACCAGCAGCGACACCTGAACACAACATGACCAACAATTTTCAACAACACACAGCTGAGGACTCACCTGGACTCACCAAAAATTCAGGCTCTAACACTCATAAAACTTGATGCTCACACATATCTGCACTAATCTAGTTTTGTTTTACACAGGTTGCCTATTATTATTGTTATCTTTAAAAGATTTACTGCCATTATTTTTTTTTTGTCTGATGTAGCAATTTGGTTTACTAAAAATGATTGTTATTTTATTTATACTGTTATTTAAAAAAAAAACACACAAAAAGACAGTGACAAAAGGTTATGTCAATACAACTTTCAACAAATTTTAACATTTTGTTACAGTTATGTTGGGACCTGAACATTTTTCTCCCGGTGAAGTGGGATGAGACAGAATCAGGTTGTGCAGCATTGTGACTCTGGTGAAAATGGCACCTGAGCTCTCTGTGTGATCAGCTGGGACGCATTGAACTTCGCCACCACCGACTTCAGGACCTCGTTGACGATGGATGGCAAAACTCGCTCATCGTAGTCCTTCCCCAGCCGCTGGTACATGGCAGGCAGGTTGGATGCCATTGGTCTGGACAACACCCTCACGGCTATGTTGACCATCTGCAGATCTACAAACACATAGAAGTAAATATAAGATTGTTAGTGTGTGTATGTGTGTGGGTGTGTGTGTGTGTTTTACCTTTGCTGCCAGTCAAAGAGGAGATCTTCCTGGGTCTGGCTCTGATATCATAGTCGATGGGATACTGGAACCACGGTATCCTGCAATACAGACACTAATTAAAGACTGATCAGTATATGTTAAGCAATCAATCAGCTAATTGATCCCACCTGAAGTGCAGCCCCTCAGCCAGTACAGTGTCCATCTGCATCCCACCAATCCTGTTGAAGATGATGGCTCGATGACCACCCTCCACTGTGCACGCACGCACGCACGCACGCACGCACGCACACACACACACACAAATAAATAAAAATAGTGTTTTCTTTCTATAGTATATTCGGCTGAATATCAGTGTCGACATGTCAATATTGTGTTAAAACAGCTCAGAGGAAAAACTTTGTCTTTTCTTCTTTTTTTTACATTAAAAATGCAATTGTCCTTTGAATGACTCAGACTTTATCTTCCACTCTGGGTGAATTTACCTGTGTAGGTGGCTTCTTTCATTCCATATGCCAAAGCTCCAGCTCCCAGCAGCAGTTTCAGTCCTAACCCGGCTCCTCGACCCCCGGACGAAGACATTCGAGCTGTCAGATCCCTCAGCAGCTGCACCAGACGCTTCAGGTGACAGACAAACAACAGAATATGGTCAATTATTAGTTAATTGATTGATTGTAAGGAAATGAATAGTTACCAAGTTTAAAAATTTTATCAACCTTTGTCAAATCTGGAACAAAGTTGCTTTTTTATATTCAGGTGTAAAGGTTAAACCAAATGTATTGATACAAGAGACAGAGTTTCATCTGATCAATAAACTACCAATAACAAACAACCACCAATAGACAAATGTTCTGTGCACAAATCTGTAAAAAACGTTCATCCCAAAGTGTGCTGTTTGTTTTTATTGGGAATGCAAGTGTGTGTCTTGCCACTAGAGTTGAAAGTAAGGAAATATTCGGACAGTGTATTAATCTATTGATGCTATTCCTCGGTTAGTTGTTTGGTTCATAAAATGGTATAAAATGTTGGTAACTGCTAAACTGAAGATTAAACCTAAAATGTATATTTTTGTCCAGACCAACAGTGCACAACCCAAATATCAGCAGTTTAGTATTATAGAAAACTAAAGAAATCAGAAAATAATCAGATTGGAGAATCTGGAACCAGATAATGTTTACATCTATTAACCAATCATTAAAACAGTATATAATCAATTAATCTGGTACCCAGTTGATTAATCATTGCAGCTCTAACCTGCCACTGATCATATTGTTAGAATGTGTGTGTTTGTGTCCTGCCACCGATCATGTTGCATTAAATCAGAGAACATTATTGATCTGCCTGTTTAAACTGTCACAGAGAATCTCCTGCAGTCACTTCAAAGCTCAACTCTTGATCAAAGTGAATGAATAACTTGATCAGACTGAATAAATCTTGATCAGATGGATTAGCTTGGTTACGGTTATTACAGATTGGTTTGGGCCTGCGTATCAGCTCAGACCCTGTTGGTTAAAGCCGAACAGGACATGAGCAGATGGACGTGACCTTCTTCGACAGGTTTAGCAGAACGAAAAGCAGCAGAACAGGCCGGATTTTTCACAGAGACGTTAGAATATAAAATACTATCACATATTATATTATGATACGGTGTTAAAGAATGTGAAGCAGAGTGAAACAGTCGCTAAATCACTACCCCGTTTCTTCTCCAACTCTTCACTTGTTTCTTTGCAGCTACAAAAACATTCATTATCTCCAACACTAACAACCACCCACCCTACACAACGCCCATTTAATTAATTTACGACATTTATGTTTTAGACACTCACATTCGGCTCCTTGTTCGCCATGCTGCCTGCACGTCAAACACCAAGGTCGAGACGATCCCGCAAAGCCTGCTGGGACATGTAGTTTTACAGCCTCGGTTCGTCTTTTCAATTCAATACAAATAATTATTATAATTACTACTATTCACAAAATACTAATAATATTAAAGCAACATGGGGTTTAAAATGTCGCATTTAGTCTTTGACGGTTCCAGAAGACATAAGCAGCAAATTTGTCAGCAACACCACGTACCTCACTTCCGCTCTCCTGAGCCTTCAAAATAAAAGCATAAGCATACACTGACCGCTTAAACAGGAACTTGAAATCACATTAAGGGGTACCTCCAGAAAATTAGCAAAACAATGTTAAAAAATTCAGAAAAACATAATTTAGTAGCATTTTACGTTCCAGAAGTATGGGCCTGAACCGAAAAAAATAAAACAAATACATAATTAATAAATAAATAAACATGCCATTTTCTTTTTCTATGTATTTACTTATTCATGAATATTTTTCCTTTGCATGTAAATGGACCTTTAATTTAATTCCATTTATTCATCTGTGTATTTATTTATTCTTTCCCCTTTTCACACCCCCATTAAATTTCCCAAGGCTTTATTAATGAATTTACTTTTACATACATAATAGTGGGGTAAAATTTAGATAATATAATGGTAATTAGCAATAGCAATTTTGTAACAGAATTTATGGTTTATTTGTTGAGTTAAAAAAAACATTTTCACACATATTCATTGACCCTTGTGTACACTGTGCATCATCTATAGGAATGTAGTCAACATACATTTCAAAGCTCAGTTTTTTTCTCATGACTAAAAACTAACACATACTGTATAGAACTTTTCCCGATTTACTTCCTTGTCATTTTCCAGGTTTCAGTTTGCCTAATGAGCTCCATCTTGAACCACAGAATAAAGACAAACACACACATCACATTATTACAACATTGGATGATTTTAATCCACAAGTCCTGTAATATTAAAACACAAGTCTATTTTACACAACTCAGTTACCAGCTAAGAAAAAAAACAAACAATGACATGAATTGAGTGAAGTGGATGAGAAGCCAAAGTTAAAAGTCGAGCCAGGATGTTCAGAGCAGAGTTTAATAGCTCTGGGTCCAGTTGGGATAAAATAGGTGAACAATGGAGAAAATATGATGTACGTCTCCGTCTGCACCAGATTATGATTTATTTGAGAGTTGAATATTTAATTTAAGAACACCTCTGAAATTCAAGTACAAACACATAAATGAATGTAATTAAACCTCCTGTGTGCTGATAAATGTCCTTCAAAACACACATAGTTTCAGAGATTTAGATTAGAGCCTCCATCTTACTACACTGAACACTGCAGTTTTACATTAGTTCATGGAGTCAGAGAGAAGAACATGTTGGTTGTTAGCAGCTGTGTCCCACTGCAGAAGCTCAGCTTCGTCCTTCACTTACATCAGTAGATGCCACACTAGGCCTCACAGAGACCAGGAACAGTCCCGTTGTTGTTGGCTGATGAAATTAATATATTCAGATATTCTCATTTTTTTGGCAGCATCATTTTCTGAGGTTGTAATGGGGAATATGTATATGTGTTTCCTCCAGATGATGGATCTGTCACAGCAGGAGCTTCTGGAATGAGACACAGCTGGGAAAAACATATGTGTTGTATTATGATGATGTCCTGACACTGAGCCGCAGCTTCGAGCAGCTTCAGTTGCTTGTGTTTCCGTGTTCAGGCGGGAAACAGAAGGTTGGATCACAGAAGGTTACGAGTCTGCTATTGTGTTCCTGAGTAAAAAGCAACCTCAGAGTGAGAAAGAGCAGAATTTAAAAAAGGAAAAAGAACAGAGTAGCTTCCTGGCTGACTTGAGATCAGTGGTGGTGTATTTACAGTGAAACAGTCTGTGAGGGGAAAGCAGAGAGTGGATCTTGAAGTTCTCTCTTCTCCTCTTCCCTCTCCTCCAAGGTCTAGAAGTTTTCAGGTCAACACAAAACAAGAAAACAACCAAATACGAGGCTCACTCCACTGACTGTGGGTCACAGCTGGTTTCAGCTGATCCCAAGTCAGCGACGGGCCTTTTACTGCTGCAAAATGTAATTGCTAAACTTGGTAATTTATAGACCTTGGCGGGATGTCAGTATTTTTGGAAGGTGGAGCTCGAGGCCAGAAGTCAGAGGTCAGACGTAGAAGAGTCGTACCCTGGAGGTGCTGACATGGAGGTCGTCATCGTAGAACTTGGTCTCTATGATCACGTTACCACTGAGGCACAAAGAAAAACATGTATAACACAAAATAGCAAACAGCATGAAATGGACCAAAGAGTCACATAAAGATAAAGGATCCTTATTCCTGTCAGTTATGATTCACTAAGCAAATATCAGACAAGATAATCGATTTGTCCTAATTATCCAAACCAGAGGTTAATTAGAGGAAAATAAGAGGTTTATTAAATGTATTGCATCCTTTTCCATTTTCTTCTATTAATATGTGTATTAAAATCCTTTGACTGAAGGTTCTTTAACAATAACACCTTGTTATACAAGTCTTGCTTTGTGAATTCTGAATCATAGAGCTGCAACTAATGACTATTCTGATTAAATATCGATTACTGAAACAATTAATCGATTGGTTGTTTAGTTCATAAAATGGTGTAAATCACTGTTTCCTAAAGCTGAAGATTCAACCTAAAATGTCTTTTTGTGCAGTCCAACAGTCTACAACCCAAAGAGCACCAATTTTCTATTATACATGAATAAAGAAACCAGGAAATGATCATTTCTCAAATCTGATCATTTCCTGGATTCTGGAACCAGAGAATTTGGACATTTTCTTCTTAAAAATGACTCATTCATTCATTCATTCATCTTCTATACCCGCTTATTCCTCACTAGGGTCACGAGGGTCTGCTGGAGCCAATCCCAGCGTACTTCAGGTGAGAAGCAGGGATCACCCCAGACACCCCACCACCCTCATACCTATGGGCAGTTAAGAGTTTCAAATAACCTCAGCATGTTTTTTGCACTGTTGGAGGAAGCTGGAAAACCGAGAAAAAAACCCCACACAGACACAGAGAGAACATGTAAACTTCACACAGAAAGGTCCCAGCTCAAGTCCTTCAACCTGTGGCCTTCCTGCTGTGATGCAACAGCGTTAAATGGATTATCAAAATAGTTGGCGACTGATGTAATAGCTGGCACCTAACCGATTGTTGCAGCTCTAGTAAATAAACCAAGCTACTTCCCACCGCAGGGAGACATGTAGATAAACTGCATGTGTCAGAAACAAAGAAACTCACGTTAAAACGTTGGCTGGCATCATCTGGGATTCTGGAGCTGCTTCTATCAGAGACTGCCAGGTGTTGGTGGAGTTAGGGATAACAAACCCAAACTCAAAGAACCATTCTAGAACCGTTCACACACACACACACACACACAAGCACACACATTAAATACAGTTTCACAGACTTTTTTTTTATCTCTGGTGGAAACCAGTAACATAAACATGTTGTGTTAGTGAGTGTGTGTGTGTGTTGTCTCCTGAGCCTCTGGGTACTGCGCCCGAGAGACAGACAACAACAGTACAACCACACAGTAACATTCACTGACAACATGCTGCTGTTCTCTCAGCTCCCACAACAACTGAGTAAAAATATATCAACAAGTAACTGGATCTTAGAACGTGCTATGTTAGTGAAAAACAGGCGTCTTTGATCCGAGTTTTCAGACAATTTGACCACAAAATGTTGTGAATTTGACATCAGCAGAAAGTCTCCAGCAGAGTCACAGTTTGATTGCATGTGCATCTCAAATAATTAGAATATCGGAAAAAGTTCAACATATATTGTCAATCACTTCAGAAAATAAAACTCACATAAAGAAAAACGAATAATATTTTACTCAATGTGTAATAAATCTATAGGGTTTCACTTTCTGAAAAAGCATTGCTCAGAAAATCCTTTTTCCTGGAGTTGTCTAACAACACAGTTATTGCAGATTGTGCGCTCATCATTGTACATTTCTGTGGCTTCTAGAAGCCGAAGAACAGTTTGAGCAAGTCCAGCTAATTAATCCATGAGTTTTAAGACAAATCAGAAATTAAAATATTGTGATTTTACCTTCTAGACATTGTCCTTTGAAGAAAACTTTCTGCTCCAGCCTGAACTTCTCCAGCTTCTCAGAGGAGGAGAAGTTCAGTTCTCTGGACACTGCTTTACACTTCAGGATCTTCTTTGGGACACGAGCTGCAGAGACAGGAAGACAATGTCGGTAACCATGGGAACAAAGCATAAAGTAGAGATGCACAGGCACAACTATTGAGTCAACATGTGACTAATAGCAACCAGAGATTGTTTTCAGGTGAGATTTAGTTCACTGTATAATATTAATAATAAATATCAGCACATGCTCAATATTCAGAAATTCAGCCTTTGGTTGTATTATAAAGAAACCAGACTTTCAACAATAATAAAACTATTTTCTCTTAACATACTGAATATATAATTTTCCCTATATTTTTTTCTTTTTTATAAATAAAACCAAAGCAAATTTTAAAAAATAAATGCTTCTGTACCGATGGATCAACAATGATGAACACAGCCATACATACTCTTATTCAGAAAAGATTAGACACTGAAAAAAATATATAATTTTGTATAAAAACATGTGATTATAAACCTTTTTGCTAATTTGTTTCATTTCTTGTGGTTTTCTGTATTTTACCTCTTCAAACCTCAGTTATTCAGATAAAACAAAAACTTATTTGGTAAATTGTGATGTTCTAGGTGCAATTCAAAGATATTGCTTTATTTTCTTTAAAACTATGATGAAATGTTGAAATTCAGAATTTTATGTTGGTAAACAGAAAAGAGGCAATACACTGGAAACACAAAAACTGGCCAAATTACAATAATTTGCACAATTGTCAGTCTGAACAAGCGATTGGTTTTCACTCCACCACATACATGTTTTATTATGTTCATTGTTAGAATTCTGAGCAGTTACAGATCCGATTTGATCTATTTGTTGGCTCTGGATCAACGTGACCTGGAGATGTGCTGCTTCTGCTTTGCTACACAAACACGCTCATGGTAATGATCCTGACAACAGTTTCCATTTCAGCCATTACTGGGATTAGCAGCATGCTTCATGTTAGATTCCCACATTGCAAAATATCTGAATATCAGAATTACTGTCTGTCTCAATTTTTGTTCAAAGTTTATTCTGCAAATTCACATCTTCAAAAGAACCATAGCTGAAAAGGAGCCAGCTGCTTAACAAGAGTTCCTTATAAATGTATGAATTAAATTAAATATTTTAACAATAATTATGTGATAAACTTCTAAATTACTGAAATAAACTGGTTTTAATTAAACCGTTTGGATAGCTTGTGTCAGATCTCAGCAGCTGAGGATATTAGCTGAAAAAAACTATCTGTGTACCAAAGAACATTTTTTTTTAAGAAATTAATGAATAAGCACATTTTGTTCTGGTTATTTTAACATAATTCATAATCAATACAAGTCTTACAATTATGGAAGAAAAATATAATAAATAACCAAAGGCAAAAAGGCTGAGGCTACAAGCTTATTTACTCCTCCCTTATTACCAGTACTATAAAAATTAACCTTTTGAGAAAAAATCTAATTAAATTATAAACAGGAACGTATTAAAAATGGTGCATAAAAACAAACAGCGTGCACGTTCTGCATGCGTTTAATGTGTGAATGTACCTTCATGTTCTACTCCTGGAACAGACAGGTCCTCGGTTCCCTGCCACAGAACTTTGCCCGTTTCTGCATCTCGAAGATTCATCCAGTTTCTGGCACCAAAAAGTTAAGTGGCAATGGACAAAAACAAATGAAATATTCTAAAACACGAACATGGAATAAGGTAACGCATATGTAGCACTGTCTGTTACCACCTGCAGTAACAATCACTGACAATTTAACACAAATAGTCACCTACTGTTAAATATATCATAAGAAAAAATGCTCTTATTACCCTATAAAATGTGCTATGTAATAATTAAGCATTTAAAAATAGCGCGAGATGTAGTATAGTGTGTTTAGTTCTGAACTTAACACTTAAAATGTATAGTTTTTTTTGTTGAAAAACAACCTCAAAATCAACTATTACACAAATTCACAGTGTGAGTGTGATTGATTACACTCTTCATGTACATACTGATGCTTGTCATTACACTAACATCAAAACGGTCTTGTTCATTTGCTTCATTGGAGGCAGAAGCATCGAGCACCTGAGTGGAAAAAAAATTGACCTGTAAATCTAAAGCTGTATCTATTGTAAAACATTAAACTATAAATTTACAGTGTTGAGTTTACAATGAAACAAAAAAGTAAAAATAGCCTCATCAGGAACCAGCATGTGACACGGATTCCTGGAGGCAAAACATTGTCCAAAATTCCAGCAATAATCTGCTTTAAAATCTCATATTGTTTGAAGTGAATGAACAGAAGTATTAGTATGTTATAGTTGATCTGGAGACACTGGTGTGTGTGTGTGTGTGTGTGTGTATGTGTGTGTAAGGATTCTGTAACAGGTTTAGTGTTGATGAGGCTGGCTTCTCATCAGTCTGTCAGCTGTTCCTGAGCTGCACAACAAACACAATACAAGTGTCAATCACAGACGTTAGAAGGACCCAGCGAGTGAATCCACTGCAGGAAACAGCCTCACAATCATTCTACAAACAAACCATGAGCCAAATATCTGGATCTACTGATCCATCCTCCTGCAGCAGCCACATGAAATCAGGGAAGGGAATATTCATACAAAGAACATTTGATTTAAGGAGCGAGTCTTCAGGCAAAATACAGACATTGATTGGACATTGTAGCCTGAAAGTTAAGTCCTTTTACACCATACACAGCAGGTAAAGCTGGAATTATGTGAGCTGACACAGAGTGCGGCATCAGGTAGGAGCGAGGACAGAGAGAGTCACGGTGCAGGTGCCTCCTGTTCCCGCCTGCTGGCCGCTTCGGTGTCATGAGGACGAGAGGAGGCACCTGCACATCGACTCTCTCTCCCTCTCAGGAATAGTCTTTTACATAGATCTAAAGCAATGTCCAAACAAGATTCACTTAAAAAAAAGGTATAAGCACAATATATTTAGAAAATACAGGGAGGAGGAGCCACTCACCAGTTTTCATGTTAAAAGGCTCTGTGTAAATATGCAGATCAGTATTAACGGTTTTATTCTTGTTGATATCGGTGTTACTGTTGAAACAGACTATTAAATCTAGACTATTATTGATATTATTATTAGTAGTATGAGCAACTATTACACTATTATTATTGCAATTAATATTACTGATATTAATGAAAATACATTATTATATGCATATTGTATGAGTAATAGAGAGGTAGGATTAAATAAGCGTACACCTCTTCCTACTCCTTTTTTAACGTGTAAATAGAAATGTTGTATCATGTTGTAGTATGGTAGTTTCATCATCTTATTTTTTATTTTTCTCTTATCTTCTTTTATTGTTGTTATTGCATTTACAGAATATTACACTATTACTATTATTAGTATTTTAACTACAGGTAAAATCTTGTCTCCTACACATCCTGAGGAGTGGTCAACCTGCTCTAACAGCAGCTGTGAATTTATCCTTTGATGCAAAATTGTTTCATGTTTCAGTCTCGTACATTGATATAATTTCTCCTCACTCACATCATGCTGTATGCTGGTGTTTAGACAGTTGGACTCTGGCTTTGTGGCCGAGGATCAAACAGCAGGTCTGAGCTGTATTCTGCTAATCTTCTGACTGACTTCAGTTCAGCCTGTGATTCTTAGCTGGTTTATGGTTAGTGGTGGATGAAGAACTTCGATCCTTTACCTTCCTTTTTTGATCAAAGTAGAAAAACAGAAAATACTCAACAGGTAAAAGTCCTCAATTGACAATGTTACTTGAGTGAAGGTACATGAGTATTATTAGCAAAATGTACTTAAATGATAGAAAGCAAAAGTACTAATGATACAGATTGTTATAATATACTACTTGTTTAAAATGCAAAATGAAAGCATTTTAATATTTTAGTTCATCAATGTGGAGACAATTTTAGGCAGATAGTAAGAGTACTGCAAAAAACTTCTCTCTTTCACACAGAGTGAAAATTGAAAGGAAACTATACAGTACAGTGTCTTGTTATTTAAAAGTCCATTTGTATAATTTAAATTTTTTTTTTTTTTTTTACAAAAATCATGACTGTGTGATTTTTTGACACGGAATGTCAAATGGTGTAAAGAAAAAAAAAAGAAATTTTAAATATTTAATCCACCTAGAATATAAAACTTGTTGATCGCATGTGTTTTTATTTTTTTAAAACCTTAAGGCACCAGGTTTTTAGGGTTACACTGTGTGACAGTTTTGTCACCAACACATAAATGCTACTGTTCAAAAGTTTGGGGTCACAAAAAAAGCAACAAAAAAAGTTTTTTTTTCCAATAAAGATAACTTTAAACTAATCGAAAATACACTATACATTGCTAATGTGGTAAATGACTATTCTAACTGTAATGTCTGGTTTTGGGTGCAATATCTACATAGGTGTATAGAGGCCCATTTCAGCAACTATCACTCCAGCATTCCAATGGTACAATGTGTTTGCTCATTGAAGGCTAATGTAATACAATTTTCTATTCATTTTACAACTCATGGTGGTAAATATAAGTGTGACTTTTCATGAAAAACACTAAATCGTCTGGATGACCCCAAACTTTTGAACAGTAGTGTATTAAATTATGAAAATATTATGTTCTGAAAAGTAAGGAGAGTAAAGTAAGTTTAGATAAATGTAGTGGAGTAGAACGTCCAAATGTCTCCAATGTAGTGGATGAAGTATAAAGTAGCATTACATGGAAAACCTCAAGTATTAATTAATAAATACTCGATTAATAAATACTTTAACCTCAACTATTTTGATAATCGATTTGAGTCATTTTAAAGAAGAAAATGTCCAAATTCTCTGGTTCCAGCTACTTAAATCTGATTATTTTCTGGTTTCTTTAGACTTCTATGATGGTAAACTAACAATCTTTGGGCTGTTAAAAAAAAGGAATTTTAGGAAGGAATCGTCAGCTTTCAGTGATCAACATTTCACACCATTTTATGAACCAAACAACTAATCGAATAATCATTTCAATACTCAATAGATTAATCCAGAATAGTTGGTAGTCACAGCTCTAATATTGCACCAATAAAACTATTACCTGTGACTTGTATGTAGTTTCAAGACACCAGCAAAAACATCAGTTGATTAAAGCAGGAGTCAGACTGTGATGCTGTTAAAGACAAATGTAATCTTTGCTTATCAGACAGTAAAGAAGCATCATCTGTTCCAGAAGATTCGCCACTCAGCATCCTGTCACACTCAGCTACTACTTAGTGTCACACACACACTAGACTCCACACCATCTGTGAGGCCCTTCATCTCCTCTCACCTCCACAACCACTATCTTCACCACCACCTTCATCATCATCACCACCACCACCACCACCGTCACCTCTTTGACCACCACTACCACCATTATCATGACCACCATCATCACTTGCTGCTCCATGATTGGACAGTAGCATAAGCCATAAATACAATTTGTTCCTGGAGGGCTGGTGTGGGTGCAGTCTTTTGTTTCAACCAAGGAAGGGGGGGGGGGGGGGGGGGGACGGACGGACGCACATGCACACACGCGTTTTTTCATTTCATTAGTTATTTCTGTAACTTTCATGGAATTTCTAACTGCGCTACAACCACTGACTTTATGGAATCCATGATTCAGCCCATATAATGATATGTATCGTCTACACATTTATATGTCAACAATATTGGCCTCAGGCAAGGTGCTTATTTGCTAAGTTGTTGTTAATAACTGCTAAATTAAATGCATTTTTGAGGGAAATGGTGAAGTTATTAAACACTAGTGCTGACCATCCCCCGCCTTTCTTTCTACTAAAGTGTGCTGAGTTGAAGGGTTTCTCTAATCCTCTCAAGTCTAACTAAATCCAATCTCTGCATCCTCCAAACCTTCCAGAACAATAGGAGCCACATCACAATGTTTTCACTGATGAACGTTCACCAGGTCGTACTACTCTGAGCGGGTCACTGTTCAAAAGCACAAAAAAAACCAACACATTCATCATTTTAACAGGATGTGACATCGACAGAAAGCCGATCAGCTTCAGGAAGGAACCTTTCCTTCATTCTCCCCCAAATCACTTCCTTACAAACTAAAGGAAAATGTTCAACAACATCATCACATGGCAGCATCGTGACCTCTCCAGGGTCTGCTGCTGGCTCCGTGTGTGTTAATGAGCCCCCAGTGAAAAGCTGCTGTTACCATTTAACCTGCATTTATTTTTAAAGACGGCTTAATAGCCTTGAGTGTCGGCAACTCAACAGTAACTCAATTAGTCTGCTGAGTTCAAACTACTGGAGAGAATTTGCTTTGAAAAGATTATATACATTATTTTATTGTATTTTAGGACACCCAAATTCATGCCAAGCTATTGAAGGAAATGTGGGGAGCAAATTTCCCACCACGGTCATGTATAGTTTTAGGTGGCTTCTGTAAGAGAAATGTCAATTATTTTTGGTATTTTTTTTTTATAAAAATCCATTAGTTTTATTACTTGGGCAACTCCCAGAAAACAGGAAGAAGAATGCTCCACATCTATTTTTAATAATTAGAGTAGCATTATTGAAACAAAAAAAATGGTTAAATAATAATTTAAGGGATTTGAAATGTAGGGATTTTGTAAATGAATTATATGGAGTGGGGAAAAAAACATGAAATCAAAAATCAAAATTATATTTCTGAACAAAGAAAACTTCAAGAAAATTGCCTGAACTGAATATCTGTGTGTGTGTGTGTGTGTGTGTGTGCGTGTGTGTGTGTAAATGCAGACTCAGTCTCCATGATGCATCAAAGTAAAAGTTATTTTTTTATTTTGATTTATTTATTTTTGGGGAGTTACGTTTTGTTTTGTCTTTTGTTGCTAGTTTTCTTTTAGGTTATACAATCTTTAAAAATGCAAAAAAAAAAATGTTTTTCATATTTCATATTTTTCAATAGATGCGGCTTGTGTTGTGGCAGTCATTGAGTTTGGTTTAAAGTCTTCGCTGAACAACCCTGCGTTTGTTTCGCTGAGGCCTCTGTGTGGTGTCAACACACCATTGATACAGAGAAAAGCAACATGCTCCGTCTGAAAATGTTTTCACTTCATGAAAGATTCATAAATAGCTACTGTGCATTATGTTTTCCTGTCTGCCATTTAATAAACTAATTGTTTCTCCATTAACATCATTGTGTTTTCTCTGTGTTTCTCCTCACTTATTCTCAACCATCTAAGATTCACAGTACGCTCACAGACTTTGGGTTTGAATATTGGGACTAGAGCAGACGTTAGAGTCGATCTCAGAGCTGCTCTCTATGGGAAACAGAGGACCAACAGATGGTCACCATGTTACCTTACAGTACTGTGTGCCCTTCAGCCTCAGTGTTACTTTGAACGACTGCATGACAGAAGGCAGTAAATCCCTGTTCCGCTAAATCATGGATTTAGGTATTAAAGGCCTAACCTGACCAAGAAACATACAGAAAGACTCACAGCTTCTGTAACGTTGACAAGTTTCATACGTAGTAAAATAACAGCTGGTTGTATCGTCATGCATTTTTTGGGCCTTTGGCTGCAACTGTTCTGCTGCTTATTCTCTAAGGTTTTAATTGGGCTAATTTAGAATCGGATGGTTACATGAAGGCTTGCTTCAACCTGCCATGTTGGCTCCACTCGCACACAATCACATCCTAGATACAAAGCTCAAACAAAAGTTTGTTTTCAATCTTCATTAAAATGCATTCTGAAAGGATTAAAACACACAACGCCACTGCCACATGACTGGATCGTTAAGCGAGATCCGGGTATGGATGGAAAATCAGCCAGTGATGCTGGCGGTTTATGACATGTGACACAAATCCATTATATTTTTTAGCAAGTTAATGTGACATTAATAATGGACTGAAACCTTTACTGATGTAAAATAAAATTTTGGTCAGCTGCGATTGAGACGATCAATAGATCATCCTACAGTCTGTATTATCTTAAAGGGCCAGATACACTCTGCCTCATGTGATACACACACACATGCGCGCGCACACAGACACGATCGCTGTCCAAGGTTCTGAACAGGGGTCACTAATTCACTGCAAACTTTGACGGGACAAAATATTTAACAGTGACAGGATGTTGTTGATATGTGTGTGTTATTTGTTCAATGAGCCGTCTTTCTGTCTTCTCACCCGTTTACTCTGAGCTCACCACTCAGTGCTGTAATAAATAAAAATCTCAGTTTTACACCTGATGTGTCTAATGGATCAAAAGCTGAAAATTAACAAATTAAAATGTAAACATCAACCTGATGAGGAAACATATGCGTGCATAATATTTGGGTTTAGACACAGATAGTTCACTGTTTATATTATCATCTGCAGATATTTTGCTCATTGCAATGAATCAAAGACATTAAAAATCTTAGCTTATCTTTGGACATGGTCAGCAATAAAGTATGGAGGACTTTTAGACGATCAAAAACACTAATCAGCACAGGTCCCAATATGTAGACTACAGAGTTGCTACAAGGTACTCGGATACTTGAGTAAAAGTAAAAACATAGGTGAAAGTCCTAAATTGAAAATATCGCTTAAGTAAAAGTACAGAAGTATCATCAGAAAATCATTATTTGAAGTATAAAAAGTACTCATAATGCAGTCTATTCTATATACTATTACTGATTACATATATGTGAGAGCATTTTAATATTTTACTTTACGATGTAGAGCCAAATTGGTGAATCTCTGTTGAATATTTATATTAAATATTGGATCTGAAAAGTAATTAAAGGTCAGATTAATGTAGTGGAGTAGAGAGTAAAATATATTTTCTTAAGTGTATTGAAGTATAAAGTAGCATCTGATAGAAATACTCAAGTAAAGTGCAGGTATTGCTAAATGTTACTTCGGTACAGTACTTCATTGAACATATTTTTTGACTTTCTATCTCTGGTCGTCATACAGTAAAACATGCTAAGAATTTAACTCTGGCAACATTTCTGCTTTAACTTTCAGCGGCTTGCTATTGGGGAAATACAAGTTTGACAAATATACTTCACTCCACTACATGTTAGAGGAAAATGTTATACAATCTACCTTATATTTATCTGACAGCTTTAGTTGCTTTTCAGATTCAATTTTTAAACAATATACCATATATGTTTATAAATTACACCGTAAATCCATGCATTTGTGTCGGATTCTTGTTCAAACACAAATGTTAAGATGTTTCAGATATGGTAAAGTTGTCTGCAATTCCACACATTTTACAAAAACACAAAGCTTAAAGATAAGTTTTGAAAAGTCAATCAGAATTCACATACCAGGTCTGTTTTCTTCTTTCCTACCTGATCTTTCATCTTAGGTCCTCTCAGATTTGTCTTGTGACCCCATAAAGCTCAAACTGGCTATTCCTCCAGCAGCTACAACTACAAAATCCTGCCGATTCACCAAATTATCGGTTTTAATAATATACTTTGTTAAATGTATTTAATACATCAGTTGCAGCCTGATCGTCTAATAAACAAATGCTTCTACTTTAATACTTTAAGTACATTTAGCTAAACACACAAAAAGGTCTGAGTGCTTCTTCCCAGTGGTTTAAGATAATATGAATACATTACTACAGGAAAAAGTGCTATTACTCATCTGTACTTTATGCCACTACATTTCCACAGAGCATTTTTATCACTTTATCACTCTATACTTAAGTACAACAATTATCAGACACTTAAAATTCAACTAATATTCAAATAGGCGACTCTAACTCTAACCACATTCACTTTCTGGTAAGAGAGTGGTGGTTTTCAGGTCCTTTATACGCCACTGATTATATATATAGTACTTAATACTTTAAATACATTTATCTGACTTTTACTCAAGTAGGATTTAAACTGCAGAACTTTGACTTGTAACAAATTAGCGGTGTTGACATTTTTCACTTCAGTAAAGTAACTGAACACTTCTGACAGCCACCTGCGTCAATTACCATGATCTCCATGATCTTACAATGATCTCCATCAGCTCACCGAGTAGTTAACGCTAGCACAGAGCTAGGTTAGCATTTAGCTTCACATACAGCAACATGGTCATTCTGTCTCATCAAACACAGAGAAACTTCAGCTGTTTGGCTGCTAACGGCACTAGAACTAACAGCTTAACCTTCCTGTAAGTCACAGTCAGACTATTCAGCTCTCACCGTGTGTAGCATCACGTTACCGATAACGGGACATTATATAAAGTGTCTAAACAGTCACAGAACATCAGGAAACCGCCTCAACAGCGAAAGGATACAGTTTGAAGCCCTTCAAAATCTCCTTGGCCCTGTCTTCGTCTGAAGACATCTCAGACATCGTCTGTTTTCGTCCCTAAAACGAAAAACCGGATCCGATGAAATAACTGTTTCTGTTAGCTTAACCCGTTAGCTCACCGCCCTGACAGTTAACGTTCGGCTGGAAATAGCATTAAGAATATGTACTTTACTCTGTATTGTTGGACCGCAGGTTAAATCTGATCCGATAATGCAATCAGCTAAATATACACAGCTAACTGATGGACAGCCAGCTCGACCAATCACAAGGCGAGATTCACACCTTACAGCCAATCACAGGCGAAATGTAACGCCTTTTAGCCAACCACAGGCCGAGAATGAGAACCATAGGTGAGACTAAACTGGATAGAGACGCGTCACCAGGGGCAACGCCACACACACGCACACAGACATAGGTGTGGATTTTGGGGGTGGAGTGAGGGAGCGAGGGGAAACGCCCCCCTCAATGTTAAACTGAGGATGATAAAAAATAATGCTTCTTTTATTTTGTCAATCACTATAACGTTATTCAGGCAATAATTAATTGATCGTTGATGTGAATAGATGTCACGTGCATATTATAAAGAGGTCACTTCAACAAACAAAGGTCACAAAAGACAAAAGAATAAATCATAACTCAGCAGATTCACATGTAATGAGAAAAGTTGAACTATAGGAGACTACTTTTTTAAAAGCAGTAGAGAATGTCTGAGAGAAATTAAATTACATTTTCATTTTTAATTATCACCTGGTGCCTGAATATACGTAAACATTTAGACCATTAATGGATGCAGAAAAGACAGATTGGTACACTGGTATGTATGAAATTAACTTTGATGTACAATATTTCCTATACGGTAGGATGCCCCACCCCCTTTTATTAACAAACCAGAGACAGAAGGATATTTAAATATCATATTCAGAAGACTTTACAGAACTATTCACTTCCACATGGTACAGCCTGCATCCTTCACGGTGACTTGGATGTTACACAATAAAGCCACTAGATGGCAGTGTCGCTGCAGGATCCGGACCGGAAACACGATCTGTCCTGCACTCCTGCACATGCGCGGGCCGCGATTTTAAAATAAAAGCAATATGAATAACTACATTTACGAATGGAACACACTATATTCATCATTTTCATATATATATATATATATATATATATATATATATATATATATATATATATATATATATATATATATATATATATATATATATATATATATATATATATATATATATATATATATATATATATATATATATATATATAGTTCAGTGATAATGATAATAAAAATCTGATAATGAGAGAAAAACATATTTCTGCACAGGGGCAGCTGTGGTCATCCACTGGTTAATTCCTGGCTTCTCAGCGCTCCATCTTGATGTGTCCTTGGGTAAGAGATCTATGTAAGAGATCTACTGTATATCAGATTAGCTTCCTGATGTGTGGGCGGCACCTTGTGTATCAGTCACTGCCGTTAGTGTGGGAATGATGCTTAAATGATACAGGGTTGTGTTCCCATATTATATGTTTTCTATAAAAGTGCAATTGAATATTTAAAAGGATTTTGGGTGCAGTTTATATCCAAATGTCTTGACTTGCTCAACAATACAGCAACACAAATAAATTGGTTAAAAGAGACAAAGAAGAACACTACTACTTTCTTTTTGTTTGTTTTTTTTTGTCCTGTTGAAGCTTACTGGGTGTTGGCACCTTGATGTGAAAGTCTTTTTGTATTGACAGAGAACATTCTTGAGATGTCTAATTGTGATTAGAGTATTAGAATGTACCCAGTTGTTGTTGTTGAAAACAAGCCACTTTCTTTGTCAATGACAAATTCATAGTTTGGCCAGCTTCATTATTATCTTTAAACAGACAGTTACTGTTGAGTTACTGTTCTTTGGCCCATGCATTGTTCCTTTATTTCTCACTGATACTTTGTTAAGAACTAAAGTTCAGGAATGAGACCAAGTCTGTTTATCTTATCTTATCTGATCATGTGCACACACTTACATAAACCTGTCTCACCACTGAATCTCCTGTTCAAGCTCCGCTCGCATGAAAAAAACAAACATTAAAAAATAAAACTGTATTGCATTTTCAATACAGCACATTTTGCTTCTTTTAAAGGGAAGATTGATTACTTATAAATTGAACTTGTCACCTCTTTATTTGAACTAATGCTTAAATAATGTACAGCTGCCAAGAAACATTTAACAGCAAAGAGTCCACTTGCTTTTCAACCCCTGAACCTTTGGGGTCTATGTGTGCAAGTTCTAAATCACAGCTACATACTACATACTCCATATATATATATATCCATTTATTTACCAGAGGCCTAGTGAGGCCGAACCAAAAACCTGCAGCATGTAGGGCTGAGAGGACGCAGATGATCAGAACAGGATTTAAATACAAAACAAAGTGATGACTGACGAGAGACCGGTGAGGAGAGACATATCTGAAAACAAAAGAAATAAAGGAGACAAGAATAACAAGGAAGAAGTGATTTTGAATCGAAACTACACACAGGAGGGAAACAGAAGAAACATAACACCAGAAAACAGGATGAGCCGGGAAAAAAAACCTGCTAGTTCCTGGCAGTCACCTCCTCCCTGTCGGCCATCTTTAATGCCTTATAGGGCTTTTCATATTTTAAGGTTACAGATTCATATATCTGTCCTTGTCGGCTCTATATATATATATTTTTTTTTTCTTTTTTGCCCAGTTGTAACATTTGTATTACAGCAATAGCCTCCTAATGTTGCAGCTTTGGCTGATGTCAGTTAGCTGCACATTATACAACAGGAAAACCCAATGCAATAAAAAAATAAACAGTGACAGTTATGAATGAGCCAATCAAAATGCACAAGAAATGTCAATATAATGTGAATCTGGTGTTTAATGTTGTTTGGTTAATGGGTGTGCAAATTGACCGCAATTGTTAATTGAGCGCTACATTTTATGTAGCTTAAATTGAAAAAAATGTTTAAACATTATCAGCCAATTAAATGGTTGTTATCAGTG
Organism: Lepturacanthus savala; assembly: GCA_030544235.1. NCBI lineage: Eukaryota > Metazoa > Chordata > Actinopteri > Scombriformes > Trichiuridae > Lepturacanthus > Lepturacanthus savala. The sequence goes on along the minus strand of CM060481.1, from coordinate 336,482 downwards.
GATTAGAAGGATTCTTTTACAACTGCTATTGAATGCTAGGCGGATTAGATACTCCACATTATCATCATAACTTTAAATCCTTATTTTTTTAATTATGTTTTTATTAGGCATATACCTACAGAGGGCACAATTCTAGAAAATCAGTCGCTTATTCCTCACTATGGTCATGACGGTCCACTGGAGCCAATCCTTCAGGTGAAAGGCAGGGACACACCCCAGACAGGTCACCAGCCTATCATTGGGCATACACACACACACACACACACAGAAAATTAACAGAAAAATTAATAAAAATATATAAAATTTTCTGTACCCTGTTTTTCCCCATCTTTCAACCAGGAACCATAGCTAGGGAGTGTAGAACTCTGCCAGTGTTAAAAAAAACAAAACAAAATTACATCCATTTTATCATCGGTGACATCAGTGGCAGCCAAACATCCCCGAGCCACAACAGAAGTACTATGTATGGCAGATGAGCTGCTGTGCTTTGCCTGCACTCTTCCTTTATTTATCTACTTTTCTCCTTTCATCATTTTGGTTGTTATAGAACTCTACTGCTTCTTTTTTTGTATCTTTATGTTGTCCTGTTGAAGCTTCCTGGGTATTGCCACCTTAAAGTGCATTCTTTGAGGCTATGATCATGAAGTTTTTCCTGTAATTGCTGTCAAAGAAACACCATTCGTGACATGTGTGCTTGTTGTTTAGATTGCTATCTCTGACAGATTTTTGATATTTTTCCAGCTTCCTTATTAACTTCTAAACAGAAGCACCGTATTCGACAGATGAGTTTCTTTGGCCTGTGCGTTGTTTTTTTTTATTTCTGCACACAAGTTATGGAATGAGACTAAACCTGCTTCTGTCTGTCTATTCATCCACTTGCACCATATCACCTAAAATGTATACATATCTACATAAATCTATCGAATCAACTCTCTCCTGTTCAGTAGCTGCTCATATGAAATTAATAAAATTGTGCTGTATTTTCAACTCAGACATAGACATATGTAGTTGTCATTAAACTGTTTTATTCATTTACCCTCTAAAGAGCTATTGCTCAGGAAATAAAGCACAGCTCACTGTGTTATCTAAGGTATCTGTGAAGATATTTGTAGTTGTCCTTACACATTTTGCAAATAATCTTGATGCAATACAATTGTCACACTTAAAGTAGGTTACATATGAGTCTGTCACCAAGAGCTAAATCTCTCCTAAATAAAAAAAAAAATGTGTGTAGAAATTATTAATTGAAAGCAACATTTTCTGCTTTTGAAGAACATCCAAAACCATTTTCCATTATTTTAAGGAGCAAAATCATAAAATAAGAAAATAATGCATAGAAACATTTTAATCATTATACAGTGGAAAATTGTGCATTTTAAACAATTTAACCATTTTTGATTATAATTTAAATATAATTATACAAAGCTATTTTAAGTTTTATAATACAATTATTGTCATTAATAAATGAGTCCCTTATTGTCTCTAATATAAACAGATTAACACAAAAGAAAATAATAAGACAGAGTCAATAACTCTCTCTTAGAAGTGAATATAATTTCATCAGGAGCACAATTTATAAATTAAAATCACATTCATGTGTTCAAAATAGAAAGGTGCGAAAAATTAACAATGAGGAAAAAGATGTTTACAAAATGATTGAATTCCAGGTTGTATGAACATTATTAGAAACTCTAAATCAGCCATTCATGTTCTTAAAAAATATAAATGAACAACATTCAAATCACTCTCTGCTTGGAAAAAATATACATTTAATTCAAAATTTTAATAAAAACGGATTGCTTAGCCAAAAGAAAACATTGAAACATTTTATTTTTTCCTTAATTTTTCGTCATCTAAATGTATACACATCATAGGATGTACAGATTTGAATGAATATCTACATTTTTCTGCATTTTGACATGATGTTGGGACAATAAATGCTCAGTGGCAGTGCAGTACATGTTTCCTCTTCATCATTATCTCCTAGTCTGGCAGGTTAGACAGAAACTCTCCTACTTCTCGACACATTCGGTTTCTGTTTCTTTGTCTAATCCTCTCCAGGGTTCCGATACTTTTCTCACGATAAACAGATTGATGTGGTAAAGCTGCTGCCATCATGTGATATTTTATTGACTTGACGGTCTCATTTCGAGAGAAGTTTAAGTGTTTTGCATAGCAGTGGTAAAGCATTTGCTTTTCTGCTGGTTCCAGATCACTTTCTAGTAAGTCCTTGTATATCTTGTCAGCCTCAGATTGGATGTGAATTGACTTTGCATGTATGTCTGCAAGAGAAATTTTTTCTTTAAGAGAAGAGTCAGGGTAAAGTGAAATCACTTCTTTAAAGAGACTGATTGCTCTGTCTATCATGCTTTTCTGCAGATGTGTGTCCTTTTGTGAATAAATCTTCTGTTTGTAACTGTTTGCGGCACATCTCTTCAGAAAACGTTCTTCTGGATGTCTTTCCAGAGCTCCCTCTATCAAATCAATAGCCTCATCCTTAGAAACATAGTCAGTGTAAAGCCTAAGTAATGGTACTATACCACTGTAGCTGCTTACAGGCTTTTGTAAAACCCTTTTGGCTAATTCACGTGCTTCATCTTCAATTTTTTTCCCTTTCTTCGCATTTTCCTCAAGGTATAGAGATGCCAGGTACAAGTTCTCCGAATCGTGTTCTTTGGCGATTTTCATTTTCTCTAGGATGTTTTCCTCCAGTGGTTTCTTGCGGTGTTTTCCACCAGCAGCACCCACTAACACTAAGACATGGCTGCTGTGCCACTCCACCATGTCTGGCTGCATCCTGATGGCTCTCCTGAAATAATCTGCAGCCAGCAGCTTCTTGTCTCTGCTGAACTTCATCAGGGTCCAGGCCTTTTCAGCACAGATCTCCGGGTGAAGCTCATCCTGAGTTGGAGATGGGTAATCTTTCAGTAGGCCGACAACCTTTGATATGTAAGTCTGACTCTCTGCTTGCTCTCCTAGCAGATGGTGCAACCAAGCCAGGTTCCCGTAGTTCACCACCAACCAGGGACCCTCATCTGAGACAGTGTTTCTCATCTGGCGGAAGGCCTCTGTGGCCCTGCTGAAGTAACACCGGGCATCAGCAGTGAAGCTCAGCATGTAGTGAATGTAGCCCTGCAGGTTGTAGATGTGACCCAGCCAGCTGTAGCCCACCTCAGTGCCAATGTCCTTCAGTATGTCCCTGAGCCTCAACAGTTCGGACCTGCTGGAGTCTAAGTCTAGATCCCATGTGAAGTGGCACTGCAGAGACTCCAGTTCGGCCTCCAGTGTTATCTGACTTTGAGTAGAACTGACGGAAAAGAAAAAAATATTAATATTACAAAAGTTCTGCTGTAACATGCTAAGGCAATAAGGATAGTGAAAAATGGGAAATTATAGAATAAGAGCAAGGTTTAACATATTAACAGTAATTTAAAATATGAAATATAGAAATAGATACTCACGTCATCATGCAGCTGTTACCTGGATTACGTAGGTCTAACTTCTCACATTGTAACGTTTTGCTCTTCATATACCTGCTGATTTGGGTGTAGTGCCATAAAATCAGTAATGTTTAACTCCTAAGGTGATGTAAATGGTGCAATGTGGAGGACACACTTTGGACTTGGTACACTTCATTTTCCCGGTAATAGAAACCTATGCTGTGTTTCAATAGTAGTTGAACTTGCTGTTTCCCCTCAGGAAAATTACTGCTGCCAATAGTGCTGTTTCAAGTGTCTTAAAATCTATAGTGAAACGTGAGATCGACCACTGGGGGGCTGAGAAAAGGAAAAAAAAAAATCATGAATCCACAGACCTGTATGGAGCTCAGATGATATCACTGTCTTTCGTAATGTAAAATTTTTGGAGAAAACACAATGCAGATGTGCATGTGCACCATGAGGCAGGTGCGTGGGAGGCAGCTGTAATTTGAATACAATGGTAAATTTGTCCCATCCAAGTTTTTATTTACAGTTTAAGTTTTTATATTATTTCTTATATTATATTATTTTTTTAAGTATCATGATATTTTCTGACTTACTTTGGTGTTACAACATATTTTTGAACATCAATCATATCAATCACACAATCATCCAAACGTCAAGGCAAGGCCCCTGTCGCCGAGTCGAACTTTGGAAACAGGCCTTTCCTTCGATGTCAACTATACACCTAAACCACTTCCCCAGTCTGGAAGTGCTGTTATTTTTCTGTTGCAGAACAATGATTGCTAACATCATCAACAATTAGCATAAAATTGTTACCTAATCAATAAATGGCCAACGCTAACTGTAAGTTTTAATGTCAGTTTTTATTATGGAAGGGCCTAAGCTGTTACAGAATATAGTAATGTAACTAATACCTTATGTCTACCTTACCTCCGTTAGGTGAATGTGTAAATATTAGATTCATTCAGTAGGTGTTATAATTTATTTTGACATCTTGTTAGCTCACATTTTACCAGCTTGTAATCGTCAAAATGTTATTAATTTTCCCCCTTCCCTATATATTATAGTTGTAAGCCTAACTGCTGTTGTGTTAGTTCATATTGTCTAAAGTGTGTTTATAGTGTTAAACTTTATAATAGTGTACATCATTCATGTTAGAGCATAACTTATACTTAACTTAGATTTCACTGTAATGACAATAAAATGTATATCATTACTAATATATTGAATTACTAATATCATTTAAATATCAGAAACAAAGTGCATTGTATATTATAGTGTATAGTATAGTGTATATCATGCAGGTATTTTTTAGGTTTTTATTTATATTATTTCACTTTATTTTATACTGTATGTGCTTATTATTAGGCTGGTTACATACTCCTCTTTTCTCTTCAGATGCGCTGCTGAGATTATTAATTATTAATTACTTATTATTAGTAGTAATTTGAATTTGCAATTTATTTGTTTAAATAAAATAATGTCTAAGATAAAGATATTCAGCTTCTTGTGAGTATATCTACACTAGCAGTAAAATTTCCTGTGATGCAAGGGATGCTCCAATAAAATCTTGCCTAGGGCGGCAAATTGGTTAAGGCTGGGCCTGACAGTAGGGTTCTCAGGGGCCAAATGCAACCTCTGTCTCTGTCTGTAGTTCCCTTCCCATCATGAACAGAGCAGGTGTAGGAGGTGTAGTCCTAAATAGCATGTGGAAAAGAGGAAGATGTGTATCCCCATCAGGTTGGTGTTGCTGAGGGGCGAAGAGCTGCTGTGCCAGAGACCTGTTGAACTTCTCAATCAGGCCTTTTGATGTGTTTCCTGTGTTAGTAACTACTTCTAAACAGAAGCACAATGCGCGTATGTAATAACTGAACATTCAGGTATGTTGTGCCCACAAAGGTGATAAACATCTTCAGCCAGCTGCCTGGCTGACGCTGGAACTTGTGACCCTTCCCCTGACAGGAAACCCTGTTTCACACCTTCAGGGAATGTCACCAGAGGTATAAAGGCACCGGCCTTTTGCCCCTCTCTCGCTCTCTTAGGCACTCTCTCTCTCACTACAGTCTCTCTTCAACTCACAAGCTCTCTTCAAGACTCTTCAACTCCAACTCCACACTCTCTCCCGAGCTCCTGCTCATCAGCAGAGCACCGCTCTATAGCAGGAGAAGCTGCAGGACAGAAGCCTTCGGCAGCTTCTCTGCTCTAAAAGGGATTATCCAGCTGCTTTCAGCGTCTCACGGACCTGCAAGTGACCAAGAACTCAACGACGTCCAGACAGCACCACTGAAGAAACTCAGGCCTGGTTCTACAACCAGAGCCAAGGATTAACAAAGAGCAATGTGACCTACACAGCGGATCTACTCCTCAACAAACACCACAGCCGCAACAACATCTCCAGCTACTAGCTTGCTCTCTGGAAGCAGAACCAGAGAGCAACCCTTCTTCTTCCTTTCCGCTGGTAACATGACTTGGGCGGAACAGAACATTAACAAACACAGTTAAGCAAGACTGTTGAACTTTGTTAATGTTAGGAGAACATAGGCTACATTTTACTGTGTTTTAGGTTTGTAAGAAGGTTTAGTTTGATGTTAGTGTCCCAACCTGCATGCATAGTAACCATTCTTTAACATGAGACCTTGAAACACACAAAGTGACATTAAGCTTACACCCACACTCACACACACACACACACACACACATACATGTCAGATGGTCAGCCTGAACTACATCAAACAGCCACACGGCAGCCGTCTTTGTAGTTCCCCCCCCCAGATACATCCATACACGCAGCATCCATCCACGCACATTCACATGTACATAGACCCATTTTAGTTAGATTGTTTATTGTGTGGTTTTACTTTTGTATTTTTGTGAATAAATGCTTTTGAGTAATACATGCTGCCTCTTTGATGTTGTACAATGATGAATTATGCCAACCTCTACTTTAGAACCCAGAAGCCTTCAACTATTAATAGCTATTAATATGATGACCCTGGTTTCTATTATTAAGTTAATTGTTAATCAGACGTCCAAATTAATAGTTTATTACAATTCATGAGACTGAATCAGAGAATTGACTGTCTTTTCCTCTCAACTGAGAGGTGGTGCTCCGAAACTCTAGAACTTTTAATGAATACATAATTATTTCCAATAATTATTGATTATTTCTGATAGTCAATTCCACCTGAAGAATTAGTGCAAGACAACATTTATGGCTGCTGAAGCTAAATAAATCACACATTTTATTTGGTATCAGCGTAGCCAACATTTTTACGGTGCTCTGCATGAGGCTAAATAAATCACATTTTATTTGGTATCAGCATGGCACAACATATTTATGGCTGCCCCGTGTGAGAAAAGTACTGTTGGCAATAATTCATAATTGTGCAATATTAAGTTCAGCATAATTTTGACAATCAAAATTCTGAAGAATTTTGAAACTAACCAAATGCATTCACATTCAACCCCTAGTCCTCCACAGGAGTAGACGTCCAGTTGTACAAACAAACTAGTGCATGAAAATAGTCATTCATAAAGATAACTAAAGTAATTTATAATCCAATAACCCAGAACCTCCAGGTTATTGATAACTAAGCCCATAATTGTTTGTTATTGCTGCTGCTGTTGTTTGATCTCGTTCCGGCTGTGTTGAGACACATCTGCATTGTTTCAGGACAGGCTCCAGCAGGAGCCACACCCAACAATCACCCTTTGATCAGCCAACTGTGGTCTCACATGACCCAGAGTTATCAGTAAAACTGATTAATCTGATCCTAAAAACAGAGCACAGAACCTGTCTTTATCAAGTTGCCAAAATTTGTTAATCAAATCAAGTGCTCCAATTTCCCTTTAAGTTTATTCACTACCATGCATGTCAACCTGAAGTAAGAATGGAGTTGAGAAAGAGCCACAAGTTTGCTGTGAAGTTACTTAGCTGTTACTGCCAACCATTGAAGTTAAGTCAACATTAAGACGACAACCTCTACCTGCATTCCAGTTAGTGCATGTTAAGATTTGGTAAGAAGACCCCCAAATTGTCCACTGGCCTCCTCCTGTTAAACTGTTAAACTCACCAGAGCTATCAGAAGGTGCCATACTGAGCTTCTAAATCTTCATTGTTAGACAGAATTCACAGTTACTTGACTTCACACCTCTCTGAATCTGAAACAGACATTGAAGAGCCATGTAGTTTACCCCCCAGGGAGAGCTCTGCTCCATGTTCCCCTCAGTTACAAAGATGTGAAATCTTCCTCTGTGCTCAACCCTCCAAAAGGGTTGGGCACACATGACTTGGGCGGAACAGAACATTAACAAACACGGTTAAGCAAGACTGTTGAACTTTGTTAACGTGATGAGATCATAGGCTACAGTTTACTGTGTTTTAGGTTTGTAAGAAGATTTAGTTTGATGTTAGTGTCCCAACCTGCATGCATACTAACCATTCTTTAACATGAGACCTTGAAACACACACAAAGTGACATTAAGCCTACACACACACACACATTAGGATGGTCAGCCTGAACTACATAGAACAGCCACCACGGCAGCCATCTTTGTAGTTCCCCCCCACAGATACATCCATACACGCAGCATCCATCCACGCACATTCACATGTACATAGACCCATTTTAGTTAGATTGTTTATTGTGTGATTTTACTTTTGTATTTTTGTGAATAAATGCTTTTGAGTAATACATGCTGCCTCTTTGATGTTGTACAATGATGAATTATGCCAACCTCTACTTTAGAACCCAGAAGCCTTCAACTATTAATAGCTATTAATATGATGACCCTGGTTTCTATTATTAAGTTAATCAGACGTCCAAATTAATAGTTTATTACAATTCATGAGACTGAATCAGAGAATTGACTATCTTTTTCTTCTCAACTGAGAGGTGGTGCCCCGAAACTCTAGAACTTTTAATGAATACATAATTATTTCAAGTAATTATTGATTCTTTCTGATAGTCAATTCCACCTAAGAATTAGTGCAAGACACTGACACAAGGCGGGGGGCCGGAGGCTGAACCCAAATGCACGACTCGTTCGCAGTACGTTCAAAAAAGAGAAAGTCTTTATTGTACAAAAATGAAAGTCACTCTCAAGGAGGAAAAATGCTACAACACTAAGGCTATAAAGTACCAACAAAAAATCACTCTTACGAGGTAAACAAAAAATCACTCTTACAAGGTAAACACAAAATCACTCTTACGAGGTAAACAAAAAATCACTCTTACGAGGTAAACAAAAAATCACTCTTGCGAGGAAAATCAGACTAATGATAACTAGAAAAAGTAACAAAGGAAAAGCTGCAAAAACAAGACTGAAAACTAAACAGACAGGAACAAAACACAAAACCTGAAAGGGCATGGAGCTGGGCGCTGGTTCTTGAGACATGGAACATGACGAACTGGCACAGGACAAGGGTAGACACAGACAATAAATAGACACAAGGTAACAGGGCACAGGTGAAAACAATCAGGGCAGGGGAAGGCAATCACAGTGGCGGGAAACACACAAGGGCAGGAAGCAAAGGTGCCTGAAACGAGAGGGAAGAGTTATTTCAAAATAAAACAGGAAGTGCACGACAAGACAACACAAGTGATAACTTAACATTTACGACGAGACCTGACAGTACCCCCCCTTCTAGGGACGGCACCAGACAGCCCAGGCTCCTGAGGATGGCGGCGGTAAAAGTCATCTATGAGGCCCGGGTCCTCAATAAATCTGGAGGGTATCCATGAACGCTCCTCCGGACCGTAGCCCTCCCAGTCAACCAGGAACTGGCGTCCTCTGCCTCTGTTCCGGACTGCCAGTAGCTGCTTAACTGTGTACACTGGACCGCCGTCAATCATTCGGGGGGGTGGTGGGGGCTTGGCAGGAGGGACCATGGGGCTATCCTTCACTGGTTTAAGTCTCCCCACATGGAAAGTGGGATGGACCCTGAGGGATCTGGGGAGACGAAGACGAACAGCAGCAGGGTTAATCACTTTTGCAACAGGGAAAGGACCAACAAACCTGGGAGCCAGCTTCCTGGACTCTACATGGAGGGGCAGATCCCTGGTGGATAGCCAGACTTTCTGGCCAGGCTTGTAGATTGGTGCCGGGCGGCGCCTCCGGTCAGCAGCCCTCTTCATCCGGGCCGAGGTCCGCAGGAGGGCCCTGCGGGCTGCTGCCCAGACCCGCCGGCAACGACGAACTAGAGCATGCGCCGACGGCACCACTACCTCCCTCTGTGTCAGGAAACAGTGGAGGCTGGTACCCATAGGCGCCTTGAAACGGTGTCAGACCAGTGGCTGCGGTGGGAAGGGAGTTGTGGGCATACTCGACCCAGATCAGGTGCTTACTCCAGGTTGATGGATTCTGGGAGATGAGGCAGCGGAGGCAAGTTTCCAGCTCCTGGTTAAGGCGTTCAGTCTGTCCATTGGACTCGGGATGGTAACCCGACGTGAGACTAACTGTGGCCCCTATCAGCGCACAGAACTCAGACCAGAAACGTGATACAAACTGAGGGCCCCGGTCGGACACTATGTCTCTAGGGAGGCCATGTAGGCGAAAAACATGGTTTAGCATTATCTCAGCCGTCTCCTTGGCTGACGGCAATTTAGGCAAGGCAATGAAATGCACCATCTTGGAAAAACGGTCCACCACTGTCAATACAGTGGTGTTACCTTCAGACAAGGGAAGTCCCGTAACAAAGTCCAGTGAGATATCTGACCAGGGCCGACTGGGAACTGGGAGGGGATGGAGCAATCCCATCTGAAGTCTCGAGGATGTTTTGTTTTGGGCGCAGACCCGACAGGCCTCCACATACTCCCGGACATCCTGTTCCATAGCCGGCCACCAGAAGCGTTGCCTGATGACAAACATAGTACGGCTCACCCCTGGGTGGCAGGTAAGCAGGGAGGTGTGAGCCCAGTGAATCACCTGAGGTCGCAGGGGCACTGGGACAAACAGCCGATTGGCTGGGCAACCACTAGGTGGTGGGCTCTCACCATTGGCCTGCTTCACCTCAGCTTCTATCTGCCAATTCACCGCCCCCACCACACGTTTCAGTGGCAGGATGGACTCGGGGACCTTGGCAACAGACTCGGGGTCATAAAGGCGAGAGAGAGTGTCCGGCTTGGTGTTCTTGGACCCCGGCCTGTAAGACAAGACAAAATCAAAACGGTTAAAAAACAATGTCCATCTTGCTTGACGTGCATTTAAACGTTTTGCTTTTCTAATATATTCCAAATTTTTATGATCCGTCCAGACGATGAATGGTTGTTGAGCTCCCTCCAGCCAATGTCGCCACTCCTCCAGGGCCACCTTCACTGCCAGTAGCTCACGATTCCCAACGTCATAGTTGCGCTCAGCTGATGAGAGCCGTCTGGAAAGATGGGCACAGGGGTGCATCTTTTGGTCCTTCTCTGACCGCTGAGATAAAACAGCCCCCACTCCTTCACTGGAGGCATCCACCTCCACCACAAACTGACGATTTGGGTCAGGCATTGTGAGAATGGGCGCTGTCGTGAACATGGCAGTCAGCCTCCTGAATGCCTGGTCAGCTTCTGGAGACCACTGGAAGGGTGTCAGAGGAGATGTTAATGCATGGAGTGGAGCTGCTATCGCGCTGAAGTTTCTGATGAACCGCCTATAGAAGTTAGCAAACCCCAGGAATTGCTGAACCTTCTTGCGGCTATCAGGAGTTGGCCATTGAGCCACAGCGCTAACTTTAGCCGGGTCCATCTGTATCTGTCCCGAGGCTACAATAAAGCCAAGGAACGATATCGTATCGGCATGGAAATCACATTTTTCTGCTTTAACATATAGCTGGTTCTCAGCAGGCGCTGGAGAACCAGTCTGACATGATGGACATGAGTACGCTGATCAGGGGAAAAGATCAAAATGTCATCCAGGTATACAAACACAAACAAGTTCAAGAAATCACGGAGGATATCGTTAACAAAAGCCTGAAATACTGCAGGGGCATTGGCAAGTCCAAATGGCATGACTAAATATTCATAGTGCCCTGATGGTGTGTTAAAACCAGTCTTCCACTCATCCCCCTCTCTGATCCGAACCAGGTGGTAAGCGTTTCTTAAGTCTAGCTTTGTAAATACCTTGGCTGACTGGAGCTGTTCAAAAGCGGAGGCCATAAGGGGCAGAGGGTAGCGGTTCTTAACTGTAATGGCATTAAGGGGGCTATAGTCTATGCAGGGACGGAGGGAGCCGTCTTTCTTTCCTACAAAAAAGAAACCGGCTCCCGCAGGAGATGACGAGGGACGAATAAGGCCAGCCTTGAGTGAACTGTCAATGTAATCCTTCATGGCCTTTTTCTCAGGACCTGAAATGGCATAAAGTCTCCCCTTGGGAATTGGGGCACCTGGAATCAAGTCAATGGCGCAGTCATATGGTCTGTGGGGAGGCAAGGACGCAGCCTTGCTTTTGCTGAATACCTCCCCCAAGTCATGGTAAGCCACAGGTACCGTTGCTAGGTCAGTAGGTTCAGTTACAAGGTCTGGTTCTATCCCAGGACATGGGTCTGTCCCCCCAGTATTGATATGGCCCATTGCCAGTCTCTGACCCACAGCTAAACAGTTCCCTACACAATTCTCTCCCCAGGCGGTGATAGTTCCGGCTTCCCAATTAATGTGGGGGTTGTGCCTAGACAGCCATGGGTATCCAAGAACCATTGGATGCCGAGCAGAGTTAAAAAGGTGAAAAGACATCTGTTCATAGTGATCGCCAACCTGGACACGGAGTGGTTCAGTCTTATGAGTTATCCTAAAAATAAAATGGCCATCAAGAGCGGTGGCTTCCAGGGGCTGGGATAACAATACAGTTTTTACTTGCCACTGGTGGGCCAAATCCCAGTCTAGCAGGCTCTCGTCGGCCCCTGAATCAATTAAAGCCCCTACAGAAATGGAGCGATCAGTGAGGATTACCTGGACAGTAGTCAGTGTGCGAGGGGGAGTTTCCGGCATGGACAACCGACGGGCCAGAGTACCTCCCTTACCTGGTGAGCTCCCTCCTTTTGCTGGACATGCAGCCAGAAAATGCCCAGTCCGTCCACAGTAAAAGCATCTGCCCTCTAGTAACCGGCGACGTCGCTCCTCTCTGGACAGCCTTGCCCGCCCCAACTGCATCGGCTCCTCCCTGGGCTCTAGGGGTGCTGCAGCCTGTGGAGAAAATTGTGCCGGCATGGGGGGTTGAGCAGCTATCCGGTGGTGAAAGGGCGTCACGGTCTCTCTCTCCCAGTCCCTTAGCCGATTGCCCGTCCGGATGGCAAGGGCGATGACGGAGTCTAAGTCTGCAGGTAAGTCCAGGGGAATTAGCAAGCTCCGAACGGAGGCAGCGAGCCCAGTCAAAAACATGTCCCGTAGGGCCGCGTCGTTCCACTCACTGTCAGCAGCTAAGGTGCGGAAGTGGATGGCGTAATCAGCCACCGTGCGTCTGCCTTGCTTGATAGTGCTCAGCTCTCTTGCCGCCTCCCTCCCTGGTACTGTGCGATCGAAGATCTTCCTTAATGAGTCTTTAAAAGAGTCTATGGAGGAGCACACTGACGCTCCCCGAGCCCACTCTGCAGTCGCCCATGCTGCCGCTTGTCCCGAAAGGTGGGAAATCATGAAGGCCACTTTGACCGAGTCCGTTGGGAAGGCTGAGGGCTGGAGTTCATAGTGCAGCTCACATTGAACAATAAAAGACTTACAATTGACACCTTCTCCGGAGAATTTCTCTGGCGGGGCTAGCCGGAGCGAGGCTGAAGGTGATCCAGGTGAAGCAGGAGTAGCAGAAGAGTTCGGTGGTGCAGAAAGTTCAGGCTGTGATGGAGGGAGGGCCTGCCTGATCCGCCGGGCTAACTCCCTCATCTCCGTGGTCATGGCTGCCTTAAAACTGTCCTGGCTGTTGGCCAACCCTTGCAACCCTTGGGCAAGGGATGTCAGGTTTTCCTCCTGCCTCGTTAGTCGTGCTTCCTGGGAGTGGACCGCTGCGGTCAGCTGGCTGGAGTCGGCTGGGTTCATGGCTGGCCAGTTCGTACTGACACAAGGCGGGGGGCCGGAGGCTGAACCCAAATGCACAACTCGTTCGCAGTACGTTCAAAAAAGAGAAAGTCTTTATTGTACAAAAATGAAAGTCACTCTCAAGGAGGAAAAATGCTACAACACTAAGGCTATAAAGTACCAACAAAAAATCACTCTTACGAGGTAAACAAAAAAATCACTCTTACAAGGTAAACACAAAATCACTCTTACGAGGTAAACAAAAAATCACTCTTACGAGGTAAACAAAAAATCACTCTTGCGAGGAAAATCAGACTAATGATAACTAGAAAAAGTAACAAAGGAAAAGCTGCAAAAAATCACTCTTACGAGGTAAACAAAAAATCACTCTTGCGAGGAAAATCAGACTAATGATAACTAGAAAAAGTAACAAAGGAAAAGCTGCAAAAACAAGACTGAAAACTAAACAGACAGGAACAAAACACAAAACCTGAAAGGGCATGGAGCTGGGCGCTGGTTCTTGAGACATGGAACATGACGAACTGGCACAGGACAAGGGTAGACACAGACAATAAATAGACACAAGGTAACAGGGCACAGGTGAAAACAATCAGGGCAGGGGAAGGCAATCACAGTGGCGGGAAACACACAAGGGCAGGAAGCAAAGGTGCCTGAAACGAGAGGGAAGAGTTATTTCAAAATAAAACAGGAAGTGCACGACAAGACAACACAAGTGATAACTTAACATTTACGACGAGACATGACAGACACAACATTAATGGGGGCGACATGGTGGCGCAGGGGTTAGCGCTGTTGCCTCACAGCAAGAAGGTCGCAGGTTCAAGACCGCCTTGCGTCCTGGGTCTGGGACCTTTCTGTGTGGAGTTTGCATGTTCTCCCCGTGTCTGCGTGGGTTTTCACCGGGTACTCCGGCTTCCTCCCACAGTCCAAAAACATGCTGAGGTTAATTGGCGACTCTAAATTGCCCGTAGGTGTGAATGTGTGAGTGAATGGTGTGTGTGCCTCACGATTGGCTGGCGACCATCTGGGGTGTATCCCTGCCTCTCGCGGTAATGTGCTGGGATAGGCTCCAGCAGACCCCTGCGACCCTAATGAGGAATAAGCAGGTATAGAAAATGACTGACTGACTGACAACATTAATGGCTGCTGAGGCTAAATAAATCACACATTTCATTTGGTATCAGCATAGCCAAAATTTTTACGGTGCTCCGCATGAGGCTAAATAAACCTAACCTGACTATCTCTCTCAATTCATCCACCTACACCTCAACTAATAATGTGTACAGTCCTACATAATCCTGTCTAATTAACTGCCTCCTGTTCCTTCTCAGCTCTAGTGAAAAAAATAAAACACAAAAAAACAGTTAATGACACAGTTAATAACGACAGTTAACACTTAAAAGTAGGCAATTACCATCCTATCACCAAGAGTCAAAACTTTTTGAACTATTTTTCTTTATAGCCAAGCAGATATTTTTGGTTTTGACTCACATATGTGGATCATTATCAGCTCATTAAATGTCAGTTATCAGTAGGTCAGAAGGACCCTCTTCTGCAGCTGCTAGTAGCACAAATATCACATCATCATATTGTTAAATCTTTCTAATACCTCTAAAGAGCTTTGTTTGCTTTGTCTGTATGTTTAGGATGGTTGTCCTGCTGAAAGATGAAATGAGGTCCCATTAGCTTTGATGCATTTGCCTTAATGTGACTCAGATAATGCTCCTGTCTACCTCTCCATTCATCCTGTCAGTTATGTAGCAGTGACATCAGCGGCAGCCAAACATCCCCAAGCCACAATAGAAGCACCATGGACAGATGAGCTGCTGTGCTGTTTCTTTATTTCTTCACTTTTCTCTTTTCATCATTTTGCTAGAGGTTACAGTTATTATAGAACTCTACTGTTTGCTTTTTGTATGTTTTTGTCATCCTGTTGAAGCTTCCTGGGGTTGCTACCTTGAAGTGAATTCTTTGAATTTATGGTCATGAAGTTTTCCCGTAATGATTGTAAAAGAAATACCATTCGTGACATGTTTACTTGTGGTTTAGATTGCTATCTCTGACAGATTTTTGATGTTTTTCCAGGTTCCTTATTAACTTCTAAACAGAAGCACCATGTTTGACAGATGACACTTTGACTCATGTATGTAATAACTTCAGGAATGAGACCAAACCTGCCTACAAACGATTTAACAAACATTAAAAAAAATAAAATTATGTGGCATTTACTTTTCAAGACCTAAACCTTTGGGCACAATGTGTCAAAACGGCTAAGTCAGAGCTACTTACTGCTAGCTGCTGTGATTGTATACAAATGATATGTTAAACCAAGCCATGAAACAGTTTTTATTCATTTACCCTCAAAAGAGTTATTGTTCAGGAAATAAAACACAACTCACTGTGTTAAAGGGTAGAGTATCTGCAAAGACATTTGTAGTTGTCCTTAAATTTTCACACAATTATTTCACACAATATCCCAATACAGTACAATGGCCACACTTAAAGTAGGCTAAGTACCAGTCTATTGCCAAGAGCTGGATCTCTCCTAAATGAACAAACTGCATCTGGAAAAAACATCATGTAAGGTCTCATCACAAAGGATGAGATGTGAATTGTTTTTTATTATATTAAGTATATTGTAAATCTTATAATGTGTAGAAAGAATCGTAGTAAGTGCTACTCTGGATACTAGTTTATTTACTTCATATTTTACTTTATTCCAGGTGCCATTTTGGTTTAGCAGATACAGGTTTAAAGGAGGCAGAGGAGGTGTGACAAATGTCAAAAAACATATCTGATGTATTAAAGGGGTGTGGATGTTGATGGTTACGTGATGATAACCCAAAATTAGGAAGAAGGAAGTGAGTGCCATGAATATTCTCAACTCCTGCTGAGTATATAAAGTTCAGCTGTATTGATGAAGCTTATGACTTTCCAGCAAAACAGATCTACAGGACACATCTGTTCATCAAGATGAAGCTGATCCTCTCATTGACTTGGATCTGGATGCTCTTCAGCATAGGTAACTCTACTCAATTTAAAACAAAATAGCAAAACTCAGTAAATAACATACAAATGTTAGATTATTGCATTCTTTAGGTCATATACTATAGATGATAATGTTGTGTACTGTGCAAATATTTAGATATGCACAAGTAAAGAGTTTAGTTATGCATAAGACACAAGTACAATTTTCCGCCTTTGTACCTTCAAAATGTTATAATGATTAATACACCAGGAATCTGACTTGAGGTTTGACTTGTGATGTGATCATCATTTCATTGACAATTTTTTTTCTCCCTATTGCAGCTAGAGCTATTCAATGTCGGGTCTGCTCTGATTTGACATGTTCATCCACAACATCAGTAGGATGTCCCACAGGTGTGACGATGTGCCTTACAGCTGCCCTTCAAGGTAATAATTTCTTCACTTTTTCTACATTTCAGTGCAATACATGTGCTGTAGAGTTATGTATTCTTTCAGTCAACATCAACAAACTGTACTTTGATTTTGTAGTTACTTCATCTGACACATCAGTAACTCAAACTGTCAGGGCGTGTGGACCATCCAGCGTGTGCTCAACCACAGGTAATGAGGATCTTTCATTCACAATGGGTTATTTCAGTGTCCTTGGGAGACTCAGCTGCTGCAGCACAGATGACTGCAACACAGAAAGTCTGACTGGTGAGATGGATATTATTTACCCTCCAGACCTTTTCTGATACATTTGACTTCTATTTTGTGATATATTTGTCATATATTATATATATCTCACTCTATTCTCTTACAGTTCCTACTAATCCAGCGGACAGCAGCCTACAGTGCTGTACTTGTTCGGACAATCAGGATACAGTATGCAACACTACATTACAATGCAGGGGAGTAGAGGACCGTTGCTTTGATGCAAATGGTAAATATTATTTATACAAAAGGAAGGTGGAGTAAAGTAAAGCAGTACTCAAGTTCTGAACTTTTACACATATTACACTTAGTAATCCAATCATTTAAAGATGATATATGTTGAAAATGCTACTATATTTTCTTATTTTATGTGACAGCTACATTGACTAGTTATTTTCTAGATTAAGAATTTATATGATCTGAGCTTTTGTTGAGACACCTTCTTCAAGGCCTGGACAGCAGTATAAAGCATTGAGAGAACATGGTTAACCTTGATGTGGAATACTTGTATCGATTAGTAGGATTTAAGTGGCTAAACATCAAGGGAATATTAGTCTTGAATATAGTGAACTACAAGTTAAAGAAAGTTTTAAAATATGCTTAATTACATCAAATATACAACATTTACAATTAACAATATAGCCAGACCTGTCCTCTGGACTACGGCCCCTCCTCATAAAAATGTTATTATTTTTCTATATTTTAGTGTGTTTCCTGTTTTTGAGTTATTTTGATTGTGTTTTATCCTTTGGATTTTAGAAAACCCTTTAACTTGCTCTCATATGAACTGTACTATTTCATCTACAGTGACAATTGGATCTAACACCATTCAAGCCCTTGGCTGTGCATCTGCAAACCTGTGTGAAGCTAAAGATGACTTGAGTGTGTTTCTAACTGCACTGAATATTGGTGGGATCAACAGCACCTGTTGTGACACCGATTTCTGTAACAGTGCAAGCAGTATCCGACAGGGTCTGATCCCTCTGCTGCTGGGGCTCTTCATTTATACCCTTTATTAGATTACAGAACATAAGCGCCAATGAACCAACCTGAAGGAATCTTTTGAAGTTGTGTGTTTTATCTTTAGTTGGCAGTAAACTATTAAATACACATTAAGGAAAAAGAGTCTGGATGAAGTTGAGACGGCAGGAAACTACCTTTATCTTTACTTGACCTGGTTTGAATTTTGAATAGAAATGTAACATCTGAAATGAATGAAATAATCAATGACAGGGAAATCCAACTTCATATTAATAATAAAACATGTTTTTATATATTTTTTCATACTTCAAGTGAACCTTATGTCTTCTAGTGACTTTCTGTACTTTTTTAAAGAAACACATTTTTGCAAGAAAATATTTATGTTATATGGTGAATTTTTCTTTAATTTTAAAGTTTCTTTTTATTTGTCAATAAAAGACCAAGAGCTGTAAATTTAGCTTTAAGTAAAGTTCAAGGGATGGATCTTGTGATCTTGGTTGGAGATGTATGTGTGAGGTACTTGGTGACAGTATTTTTACAGCTACTGTCAGCATCTGGTAACAAGCCATACAGCATCTTACAGTGCCCTCTCCTGGAGGAATAATTTACTGTTAATGACAAGTAGAATTGATTTGCAATAAACTATTTTAAGTCTGCTTCCACTCAAACTGTGTTTTTCTTCTTATTGCTTGTTTTATTGCTTGTTTTATTTTGGAACTTCACTAAGCAGAAATGATCATACAGAGTTTGGTTTCACATTTTCAGTTTCACTGAGCTCATTGAAAATCTGATTTTAAAGGCTGAGCATAGGAAGATCATTTGAAGAAAGCGAACTGTAAAAAAAAAACAAACATTTAAAACCATTTTACATAATTTAGTGGATCAAGGTCATAATACATAAAAATAATACATTTCTTATCACTATACATTTAAAACATATATTTTAAAACATTTTAAACATTATGAATTATAATTTACATATAGTTATAACTAGCTGTTATCTTTTATTATTAAATTCTATTATTAAATAGATAAGTAATAATTTGATTGATTGACTAATTATTTAGTCAATCAATCAAATTATTACTTATCTATCCAGCAGTAGTTTCCTTATCAAGTGTATTTAAAATATCTTATTTATAGGCCATACTAGAATTTGCACATAGCTCTTGATTACACAGATATCTTTCAGATCTTCATCTTATCTCTCTCTGAGTTAGGGTGTAGTGTAAAAATGGCTGCAAGCCTTGTTCTAATGGGTTATGTCCTCTGTGTCAAATGTAAATTTCATTTTATGTCACTAGTAAGAGTAAGAACAAGATATTTTGCAACTTTACCTCAGACAGAGCAACAACAACTGCAGGCATTTTCCACACTACATCATTAACCTGGACAGAGGTAAGCTTGAACATTTCCTAAATGTTCCTTTAAGTCTGGTTCCTTGTTTCTTTGGATGTGAATCGGTCAGATGTGTAGATGTGATTAGGTGGTGGTACACCATTTCCACATTAGAATAGATATAAATAAGTATGTGAATAAAACGATGGGAGAGAAAATTGGAAACGAGTAATAAAAAAACAACCAGGAAACCACATAGTCCATATGTATATAAATAAAACAAACAAAGTCCACAAAGTGGAACAATGTCCACAAAATGATAACTAACTAGGTTTTCAGCCACTTATTCTAGGTGAAATCTTAATTCAAATTGCTGTGAAAACTGCCATGAATAATAGGAAGCTAATGGCAGAATAGAAAAGACTTGTTGCTCCTGAGGCAGCTTTAGGTGGTACTGCACCTGGGCACTTGTTTCTCCTGTGGGGAGTTCTTCTAGATGCTTTAACAACTGTGGTTGTTGTTGGAGCCTCTGTGGTTATTGAAGTCTCTATGGTTGTTGTTGGAGTCTTTATGGTTGTTAGAGACACTGTGGTTGTTTCTCCAGGAGCAGCTATTCTTTTTCCTTCTGGGCCAGCTGTCTTTGATGTTGGAGTATCTGCAGTTGATGTGTGAATATCTGTGGTTGATGTGTGAGTCTCTGTTGTTGGTAGTGATGCACCTTGGGATACTGTGGTTGCTAGCCCTGGAACCTTTGTTGTTCTTGTCAAATGTGTGGTTGTTCCACCTGCCACTGGGGTTCTTGCACCTACTGCTATAGTAGTTACACCTGTGTCCACTGTGGTTGTTTCTCCAGGGGCAGCTGTTTTTTTTCCTTCTTGGCCAGCTGTGTTTGCTGTTGGAGTATCTGCAGTTGATTTGTGAATATCTGTGGTTGATGTGTGAGTCTCTGTTGTTGGTAGTGATGCACCTTGGGATACTGCGGTTGCTAGCCCTGGAACCTTTGTTGTTCTTGTCAAATGTGTGGTTATTCCACCTGCCACTGGGTTTCTTGCACCTAGTGCTGCTATAGTAGTTACACCTGGGGCCTCTGTGGTTGTAAATTGAGTTTTTGTCATAGTTGTTGTAGTCTCTGCTCTGTTTTTCCCACCTAGAACTGTTCTTGTAGCTCCCGAGGCTACTGTAGCCACTCTAGTTATTTTACCTGCTGCGGCTATAGTAGTTACACCTGAGATAATTTTGGTTGTCATATCTGGTGCCACTGTAATTGATGATTCTGGGGCTGGTGTTGTTGCACCTGGGGCTGCTCCAGTTATAGCCTCTGAGGTTGTAGTGTGAGTCTCTGTGGTTGTTGTTTGAGTCTCTGTGATTGTTGTTGAAGCCTCTGTGGTTATTGTATTAGTCACTGTTGTTAGTGGTGCACCTTGGGATACTGTGGTTGCTGACCATGGAACCTTTGTTGCTCTTGACAATGTTGTGGTTGTTCCACCTGGTGCCACTGTGGTTCTTGCACCTAGTGCTGCTATAGTAGTAACACCTGTGTCCACTGTGATTGTTTCTCCAGGGGCAGTTTTTCTTTTTCCTTCTGGGCTAGCTGTGTTTGCTGTTAGAGTATCTGCAGTTGATGTTGGAGTATCTGCGGTTGATGTGTGAGCCTCTGTTGTTGTTAGTGATGTGCCTTGGGATACTGTGGTTGCTGGCCGTGGAACCTTTGTTGTTCTTGTCAAAGTTGTGGTTGCTCCACCTGGTGCCACCGTGGTTCTTGCACCTAGTGCTGCTATAGTAGTTACACCTGGGGCCACTGTGGTTGTTTCTCCAGGAGCAGCTGTTCTAGTTCCTTCTGGGTCAGCTATGTTTGCTGTCAGAGTCTCTATGATTGTTGCACCTGGGGCCTCTGTGGTTTTAAATTGAATTTTTGTCGTAGTTGTTGTAGTCTCTGCTCTGTTTTTTCCACCTAGAACTGTTCTTGTAGCTCCCGAGGCTACTGTAGCCACTCTGGCCATTTTACCTGCTGCAGCTATAGTAGTTACACCTGAGATAATTTTTGGTGTCACACCTGGTGCCACTGTAATTGTTGATTCTGGGGCTGTTGGTGTTGCACCTGGCACTGCTCCAGTTATAGCCTCTGAGGTTGTAGTGTGAGTCTCTGTGGTTGTTTTTTGAGTCTCTGTGATTGTTGTTGGAGCCTCTGTGGTTATTGTATTAGTCACTATTGTTAGTGGTGCACCTTGGGATACTGTGGTTGCTGACCATGGAACCTTTGTTGTTCTTGACAAAGTTGTGGTTGTTCCACCCGGTGCCACTGTGGTTCTTGCACCTAGTGCTGCTATAGTAGTTACACCTGTGTCCACTGTGGTTGTTTCTCCAGGGGCAGCTGTTTTTTTTCCTTCTTGGCCAGCTGTGTTTGCTGTTGGAGTATCTGCAGTTGATTTGTGAATATCTGTGGTTGATGTGTGAGTCTCTGTTGTTGTTAGTGATGCACCTTGGGATACTGCAGTTGCTGGCCCTGGAACCTTTGTTGTTCTTGTCAGATTTGTGGTTGTTCCACCTGCCACTGAGGTTCTTGCACCTAGTTCTGCTATAGTAGTTGCATCTCGGGCCTCTGTGGTTGTAAATTGAGTTTTTGTCGTAGTTGTTGTAGTCTCTGCTCTGTTTTTCCCACCCAGAACTGTTCTTGTAGCTCCCGAGGCTACTGTAGCCACTCTGGTCATTTTACCTGCTGCAGCTATAGTAGTTACACCTGAGATAATTTTGGTTGTCATATCTGGTGCCACTGTAATTGATGATTCTGGGGCTGGTGTTGTTGCTCCTCGGGCTGCTCCAGTTATAGCCTCTGAGGTTGTAGTGTGAGTCTCTGTGGTTGTTGTTGGAGCCTCTGTGGTTATTGTATTAGTCACTGTTGTTAGTGGTGCACCTTGGGATACTGTGGTTGCTGGCCCTGGAACCTTTGTTGTTCTTGTCAAAGTTGTGGTTGCTCCAC
The DNA here is from genome assembly GCA_030544235.1 of Lepturacanthus savala. NCBI lineage: Eukaryota > Metazoa > Chordata > Actinopteri > Scombriformes > Trichiuridae > Lepturacanthus > Lepturacanthus savala. The sequence continues at coordinate 314,055 of CM060481.1, read as the reverse complement.
CTGGTGCCACTGTGGTTCTTGCACCTAGTGCTGCTATAGTAGTTACACCTGGGGCCACTGTGGTTGTTTCTCCAGGAGCAGCTGTTCTAGTTCCTTCTGGGTCAGCTATGTTTGCTGTCAGAGTCTCTATGATTGTTGCACCTGGGGCCTCTGTGGTTGTAAATTGAGTTTTTGTCATAGTTGTTGTAGTCTCTGCTCTGTTTTTCCCACCTAGAACTGTTCTTGTTCTTGTAGCTCCCGAGGCTACTGTAGCCACTCTGGTCATTTTACCTGCTGCAGCTATAGTAGTTACACCTGAGATAATTTTTGGTGTCACACCTGGTGCCACTGTAATTGTTGATTCTGGGGCTGTTGTTGTTGCACTTGGCACTGCTCCAGTTATAGCCTCTGAGGTTGTAGTGTGAGTCTCTGTGGTTGTTGTTTGAGTCTCTGTGATTGTTGTTGGAGCCCCTGTAGTTATTGTATTAGTCACTGTTGTTAGTGGTGCACCTTGGGATACTGTGGTTGCTGACCATGGAACCTTTGTTGTTCTTGATAAAGTTGTGGTTGTTCCACCTGGTGCCACTGTGGTTCTTGCACCTAGTGCTGCTATAGTAGTTACACCTGTGTCCACTGTGATTGTTTCTCCAGGGGCAGTTTTTCTTTTTCCTTCTGGGCTAGCTGTGTTTGCTGTTAGAGCATCTGCAGTTGATGTTGGAGTATCTGCGGTCGATGTGTGAGCCTCTGTTGTTGTTAGTGATGCGCCTTGGGATACTGTGGTTGCTGGCCGTGGAACCTTTGTTGTTCTTGTCAAAGTTGTGGTTGCTCCACCTGGTGCCACTGTGGTTCTTGTACCTAGTGCTGCTATAGTAGTTACACCTGGGGCCACTGTGGTTGTTTCTCCAAGAGCAGCTGTTCTAGTTCCTTCTGGGTCAGCTATGTTTGCTGTCAGAGTCTCTATGATTGTTGCACCTAGGGCCTCTGTGGTTGTAAATTGAGTTTTTGTCGTAGTTGTAGTAGTCTCTGCTCTGCTTTTTCCACCTAGAACTGTTCTTGTAGCTCCCGAGGCTACTGTAGCCACTCTGGCCATTTTACCTGCTGCAGCTATAGTAGTTACACCTGAGATAATTTTGGTTGTCATATCTGGTGCCACTGTAATTGATAATTCTGGGGCTGGTGTTGTTGCTCCTCGGGCTGCTCCAGTTATAGCCTCTGAGGTTGTAGTGTGAGTCTCTGTGGTTGTTGTTTGAGTCTCTGTGATTGTTGTTGGAGCCTCTGTGGTTATTGTATTAGTCACTGTTGTTAGTGGTGCACCTTGGGATACTGTGGTTGCTGGCCCTGGAACCTTTGTTGTTCTTGTCAAAGTTGTGGTTGCTCCACCTGGTGCCACTGTGGTTCTTGCACCTAGTGCTGCTATAGTAGTTACACCTGGGGCCACTGTGGTTGTTTCTCCAGGAGCAGCTGTTCTAGTTCCTTCTGGGTCAGCTATGTTTGCTGTCAGAGTCTCTATGATTGTTGCACCTGGGGCCTCTGTGGTTGTAAATTGAGTTTTTGTCATAGTTGTTGTAGTCTCTGCTCTGTTTTTCCCACCTAGAACTGTTCTTGTTCTTGTAGCTCCCGAGGCTACTGTAGCCACTCTGGTCATTTTACCTGCTGCAGCTATAGTAGTTACACCTGAGATAATTTTTGGTGTCACACCTGGTGCCACTGTAATTGTTGATTCTGGGGCTGTTGTTGTTGCACCTGGCACTGCTCCAGTTATAGCCTCTGAGGTTGTTGTTTGAGTCTCTGTGATTGTTGTTGGAGCCCCTGTAGTTATTGTATTAGTCACTGTTGTTAGTGGTGCACCTTGGGATACTGTGGTTGCTGACCATGGAACCTTTGTTGTTCTTGATAAAGTTGTGGTTGTTCCAACTGGTGCCACTGTGGTTCTTGCACCTAGTGCTGCTATAGTAGTTACACCTGTGTCCACTGTGATTGTTTCTCCAGGGGCAGTTTTTCTTTTTCCTTCTGGGCTAGCTGTGTTTGCTGTTAGAGCATCTGCAGTTGATGTTGGAGTATCTGCGGTTGATGTGTGAGCCTCTGTTGTTGTTAGTGATGCGCCTTGGGATACTGTGGTTGCTGGCCGTGGAACCTTTGTTGTTCTTGTCAAAGTTGTGGTTGCTCCACCTGGTGCCACTGTGGTTCTTGTACCTAGTGCTGCTATAGTAGTTACACCTGGGGCCACTGTGGTTGTTTCTCCAGGAGCAGCTGTTCTAGTTCCTTCTGGGTCAGCTATGTTTGCTGTCAGAGTCTCTATGATTGTTGCACCTAGGGCCTCTGTGGTTGTAAATTGAGTTTTTGTCGTAGTTGTAGTAGTCTCTGCTCTGCTTTTTCCACCTAGAACTGTTCTTGTAGCTCCCGAGGCTACTGTAGCCACTCTGGCCATTTTACCTGCTGCAGCTATAGTAGTTACACCTGAGATAATTTTGGTTGTCATATCTGGTGCCACTGTAATTGATAATTCTGGGGCTGGTGTTGTTGCTCCTCGGGCTGCTCCAGTTATAGCCTCTGAGGTTGTAGTGTGAGTCTCTGTGGTTGTTGTTTGAGTCTCTGTGATTGTTGTTGGAGCCTCTGTGGTTATTGTATTAGTCACTGTTGTTAGTGATGCATCTTGGGATACCGTGGTTGCTGGCCCTGGAACCTTTGTTGTTCTTGTCAAATTTGTGGTCGTTCCATCTGCCACTGAGGTTCTTGCACCTAGTGCTGCTATAGTATTTGCACCTGGGGCCTCTGTGGTTGAAAATTGAGTTTTTGTTGTAGTTGTAGTCTCTGCTTTGTTTTTTACACCGAGAACTGTTCTTGTAGCTCCTGAGGCTACTGTCGGCACTCTGGTCATTGAACCTGGTGCAGCTATAGTAGTTACACTTGAAATCACTTTGGTTGTCACACCCGGTACCACTGTTATTTTTGATTTTGTGGCTGTTGTTGTCATTGCACTTGGGGCTGCATTAGTTATAGTCTCTGTGGTTGCAGTGTGAGTCTCTGTGGATGTTGTTTGAGTCTCTGTGTTCATGGTTGGAGCCTCTGTGGTTGTTGTGTGAGTCACTGTGGTTGTTGTGTGAATCTCTGTGGTTGTTGTTAGAGTCTTTGTGTTTGTTGGTGTTGCACCTCGGGATGCTGTGGTTATTGCACCTGGGACTCGTGTGGCTACTGACCCCTGAACTGCTGTTGTTCTTGGCAAAGCTGTGGTTTGCATTCTTTGTCCAGCTATAGTGGTTGAACTTGGAGTAATTTTGGTTGTTGATTCTGAGGCTGTTGTTCTTGTTGCACCTGGGTCTGCTGCAATTGTTACTGTAATCTCAGAGGTTGTTGGATTCGTTGTGGCTGTTGTTGGATTCATTGTAAATGTTTCACCTGGTGATGATATTTTTGTTGAACCTAGGACCAGTTTTGTTGTTTTACTTGGGACTGTTGTTTTAGTTCCTGAGGCTACTATGATTGTTATCCCCAGGCAACAACATGTCAGAGTCTCTGTGGTTGTCGCACCTGGGCCTTCTGTCGTTGTTGCAGTTGGTTCCTCTTTGGTTGTTGCTCCTGGATCTACTGTTGTTTTCAGGGTCTCTGTGATTCTTGGTTTGGAGCCCTTTGGATTGCCTGTCACCATTTTGCAAAGTGAGGGATTGATTAGTTCAACATTTAGTATTTTGTTCCTCCATGTCAAGAGAATTCATTCATTAAAATTGTGAATTAGAATGTTTTCACATTTGGGGTGAAAATTCCAAAAGAACTCAGGCCCTCTGAAGTGAACTAGAGGAAGAAACTACTGCACTTCAAACACATTGAGGGCAACTGTTTACAACCCACAGAAATGCTGAGGTTCTCCACTAATATTCACATGAAGTTAGGGCCAAATTGCAGGCCGCATCAGATTAAAAAAAAAAACTACATCAAAAGAATTCTACCACATAATCTATTTATAAAGCAAGGAGCGTCTGTGTCTCTGTGGCTCGCATATCTCTGTGACTGTTTGTCGGATCAACCCCAACTTTCAGATATATCTTGCTCATAGCACGGTGGTCTATATGCTTTTTTGTGAAACATTTGGATGGATATTCAAAACATCATTATTATCATTAAAAGTTAAATTCTGGTAAATGTGCTATGATGGTGTAGAGGTAGATTGCTTGCCTTTCAAGCTGCAGACCTGGGTTTGAGTCATGGCCAAAGCGTTCTTTTGCTGAAAGTCTCTCTCTCTCTCTCACATCATTTCCTGTCTGGGTGCTGTTTAATAAAAGCCTCTATGCCACAAAATGTTTTTTTTACAAAAACAAAATTAAAATCCCATAGACTTACGTATCACAACGCTGTCCTGCAGCAGCATGTATCATGCTACAATGTAAAGCTCCATATCAATCCTCCTCATGTTGCTTCATAGTGACAAATCACTGCTCTGTTGTCCTGTTTCTTCCTGCACCAATCATGCAGCCAACATAGCAAAAGTATTCTAACATCTCTTGAAAACCATAGGCTAATACATTAGCCACTTTAGCTGCTACTTTATTTCTCACACTAACACAGGTCTTACTCCAAAACATGTTCACAGACCCTCACGGAAATCCCAGCACTATTACCTAACAGAACAGAATCTAGGCCTAAATTCATTTATTTATAAACACATATAACTGGAACCATGCCTAGGTTGTGACACTATACATGAAAAAGTACAAAGTAACCCCATCAGATCTTAACTAGCAGAGGCAGAAGGAACTGAGTCCTCTATAAAGTAAAGTGAATATAGGAATGCAAAAAAGAGCTGAGTCCCAACCCTATTGGTCCATTTTTTGGTCCACATTAAGAGGACTGAGTTTGGTTCATATAAAAAGGACTATATATGAAAACACTTTTTAATTAAGTTTTATTCATCAAACTTACCTACAAATAGAAGAAGGATGATACAGATCTTCAACATTGTTGTTGAAAATGTTTTCTGTTTTAAAAACAATCCAATATTCTGTAAAGCAAATGGAAAACAGATGATCAGTTTTAGCAAAAACTGCATATTCATATTTTTAATACATATATTGACTAAAAGTTGTATTTTAATCATCTATTGATATTTACAGGCATTATTACTGAATACCACAGTACCCTAACTCTTACCCTTATACCTGAGTAGTAACACCAACAGCGTAGTAACGTAGTAACACCAACAGCCTGTAAAAAAAAATAGATCTAAGACTGGAATGGGCAAATAGGTATAAACATCAACAACATGAAAGAAACACACGGAGCGTTACATACAGTGGTTTGATCGTATTGTGCTTGTTTTATGTTCTCTAACTGCAGTTGGGATTATTTGAGAAGGTGTATTTGCTCAAAGACAGATACTGGTTTTGAACTGCCTGTGGGAAGTTCATTATTTGACAATTCCACAGATAATGTACACAACATGTTGTCTCTCCTGCACTGTGAAATGGGGTCACAGAGCTGTGAAACTGCCCTGCTGCAGAGCTGAGCCACTTGCTGATCAATTTTCAATTTAAAGTTTATCAATATAAAAATTGGGCAGCATGTCCAAATTGCACCAAATTCAACAGTGTACTAGGGTCCCCTGCAATATACCCCCAAAATGTACTGTTGATCAGATGAACCGTTCTTAAGATACACATTTTATTTTTCAGAAATATACTGTAGATTTAGAAAAAGATTTTTTAAAATTATGTTGTTCTGAAGATTAGATGGTAATGTTACTTCATTATTATTATTTTAGATCTTTTCATTTATGAACATGTTTTATGTAATTTGAAGATATTTAACATTTAGTTTGACAGACATTTACATTTACATTATTCCTTGGAAATTAACAACTATGAACCCAAATATAATTAGTGAGTACTTACCAACTAAACCAAACCCAATATTTCTGCTGAGCCCCGACACACCGCACAAACACCACACCACACAAACTCTAAAACAGACTCTGATCTTGCTCTCTTTGTCAGTCATAAATCAGTTGGTAAATAAGGAGATGAGAAAGCCAACCAATGACATGGTAGAAAAAAACAGGTAAATCCAGTAAATATGTATATGATGCCTACATCAGCTTTTTAACTTGGGTAAGTAGCACATAAAATACTGTATTATCAGATAAACATCGAAAAAAAAGAATAAGCAGAATAAGCTGTCACATACTTAGCTGTGCTGCTCATCACACAAATAAATGTTCCTGACAAATGGAACAGCAGAGACAAGGATAATCTACCAATCACAAATTTCCAAACAACAAATTGTAAGGTTTAGAGCAGACATGTCCAAATTCCAGCCCGGGAACCAAATGCTGCGCGTGGTCGAATTCCATTCCCGCAGCCTCTGTCATAAAATCAAATACATTAAGATCTGCAACAAAACAAATCAAGTATATTACGTTGCTTTGCACTTCAGTTGCACGAACATTTATAAAGAATACGATAACATAACTTTCTATGTGTTATTGTACTCTTTAAAATACTTGATTTGTTTTGTTGCAGATCATAATATATTGCAGTGAACCCGCAGTGGGAGGTGACCGACGAGGGGAGATGCGGCTCCTTGATGAACTGATTGCTTGCAGCCGTGTGGAGATGGAGGAGAGGTAAGGAAAGAAAGAGGTGGGCAGTGAAGGTGTGGATGTTGGAGAGATGTTCGCTGGGGGCGATCGCAGCTAATAGGATTGCCGGCGCCGAAGACAGAAAGTTAGGGGAGCTGTTCCAGAGTAGGAGGGGAGGCTAGTGGCCCCCTTTAGTTAGAGAGGGCCGGGAATTAGGGGAGTGTTCGCAGGCTTGCGCTCTCCAGCCCTGGTTCCAGCGATCGGCACGCCGCCGCCCGCTGCCTGTACCGCCGACTGAAAGTTTCCCCGGCTGTCGGACGGTGCCAATGAAGCTTAGACCCCGGGGGAGGGTCTCGCCAGCTGAGCAAGCTAAGTTTTAACTCTTCCAATGTTTCATTGTCGTATCCTTATCACTGTATGTATGTTTTAATGTGTTTTATTGTGGCGGCATCTTTAGAGAGAGAGTGTCAGTGGGTGGCTCAGACTACCCGGGGGAGAAGACGTTTATGGTTCTTATCTGCGGTGTGTTGAGCTGCCATTAAAGCCCCTGTTTGCTCCTTGTGTGGAGGTTAAGTGTCCCCAACTCCGTGTGCAGTGCCTCCAGAGTGCGGAGCTTAGAGACTGCGGTGTTTTCATTCATGTGTGCTGTGCACGATCTTAAAGACTGCGGTGTTTTTATTCATGTGTGCCGTGTTTTATTTGCATGCTTTGCACAACAGTAAACTGACTTACCTCCCGGCGAGTAGCCACCGGCCCCCGAGCCCACCGGTCTTACCTTAAAATGCCCTTTGTCAAATTTTGTGTATGAAATAAAGATTGACCTATTTTTCCTTATTCCTTGAGTGGTGGTGTGTGTTTTCCAGGTCTCTGACAAGACCCATATCGGGCTGGTTTATTACAGTATTGTCCTTTTAGCATCCTCTAGTTCAGCTTCATATCAAACATGGGGCTACGTGACCTAACTATAACACATTGACAAGTACAGTCACGTAGCGACAGTAAACACTGACTTTTTTATATACTTGTTCCTCGTATTTTTCGTATTCCTACTTGTAACTTGTCAAAACAAAGGACCACAAACGCAGATGTTGAGTTTCACTTTTTATCGAGATACATCCCTTCCAGTCCTGGGGAGGACAACTCGCGCATGCGCGGAAACTCTTCTTCAGTGAACCTTCTTGCCGGCCACAATGATCACACAGCGGCACCCACTGGATAAACAATCAATTGCCCCCCTAATTACCTCTGCTTCACAACACTCTTTTTCTTCGTATTCTTCTTCATAAAAAAGCTACAAATGCACCGCCAATAATAGTCCCTGGTAACTCACTTCTGTTGTGGAGTCTTCTTTTATTTGCAGCGCCGTGTTTTTTATTTGCAGCGGCATTTTTGTTTGTACAGTTTCTGTTTGCAGCGGTGAGGGTTCCCGGCCACAATGTATTAAGTCTACTTGCGGGCCAGACGTTTTTGATTTTATGACAGAGGCTGCAGGCCGGATTGAATTCGACCACGGGCCACATTTGGCCCCCTGGCTGGACTTTGGATATGTCTGAGTTAAGGTGACAAGCTGGGTTTTTTTGCAGTTCATTGTGAATCTTTTTCAGTGAATACCACAGATTTATTATCCATAGAACTAAAGCTCTTGTAGATAAATTTTGTTCTCTGAACCTCGTTAGCATCTGAATTTACACTGATTCACAGACCCATAATATAGGATTGGACTGTGTATTTAAATTCAATGAGGATTCAGTATGAGACCTGGTTCAGGTTGAAAGGTTCGACTATGTCTCTACTAGTAATTATTATTCAGTGGTTACCAGTCTGAATATATATTAAGCAAAAACACAATGTTTAAATTCACACAATCTTACCTTGCAGTCTCCATGTGTAAATAGGGGCCTAATCTAATAATCTGTGTTGGATAATGGAATGTGGTGTTTTACACATAAACTGTAGGTGTGAGTCACAAAGTGTGTGTTAAGTTAGTGACTGAGGAAAGGACAATAAACTCTTTATGTAATTAGTTCTTTATATCATTAATTCAGAAGTTAAAAGTTGAATTCTGTTTATTCCATTGAGTTTCTTATATATATTCTTATACATAACTATATATATGTAAATTTAGGAAATTAAATTACTGAATTAACTATTGTTTGGACTGTGGGAGGCAGCTGGAGAATCTGGAGAAAACTCACCAGACACAGAGACCTTGAAACTCCACACAGAAAGGACCCAGACCAGCGCTACCCACTGCCCCACCACATGCCCACATTTAAAAAGTGACATTTTGAGTTGCAAAAGCAGAAAATATATTTAGAGTTTTGGAGATTGTGTCAGTTTAAATATGTCATTTTAGTGTGTTAGCAATTGGGGAAAAAAAACTAACAAAACAACAAACATGAGCTTCAATTTATTGTCCCCTTCAACTTAGGCAGGTTTGAGTAATATACTTTAGTCTGAGTCATGTCTCAACCTGGAGTGAGATCTGAGACCAGGCCGAATGTCTTTGAGCAGACTTTGAGTGACAAATCAGGTCTTCCATAGCCTCATGAAGTGTGCCTTTTTCCTCTGTTAAAGGGACCTTTCTGTGTGGAGTTTCATGTTCTCTCTGTGTCTGGTGGGTTTTCTCCAGCTTCCTTCCACAGTCCAAACACATGCTGAGGTTAACTGGAGACTCTAAATCACCATAGGAGGGAGGGAGTGCATGCATGCATGCGTGTGTCAATTTCATGAATGGGAGACCCTAGAGATTAAAATAATAAAAACATTTTTGTGCTAGACTGAAATAGGGTGGTCAGTACATTTCAATGTGGGCTGGGTTTCTTCATGACCTGCCTATCATAGAATTCAGAGAGTTGAGTCTGGTCCACACCAATTTATATTGGTGGGAATCAGTAAGAATTATGACCACACTATGCAACAAGACAAGTCCTAAAATCAATTACCAATTATCATGTTTTAGTTTTGATATTAGTTCAAGGCATTTATCATTACACCACAACACAAAGTCATTAACTACCAGCCTATGATGTAGTTCACCTCCTTTTAGCAGACTGACTATAACAGTCATCTGCAAAAACTTGGTAACGTGTCTGCAGCTGTTAAGAATATAGAGAAGGGGAGCAAGTACACATCATTTGTGCAAACCAGTCAAGGAATGGAGCTTGGACCACTGTAATATGTCAGTTAAGATGTGAGTTCCTTTAGTATAAAGTCATTTAAGGTCTTGTATTACTACCACAGTCAGTACAAATATAAGTGGGTTCAGTCAATCATCTTCTATACCTGCTTATTCCTCATTAGGGTCACATGGTCTGCTGCAGCCAATCACAGCACATTACAGGCGAGAGGCAGGATCCACCCAGACAGGTAGCACCCTATCATGGAGCACACACACAAACCCTCCTATGGTGATTTAGAGTCTCCAATTAACCTCAGCATGTGTTTGGACTGTGGGAGGAAGCTGGAGAGCCTGGAGAAAACCCACCAAACAGAGACACTTGATGCTTTTCATGGTTGGATTCAGCATGCATTTTTTTTCTATTTGTTTGGGATTCAAAATGACAGTTTTTTTTTTTTAAAAAGAATCATGTTGTGATTGGTTAGTTGCTTTATGGCCCGCCTCCACACAGCGAAAACGAAAAAGAATGAATATGGTTACATGCGCTGCGCACCGAGAGAGAGAGACTGACTGACTGAAACGGGTCCAGTCCGTTTCTGGATGCACCTATTGTTTTGTAACGTGTTTGTCAGTTTGAAAGTGGTCGCTAATAATTTGTCACGTGATCAGCTTTTTTATCGGCATGTTTTTCGGATCGCGGATCAGGCTATTTTTTAGGCAATATCGGATATATCAAATATAAATAAATATACATTTGGTTCTGTGTTTGGTCCAGTAAGCGTTCACACTGTATATAACCAGACCAGGATAGAACCAGACCAGGATTCACTTGATACGAACCCCCCATTTTCAAGCGCACCAGAATTTGTTTGTTTGGACCGGACCAGAGTTCTGAGTTTTCACACCTAGACAAACTAAGTGAAACTATACAATACTAAGCCTGTCATCACTTTACTGTGCTGCATTATTTTAACACTTTGTTACATTTCAATTTAATTCAGATGTTCTATTGTTAATGTGATTATTAGATGATGTGTTCTAGTTGAACAGAATTAAACATGCTGCCGTAAGACATTTAGTTGTGTTTTTTGGAAGGTGTGGGAAATTGGGGATGCATCAACCAGATTGAGTCAGCTTTTTCCACCATGAACATTATCAAAAGGAAGCACCTCTCAAGGCTCATCAATGAACACTTGCATGTCTGCATGACAATGGCACTGACTCCATTCCAACCGAGGTTTAAGTCACTGGCAGTCACATGCCCATTTATCTCATTAAGATGAGATGAGAAGAAGTTAAAACAAGAGAAAGGGTGGTGTTATTTATATTTTGTTTATTTTATTTATTGTTTTTTGAACATGTTGACCTGTTTTACTTATAATATAAACCCTTCAATTTTTTTAGACTAGGACCTCTTTAATTTAAGGCTCACCAATGAACACACAAAAGAAAGATGTTTAGTCAATGCTCTGTTTGCACTTGAATTGTTTCTAAAGGAGACATTTTTTTATGACATTTTGTTCACTTGAAATGTAGGCCTTCAGTTCTTCCTCTCTAATTTTAATTTATAAGAAAAGGTGGTTATTAAGCTCTGTTTGCACTTATTTTTTTGTATCCTGAGCTGTTTTCTTTAATCTGAAATAAAGGCCTTAAATTTATTTGACTGGGAATGCTTTTTTATGACAAAACTGCTAAATACAATGGGGGAAATAAGTATTGGACGCGTGCAGATGCAATTCATGTGACATTTCTTCCAGACACTGGTATTAACTCAAATAATCCACACATGAAAAGAAATGACAACATTAAAATCCATAAATAAAGATTATGTGGAATTAAGTGCAATAACACAGGAAAAAAGTGTTGAACACACTATCTGAGGCTCGTTTAATACTTTGTGGAGAAGCCTTTGTTTGCAATGACAGCTTCCAGAAGCTTCTTGTATGTATTAACTAATCACTGACACTGCTCAGGTGTGATTTTTGCCCATTCCTCTGCACAGATTGTCTTTAAATCTTGAATATTCTTTGGTGCCCTCTGGTGAACCCTTTTCTTTAGTTCTTTCCACAAATGTTCAGATTAAAGTAATGTAATTGACTGGGCCATTCTAACACATTGATTTTCTTTTTTTTTTAAAACCATTGGAGAGTCAACTTTGCTGTGTGCTTTGGATCATTGTCCTGTTGAAAGGTCCAGCCATGTCTCATCTTCATCATCCTGCTGTATGGCAGCAGGTTCATCTCAATCTCGCACTTATAGGAAGTACAAAGACTAATTACTTTCAGATTTGAGATGATATGGTGCCTTTCCTTGCCGTATACTATACAGTTTTCCCATGTGTGTTACTTAATAATAATAATTAATACTCCTGATACTCCTAATCCTGTGTTATTGCACTTAATTCCACATAATCACTATTTATGGATTTGAATGTTGTGATTTCTTTTCATGTGTGGATTATTTGAGTTAATACCAGTGTCTGGAAGAAATGTCACATGAATTGCATATTTGGAAATAAATGTAATGACAAAAAAGTTGACGCGTCCAATACCTATTTCCCCCATTGTATTTACTATATAAGTGCACTCTGTTAAAAGTGGCAATAAATATTATTCAAACCATATGAAAATGTGAACCTAGAGTACACTATAAGGCACATGCTAGACTGCAGTTCAGACCTTTTATTTGGAGGAAATTTTAGAAGTGGACCTCAGTGACTTTTAATTGAATACCCCTGCTGTAGCGGATCCTCCTCTGTTTCTTCCTGGACTTTCTTCCTATTTTCCCTGTTAAAGAGTATTTTTAGGGAGTTTTTCCTTGTAGGATGTGAGGGTCTAAGGACAGGGGAGGTTCCTATTCTACAAACTGTAAAACCCACTCAGGCAAAACAGTGGTTTGTGATCAACACCCTGTAGCAAAGATGAAGTGATTTGCATGATGAGGTGAGTTATGCTGTGGTTGGTTGTGGTCTGATGGTATTCTTGGTGGCTTGGAATCTGTAAAGGAAACGCAACATGTTCAGCCTTTAAATTCATTTTATACATGTCTCTAAAACTTTTTTTCCTGCAAAATCAGCAGCCTCTATTCAAGTAGCTGGAGGATAATTATATGTCACTTATTCTTTCTTTTATGCTTCCCCATGTACTTTAATTGACAAGGCTACACTCACTCGTAGTTTGTGCTGTGATGAATGATGGTAAATGGAAATGACTTACTTTTCCCATTTTTTCACGACTATTTGGATGAATTTTGACTTAGCGTCGAGGCACCTTTTAGTCCCATCTTTCAGCGTCACACTGTGGTAGAAAGAAGGTTTATAGTATTAAAAAAAAAAAACAAAAAGACAATTTTTACAGTATCTGGTATGTTTCATTATTTCTTTTTTACAAGATGCTCACATTAATTCTGCACGGCGACAATATGGACCAGGATTATACTGCTGGAGGTCAGCGATGCGAGACGGATTCACGGATGTATTTACTTGTACACAGCGGCAGGATATGCTCATAACTAGAAAAAACAATAAGAGGACAGCATCAATAACATGGAATACAGCTTCACATTCTGATGTTCTCTAGATATGTTAAACCCAGGATGAAAAAAATAAATCATCTTTACGCACTTAAAGCTGAAAAACGGCGTAAAAAAGTTCCCCCTGACACAAAAATGTGCATTGAATGCAACACTTACCACCTGAGGTTCAAATGGCGATGCAGGCCAGGAGAAGGATGAACTGGATTTTAGTCTTCATGGTTGTCTGGATGGTTAGAAATTAGCCTTGCAAGCTATCCAAGGCAGTCTAAATTGTTGTGTTGGCTGTGATTTGCTCTGCTGAAGAATCTCTTTCTGCTGTGGATTCTCCTCTCAGACTCTGCAGGACTGTGAGCTCCTGTTTTCAGAACCACCTCTTATATACAGTTAGATGGAGATCCAAGGTCCTGGGAAGTAGTAAAATAAAAGAAGAGAACCACCTATTACATCACAAGCCTCATCTATTCATTTTTCCTCAGAATACTCTACTCCCTTTTAAGGACTTCCTGTTACTTGATGATGATGATCAGGGGGGGTGTCTTGCCTTCATGGTGACTGAAGCAAACAGAATTATCTTTGCATTTCACTTGGCACACTGACAAAAAGGGATGTGTGAATGTTACATCACAGTAATTCCTCATACTTACTCCAACGTAATATAACATTCTATGTCACAATTCTCTCTTGCATCAATGGGTCCATATCATGGAAAATTCTGGAAAGTTCTGTTTTCATTGTTTTTAGACTAAAGAGAAGATCTGAGTGTTGAAAAAAATGCACACAGCCTGGATTGTGAAGGTGTGTTTTCTGTGAGTTTCAAGCAGTCATGAGTACACACCAACTCTGTATGACATGTCCTATGCATGAATTAAATTATTATTGAGACCAAACGCAGGTTTCTACACATTTATTATTTTTAATAGAGAATGTAGTACAGCTGCTGTGTTAACATCATCATCATCATTTTAAGCACTTGAAGAGTAGAAGTGTAGCCATGTAGTCTGGCTGCTGGCCAGTCTCATGATCAATGATCAATCAATGATTATGGCAAAACTATTGGATAGTCCTAAATATTGGATGAAGGTGTAAGTTGGTAGGGAGGAGGTGAAGATAAGTAAAAGGCTCAATCAGTAGCTGGAGTCAGAGGGAAGGTTAAAGAAGATTCTATGAAGAAAATATTGAAGGGTTTTCCAACATTCAGTCCATGAACATCTAACAGTTACAGTTCTACACACTCTTCTCTGATTCAAAAGAGACATTTGGAGAAATACTAATAATTTTCACTTCTAAGGAAAAAACAAAGTACAATACACAGCAATATAAAGTGTAGAGTTGTGCTGTTAGTTCTTCATCATGAGGTAATCTAGAACAGGCCTGCAAATGTTAATAAACACTTTCTGTCTTTGGTTTGTGGTAATGACTGGTTCTGGTCTGGTTGCCACATCACTAACTAGCACAGAAAGTTATCTGATAAACATAGTGAATTCAGTCCTGGCTGGGTGGAGGATCACTCATTACCTGTCACAATATTCATGATTAGACAGTGAAGGAATGTGAGCACTAATGCACCAAACATCATCACAATACTAATACACTTGTCTTTAAGACATAATGTATTAAAAAAAATGCATTTTAAAATACTTACTGTATGTTCATCAAATCACATTCCCATTTATAAATCAACTTATCACTCACAAGAAATGCAACCTTGAAGAAGTACTTGGAATTTTTCCTGCTACAAGCGGTTTTCACATTTTTGCAAACATAGCATAAACATGGTGGTTGAACTTACAACAGTACCCCCTTGTGGCAGACACACACAGCTGGGCACATGAAATTGAACCAACTGTAAATATGCAATACATCAGGCACATTTATTTTATTTCACCTTTATTTAACCAGGCATGTTGCTTGAGATCAAATGATCTCTTTTTCGAGCAAGTCCTGACGAATCTGGCAGTGTTAAAACAAACAAAAACATGCAAGGAAAGAAAGACACACTTGAGAACAGTGGATAAGAGTCAGGGTCCTAGAAAAAGAAAAGAGGGCTGAAAAGGGGCAGAGAAGGTTGTATGTGGAGGTCCATCCTGGGGACAAATGATCATAATACACAACAAAAACACAAAACAGTGCACCACAATACACACTAAAAAAACATTACTTAACTGATAATAAAAAATATCACACAGTGAAACAATTACACGTTCCAAATTTTGACAATAAAAAGCCTATGAGTTGAGCTTTAAAATTAGTAAAGGAGTTCCTGTAGTTAGAGCAACATCAAAATACTTTAGTTTAACAAGGACTATATACAACTTAAAAGTAGTTTTAAGTATGTAAAAAAAAAAAAAAGTACTTGAGTAAAATGTGATGAGCAGATCACAAACATTACTTAGTACTGCTAGTGTCCTGTATTGTTTGGTGAAAACGTTATGTTGAGGCCGGTTGCTTTTAATTATCGTGTGGTCAATTAGTTTATTGATTATTGTGACAGGCCTAAGTGTGTGTCTACATTATCTTATTTGTACAGGAATTTTACCCTTCTGTCCTTCTAAGTGGCACTGATCTCGATTACCTTTTTGTTGAAATCAGGAATGTTTCTAACAAGCTTTTTCTCATGGAGAGCATGGCTGAATTTCAGGCGATCCTGTGTCATGGTGTTCCTCAGGAAAGTCTTTATACTTTTTAAAGATGAGAAGCACCTCTCTGCTTCTGCTGTGGTCATGGGCGCAGTGACAAGGTTATTCAAAAGAGCGACGGTCTCGGTGAACATGCTCTGAAGATTGTTCTCTATGAAAAACTGGAACAGAGTCGGTGCATCAGTGCAAGTGCTGAACTTGTGGTTCTCATAGATGAGGGATAGCTCTGTTCTGACCATAGCCCTGTCAAGCATGGGGTAAGCCTGTACAGTGGTGTCTAGTGCAGCATCTGTGAAATGTGCAGTGTGTTGCACAAACAAGTTGCTCTGCAGCAGAGTGGCAAAAATGAGATGCTTGGTAAAAGAGAAGTGCTCTTTTGCATGGCTCAGGATGGTATCACATACCTGTAAATGGCAGGTATGTCATTGTTTTTTTAAATTTATCATATGACAAACACCCTATTGAGTGTCTTGTACACATGGATTAAAGTGAAAAAAAAATCATTTGACTGAAAATTATTTTTTGTGTTGGTGGTGTGGTAGTGGGGGGTCAAGGGCTGCATTACCCCCAAGGCCCAACTTGTAATACATTTACATAATGTAACAATAGACCTCACTATTGTCATTAATTGGATATATATCACAAAAAATCAAGTTTTTAGTTTTTCAGTAACAATGGTTTAATAACAATAGTCCAGCAGCAAAAAGTGCAAGTGCCCTGTAAAATAGGGCCTTACAGACTATTCAATCGTAGCCTCTCTTCAAAACTGCTGCTGATTATTGCTTATAATAACTGCTCCAATCTGCTAGATCAGCGGTTCTCAAACTTTTTTGGCCATGCACCCTCATCTATATCCCAACCTGGTTGACGCACCCCCTATTTCCCACACCTTACAAAAAACGCAACTATGTCTTAAGGCAGCATGTTTAATTCTGGTCAACCAATGATCACATTAACAAAAGAGCATCTGAATTAAATTGAAATGTACCAAAGTTTTAAAATAATGCAGCACAGTAAAGTTTATAGCAGGATATGACAGGCTTAGCAGGAAGTATGTTGGGGGGAGCAAGGCAACCATAGCAACACTAGTCTGATGATACAGGACGGGATATTATGGGATATTATGTTATGGCTGCTGTTTGGTTGATGTTTTGAATGAATGATCATTCATCACCTTGTTAAAAGGATGTGACCCTGAGGGGCTTTCACATTGTCCTCATTTAGTCACTCTAAACAGACTAGAGTTGGTTTCCTTGGATAGTCAACCTTGTTTGTCCAGGTGTGAAAACTCATAGAACTCTGGTCCAAACAAACAAACCAAATCTGGTCCACTTGAAAATACGGGGTCTCTGTTCATATCAAGTGAATCCTGCCCTGGTTCCGTCCTGGTCTGGTTCTATACAGTGTGAACGCTCACTGGACCAAACACGGGACCAAATGTACATTTTATATTTATATTATATTTATATTTTTATATTAATATTTTATATTTCAGAACCAGCATTTGTACAGAGGGAGGGAGAGGGAGAGGAGTACAGAGGAATAGTTGTGATCCGCTGGTGTTCACTTTCTCTCTGAGTGTCTCCGCCTCAGCTGAGACAATACAGTCCTCATTGTTGAGTTTTTCATGATATATCAGGTCTACTTTATATAAACAACTTAACATCTCACCAACGTACATAGAGTCTCTGCTTCAACCACATCTCCGCATATCTGCGGAAATGTGAGCGCGACTCCAGTGACTCGACTCTACTGCCGTGTGTTGTCTGATGCAGGAATAATGACGCACCACCAAGTGGTGAACTGTCATGTCTAAACAGAGAGAAGTCATAATGGGATGTTGAATATCCATTTAATATGACAAATAAAATGTTTATTTAGACGTCTTTATTCTATTGGAAAATCTAACTTTGAAAAAACATGATTCATAGGTTTCTATAGGTTAAACCATATCACACCATTCTAGAAGCTGTTCTACACAGACACAGGCTCCAATTTATCTCTTGGACCATCACGTCTGCATTTATTTCTGTTCTTATTGTGGTGTAGTGATACCTTTTAACAACAATAAAGGCAAACATTATGTTCATGTGATGGAACAAAACCAAATTTAATTTGATTTTATACTATGGAGTGAAATTAATAGAAATACATAAAACATAGTTATGAACCTTAAGCACTCAAACATGATTTGTAAAATGATCAGTAATGATGCAGGTACTTGTTTTATGAAGCTGCAGAAACATGGGTTTTAGATTTTACTCAATGTGCCAACACAGTGTGGATTAAATCCAACTAAACTACTCAGGGGTGCAGTTAAGGATAAATTACAGTTTAAGGGGTTACGACTGGTATTTATTACAAAACAGCAGTGAGTTGTCACCAGATGCATGTGTCATTATCCTTCTGTCCTATCTGTCAGACACTAAAATAGGATCTGTTATTCCAGCCACCAGTGTTTCGTAGGAAGGAGGAGTTGGCTCATCAATGAGGACAAACAGGGCCCGAACACAAGCAGGATTCAGATCCTCATGTTGTTTAGGCGACTGCTTGAATATTCATTAAATTTGACAAATAAAACGTTTATTTAGACGTCTTTATTCTATCAAAAAATCCAGTGCCACTTCACAGTATCCATGCACCCTGTAGACGCACTCAATTTTCCCATTAAAAATATTCATTGCGAGTTGGGATGCAAATATTTAACCATATAAGTGTTAACTGATAAGAGGAACTTTGACCAAGTAATACTGTCGGTGAATTTTTGTAGCTTACACGCTGTTTTATCAACTGGCAGTGGCAGTAGTGTGTGTGAGCTGCACTGCATGCACGCGTGTTCGTGTTCATGTGTGTGTGAGAGGCAGGCTTGTTGTGGGGAGAGATCTAGCGGTCCCAAAAAGATCTGGGGCCACAAGTGTTACGCTGATAGACGAGGAGACCCAATTGCAGTTCCAGAGTTGTTTTTTTTTAGTTTTTTCACAAGGGGAACGAAATCAAGTGCTGTTAGTGGCAGTCCTGACAAAACAGAAGAGGTGAGCACAGAGGATCCAGAATTCCAAAGTTCATAAAAACAAAATCAAAAAACCCAGAAATCTACATATCAAAAAGGTCCAAATAAAAGAGTACTGTAAAAGCACAGTCTTCAGCCAGTCAGGTAATATAGGTAATATAAAGTCCACAATAGTCCAGAACATCAGGCTTAACGTTCTTGTGGTCGGGGCGATAGGATAGGGTGAAACTGAACCTCACGAAGAAGAGTGACCAGCGAGCAGTGTTGGGGTAGTTACTAAAAGAAAGTAACTAGTTACAAGTTACTAGTTACTTGTGAAATTTGTAACTACGTTACTTTACTAGTTACTGCATTTGAAAAGTAACTTCACTACTAGTTACTTTACTTTCCACTTTTTTTTAAGCAAATGTTAAAAGTTACCGCATGGATACATGGACAAATATCATTGCCTTTTCATTGCTTTATTTTCAAGTATCAGTGTGACGACCCCGTCCTCTTTTCTGGTCATTTCTTGATGTTTGTTTTTTTTTCAGGCTTATTTCAGGTAGATGGGTGGAGCTACTAATTGGATGTACACTTGGGAAGGCTGGGCCAAGGTTATTTAGCTGGCTCCTCCTTCTCATTCACTCTCTCTCTCCCTCAGATCACCTGCTGCCTGTTTGGTTTGTGTTTCCTTGTTTTACCATCACCACACCTCATGAGCATCCAACACTGCATACATCACTGATGTTACAGATTACAGACTTCTTTAGGTTGTTTTGATGTATTTAAATAAAATTTCAGGTTAAGGTACTTGATAAAGTGTGTGGTCTCCCATTTTTGTCTTGCTCTCTGAGCCAGGGCTATGACATCAGTAAAAGCTTAGCTTGTTTAGGTGGGGTCAGTTCGTGAGTATCTTCTTTAACAGACTGGCTAGAATCTTTCGCCACAAGTTTTGTAGTGCGGTGCTGGGCAGTCAAATGTTTCATCAGGTTGCTCATTGAGTTGGCAGCAGTTGGAAGATACTGCTCACCTGGACATAGAGTGCATTTCACTCTAATGTTTTTGTCCTTTCTAGCAATAAAGTCAAAATAGTGCGAGTATCGCCACTGGCTGAATCTCCCTGCCTCCGTCTCTGTGTCCTCCATTCTCCCTCTCTTTCCTACACCCCAGCAACTACGTCACTCAACGCACTCAAATCCGGTTGCTGTGGCAACGGTGCCCAGACAAGCATACAGGCAGGTCTGACGACAGACAGAATGCATGCACCACTAAAACATATTAGAACTTTTTAGACTGACAAGAATGGTTTGGGTAACACAGGAAAGCACGTTCCTAAAGTTCAGTAAAGTAGTGTAGTTACTGATATTTTGAGTGTAATGCGTTACTGCACTTCGTTACCCGTGATGGTAATAACGTTACTGTAATCCGTTAGCTTGTAACTTGGGCATTGGTCAGTCCAAAGGGCATCACAAGATACTCATATTGGCCCAAGGTGGTATTAAAAGCCGTCTTCCACTCATCCCCCTTTCGAAAGCGGACAAGATGGTATGCATTTCTTAGGTCAAATTTTGTAAAAACTGTGGCCTCTTGCAATAGTTCAAAAGCAGATGACATTAAAGGCAGGGGGTACCTGTCCTCACCCGCAGGGGAGGAGGAGGGTCTAATAATGCCTGCTGCCAGAGATTCTTGCACATATTTACGCATAGCCTCAGTTTCAGGGCGAGACATGGAATACAGTCGCCCCCTAGGGGGCGATGTGCCAGGCAGTAGCTCAATCGCACAATCATAGGGGCGATGTGGGGGTAAGGAAGAGGCTTGGGACTAAAAACTGCCTTGAGATCCAGATATTCCGATGGAACAGCTGAGAGGTCCAGGAACTCCTCCTCTGGCGTGGAGGCAGGGGGTGGTGTCTGCGCCTGGAGGAGACATTGAGAATGGCATTGAGGGCTCCAGCCCACAATTAGTTTATTGACCCAGTCTATGTGTGGGTTATGCTTCTATAACCAGGGGTGGTCAAGAACTATGGGGGATTGAGGTGAGTCAATTACATAGAAGACCAACTGTTCATGGTGATTACTAAAAATACATAGACTCACCGGTTCACTGGTGTGGGTGATATTGGCCAACTGTTGACCATTCAGAGTGTGTGCCACCAGGGATCTGTTGAGGGCAGTAGTGGGTATTTGCAGCTGGGTTAGCAGGGAGGTGTCCATGAAGTTCGCCTCAGCCCCCGATTCCACCAGAGCTGTCAGTTGTTGCTGAATACGGCCAAAGCTGACGGTGGCAGGGAGGAGGGTACGTTGTGCAGAAGAGGGTGTTATGGGCATCACACTCACCACTTTTACCTTTCAGGCGGCGATGAAGTGTCCTGTCTGGCCACAGTACAGACAGGCTCCGGTGGTCAAGGAAGGCTCTTCTACCCGGGTGCTGTAGCCTAGTGTCGATTCTGATGGCCAGGTTGATCAACTCTTCACAGGGGAGTGGGAGATCATGGGACACCAACTCGTCCTTGATCTCATCAGAAAGGCCATTCAGGAAGATGTCGAAGATGGCTCCTGCGTTCCAGGAAGTGGATGTCGCCAGGGTTTGGAACTCAATGGCGAACTCTGAAACAGACCGGTGGCTCTGCCGGATGTGTAGCAGCTCCCTTGCAGCCTCGTGGCCATGTTTAGAGCGGTCGAAGACTCTCTTCATCTCATTGCAAAACTCATGGAAATCTTTGCAGACAGGTGACTCCGCCTCCCATAGTGCTGTCCCCCATTCTCTTGCTCGGCTGGAGAGTTGAGTGAGATTGTAAGCCACCTTTGCTCAGTCAGAAGGGAAGGTGCCGGTTGTAGCTGGAAGATGAGGGAGCATTGAGTGAGAAAAGAGCGGCAGGTGCTGGCCTCACCAGAGTACCTCTCAGGCGGGGTCAGATGAGGTTCACGGATGGCCGCAGGTGTAGCTGCAGAAGCTGCATGTGCTAGTCGCAGGGGTTGAATCCGGGCGGCTAGGTCTCTGATGCTTGCCGCTACAGTCCAATTGGGAGGAGTGTCTTCCCAGCATAATTCCTTGCTGTTCAAGAATTTTTTTCACAAGGGGAACAAAATCAAGTGCTGTTAGTGGCAGTCCTGACAAAACAGAAGAGGCGAGCACAAAGGATCCTGAATTCCACAGTTCATAAAAACAAAAAATCAAAAAACCCAGACATTTCCGTATGAAAAAGGTCTAAACAAAAGAGTACTGCAAAAGCACAGTCTTCAGCCAGTCAGGTAATATAAAGTCCACAATAATTAACAAAAAACAAGAAATCAAAAAACACCCAGACGTTTTCATATAAAAAGGTGTAGTCTTCCGCCAAATAGGCAATATAAGGTCCACAAAGATCTTTGCTTCTTAACAGAAAACCAAAAGATCACAAAACAAGGAGCAAGGCCGAGTAGAAAAACTGGCAGGAGTTCGACAATAAAACATCAAATGATCAACCTACGTTTCAGGAGCTCAATAGTCACACACTGGGAAAGGGACAGGACAATCTGACACTGGGCACAAGGAGAACAAGGAATAAATAAGGCCAGGGTAATGCGGAACAGGTGGCAAACAATCACCTAATCAAGGGAGACAGAGGAAAGAAAAAAAAAAAAAACACAAGGCAGTACGCAAAGGGGCCACAGAGGGCAGTCCAAAACAATAACAAAGAATGACAGTTCATGACAACAAGAAGTAATACCGGAATTTCCACCTCCGCCGCTTAGACCGCAGAGATTAGCGACCACAGACTTAGGCTACTTTACCTGTTACTAATAAGAAATCATCTGATATTCATAATGTATAACATGATTCAACACATCATTCTCGCTCGCTTTGTTTAGACAGTTAATTACATCTTCGTCCTGCATTAAATTCCGTTAATATCACAAACAGTGACAGCTCCTTGCCACCCCCCTCCTCCCACACACACATGGAGAAACACGTAAACCTTCTCCCCGGATCTTCATCAATCTCATGAGTGACCTCTCTAGCGCCCCTGGTTGACGAAAATCCATCGCAGCGACGGATAACTTTAATCCATGTGTTTTTTCAGTCAGATTTGACCAGGAACATAAGAATTAATTGATTTTCTGATCGGTAGAAATCTGCAAAAGGTTTTGTTTTGTTTTTTTAGGCCATTCATATTATATCCAATTGATTTTAAATATAATAGTTTTTGTTGGTTAGAAGATGTTTGGCTCTGGGTTATTGACATTTATATATATTTTATACGTATTTTATAGATTATTTTGACCTGGGTGTTAAAACATTCACATGACCTTGGTGATGGGGCAGTGGGGTCCTTCAGGAAGGAGCTTGATGCTCCTCAGGTTGTCTGGAGGGATGATCCTGGACACCACCTGCAGGCAGTGACAGTGTGTGTAGTCCCTGCTGATCGGAGGCCAACCTGAACTCAAGCAGACAGGAAGCCACATCAGTAGACTTCAGATGTGATGATGACACACACTCCTCCTGCAGACCTCCCTGCTAGAAATCGCTGTTTTAATTAAGATGGGTTAGACATTATCACAGGCTTTCTTAATGATTTCTGAGCAGTTGTAATTATTGTGGTAATTAAAACACTGATAGTGTACAGCAGGCAGGCTGCTGACCACCACGTATGCTGTTGCACAACAAACATGTCACAATGCTGGTATCTGGTGCTCTTCCTCTTTTCTCCTTCCCCTTTCAGTTGCCCCACACTTCACTATAAAGACCAGATATTTCAGACACAGACAAAGGTCACAATGACTTTTCAGCCTCCAGACAACCACAGATTACAATTTTCACTCAGTCCTTTATATATATATATATATATATATATATATATATATATATATATATATATATATATATATATATATATATATATATTTCATGTATATTTCATAATACTACTATCCTCCAAAATAATTGTAATAATAATAAACTATAAATGCTCCAATAAAAATGCAATTCACTTATTTTTCTCTATACAATATTTTTGGCACATCTGTCTCTTCCAAACAAACTGCGAAATCAATGAATTTGAGTTAATTTTAAACTGTAATTAAAATCACTACATTCCAAAGATTTGTCTGAATTTACAGTGTCAAATTTGATTAATAGGTTTCTATAGGTTAAACCATATCACACCATTCTAGTAGCTGTTCTACACAGACACTGGCTTCAATTTATCTTGAAGATCAATATGCATTATAATGATTTATTACTGAGCATCACATCACGTCTACATTTATTTCTGTGAAATTAATAGAAATACATAAAACATAGTTATGAACCTTAAGCACTCAAACATGATTTGTAAAATGATCAGTAATGATGCAGGTACTTGTTTTACGAAGCTGCAGAAACATGGGTTTTAGATTTTACTCAACGTGCCAACACGTGGATTAAATCCAACTCAAGGGTGCAGTTAAGGATAAATTAGAGTTCAAGGGGTTACGACTGGTATTTATTACAAAACAGCAGTGGGATGTCACCAGATGCATGTGTCATTATCCTATTAAAAGGTTAGATAAAAGTGTCTAGTAAGCTGTCTGTCAGAGACTTTAAAATAAAACAGGATCTGTTATTCCAGCCACCAGAGTGTTTCGTAAGGAAGGAGGAGATGACTCTTACGACCAATGAGGACAAACAGGGCCCCGAACACAAGCAGGATCCAGATCTTCATGTTGTTTAGGGTTAGGGTTAGGGTGCTGCTTGTTAAATCCTTAACCTTAAAAACTGATCTCAAACAGCTGCTGCTGACTGGCTACATGCATCTGAGCTGCTGGAGGCTATTTATGCATGCAATAAATCATGTGTTCATCATACATTCAGCTGTGGGAGATTTTGTGGAAAGCACAGCATGTGTGTGTGACAAGTGGTTAATTATTCATTTTAGACAGTAGTTTTGTGTCTAAGTGATTAATTGTTCGTCTATCTGCTAGTATAGTCTGTCTTCGTCAATCTGTTGGTAATGCCTTGGGGCTCCAGTAGGGGGAGGAATACGTGCCTTTTCTTCACTAATACAGACGAGTGAAGGCATGAAGTAGGTGTATTTCATTCTTCTCTCCTGTTACTATCCCCCTGTTTAAGGGCTTTCACATTTGGAGGCACCGCTGGGATGAGAGAGGTGAGGCTGTTATCCCTAAGCTGAAGAAGACGCCCCGCATCAATCATCCCATAAAAACAACCCAGGTGGCAGAGAGTACAGCGACAGTTGAGAAAGCCTGTTGAGAAAGTGAAAGCCTAGCTGAGGAAAGCGTACATCCTGAGGTGCAGTGTCCACCATGGAGCTGCAAAGTCCAGGGTAACAGGCAAAACACCATCCCACAGTTCTGTTTGTCACTCTCCTGCTAAGATGGATTCAGAGATTGAGAATCTACAGTTTGAGGTCAAGGCAGCTCTTTTTCAATTTAATACAGATCAGTTAATGCCAAGTGACTTTCTTGAAATCTCAGGAACAAATCAAGGAAACATAGTTGGCAAAACTCGTAATGCTTTTGTTTCGCTTATCATCCAGTATGTTGAACGTGATGAACTAAGTGAATTGGAAGATAAAGGCATGTCAGAACTATTAAGCCTAATGGACATGATTATAGCCCTGCAAGAGAACTACAGCTAAAACTTATGGTGCAACAGAAGGCAGCTAAAATGCAAGAACAAGCTAACAGAACCATAAAGAGTACCGTAACCAATGAAACTGTACCTGTTCACACAGCCCCTGTCCATACAAATAGTCCACCATGGCGAAAAGACCATAAAATCTCAGGTCAGATTGGTGAACCTGGACAAAAAGACAGACTTACCTTCTCCAGCTTTGCCCACCAAATTGAGAATGGTCTCAGCAAAGGCTACCCTGAATCAGAAGTAGTGGACGCTGTTGTCAGAGCGATCGTACCCAGCCTTCAGCTACGGAGCTATCTTGAAGGTAAGAGTGATTTGTCTCTGCCTACTCTTAGGAGGATCCTCCGCTTTAAGACAGAAAATATTGTTTTCATCACAAGAAGCTGAGTCTAGTCTCAAATATGACCCCGCGCTAGTGCAGAGCATGTTCATGCACACAGTACTCACAGGCCTACAGAATGACAGTATCAAAACTGATCTCCAACCTTACCTGTTACAACCAAGTACCTCAGATGAGTTGCTTTTTGGGAGGCTTAATATGGCATGTGCTAATGAGAAAGAGAAGCAAGATAAAAAGAGGCAGGCCACACCACAGCAACACACTGGCGTCCACGCTGTTCAGTCTAATGATGCGAGTGGAGACAGGGGATGTACAGCTCGACAAAGCATCATCACACTCCCTCTAGATGTGCTGTCAGACCTCAAGGAAATTAAAGCAGACATAGTACTGTTGAAGGATCTCAAGACAGAGGTTTCACAAATCAGAGAGTCCATTCATCAGGCGGACACTACACCAAAATTGTATCCCCCTACTAGTAAAGTTACAGATTATAGAGCAGCCAGCCACCCATCATATTTTCAGCCACAGTATGTGGCCTGGAATAGAGAGAGTGCCACAGCTTTCCATCAGCCAAGTGGACCAATGCAGGAATACCAAGCTGCTGGTGGGCCAAGGCTAGTGACTGGAGCAGCCCAATTCCAGCAGAGGTTTGCACCACAGAGATATCCAATGGCACGTCCCCGACCAAGATGTCACACGTGCCAGCAGCAAGGGGAGGAATACTGCCAGCATTGCTACAAGTGTGGGAGTATTTCAGTGCAGGCTGCAGAGGATATAGAGGACGGCCCAACACTGGCAGAGAGAGCACTTTAAACAAGGAGCGGTTGCCCCAGAGGGACAGGGAGTGACCAGATCAGTTAAAATGTCCCAAAAATGCAACTGACTGGAGAAAAGGAGAAACATCAGAAGTTTCATCAATGTTCAGTGTGAAAAACAGCATTTTATTGTTCCAGGGAATGTCAATGTAGTCACTGGCCAGAACACAAAGAAAACTGTAAACCATTCACACCTGTTGAGCTAAAACCACAACAAACACGTTCATGCAAGATTGTGACTGACATAAAAAGAAACCTGACCTGGTAGGAAAAAAATGTCTCATAAACTGCTACCTACAAGGGAAGAGGACCCAACTGCTCTGGGATACTGGCTCACAGATGTCTGCAATTGACAAGGTATGGAAAGCTGACAATGTCCCTGATACCAAACTGAGAGACATAACAGAGATAGTTGATCTTGATAGTTGATAATCCCTTGCAGGTTGAGGCAGCTAACGGTACGGAGATGCCATATGTGGGGTGGGTAGAGTTGACTTTTAGGCTAGCAACTAGTGATGAGGAGTTTCACGTCCCCATTCTTATCAAAGGCAGCCAACAGCCCCGCCCTATAATTGGCTACAATGTAATTGAACATATTGTTATTAACAGTCAGGAAAAACAGACAAACGATGCAGAGGAGGAGAAACTGATAAAAACAGTGAAGATGGCTTTTCCTAGCTTAAAAAAAGGGGCAGTTAAGGCATTCATTAAAGCAGTGAGTGTTGAGAGAACAAGTGAGTATCTAGTGAGGACAGCCTGTCAGAGGATACCGTATCAAGCCGTGTCAAGCCCTTTAAAGAGGGACACCACATTAGTCTTTGAGCCAGATGACGATCCCCAGTGGCCAGAGGGACTTGAATTGTGACATACTTGTTCAGGTGAGGAAAGGGGCATAACCAAACATCAGCCTGAGTGTACAAAACCCCACTGACCATCACATCATGTTAACAGGAAGGGTAGTTATTGGTACGCTACAGTCAGTTACATCTGTGCCTCTACTGAATGCAGTTAAGGAAGCACACTCTCCTGTTGATGTAAATAACATTCAGGCCCAACCCAGCAAAGACCAGGAAACTAGTATAGAACTCTGGGATCCCCCTATTGACCTCAGCCACCTAGATGAAAGCCAGAGGAAAATTGCAGGTGAGATGCTAAGGGAGGAGTCAGCCTCCTTCTCCCGATCAGAAAATTACATAGGTTGTATTGAGAAGCTTCAATTGAGCATTTCATTGAAAGATCCTAAACCTGTAGTATGAACCTACACGTCAGTCACAAAGCCCTTGTATGAGGAAATGAAGGACTATTTAATGGATTTGATTATACAAGGGTGGATAGAGAAATGTTTGTGTAAGGAAGAAATGTGGCTCTTTACTTTTGTGCATAGACTATAGGGAGCTAAATCACAAGACTCACCCTGACAGACAGCCAATACCCAGAGCCCAGGATATCATGGATGGCCTTGGAGGAAACACCATGTTCTCACTGTTAGACCAGGGAAAGGCCTACCACCAGGGGTTCATGGCAAAAGACAGTAAGCACTTGTGACACCGTGGGGCTTGTATGAATGGGCCAGAATCCCATTTGGATTTATGAATGCTCCAGCAGCATTTCAACGCTGCATGGAGGAGTGTTTAGAAGGCATCAGAGACAAAATATGTGTCCCATATTTGGACGACACCCTAGTGTTCAGCAAAACATTTGAAAGCCATATCAGTGATGTGAGACAAGTGTTGCAGAGACTGAGACAGCATGGAATCAAACTAAAACCAAGCAAATGTGAGTTATTCAAAGCTGAAATTCGCTACCAACAGTCTACCTTGGGAGAATAGTATCAGAAGAAGGAAATAAAATCGATCCTGCTGACACCACTGCCGTAAGGGTTCTGAAAGACAAAAATCCAAAGACTGTTGGTGAATTAAGGCAGATTTTGGGACTGTTGAGCTACAATCGCCAATACATAAAAGACTTTTCTCGTATTGCTAGCTCCCTTTATGAGCTAACCAAGGGACACGGCCACACGGAGAGCCCACAATCCAAGGGAAGGAAGTTGCACAAAAAAGGAAATACAAAAGTGGTGCCATCTCACCCACCAATTGATTGGACAGACTCACACCAACAAATTCTTGAGCAACTGATAGACTGTCTAATTAAACCACTTATCTTGGTGTTTCCAGATTTTTCCCAGCCATTTGTCCTTCATACAGATGCATCCAATAAGGGGCTGGGAGCCATGCTGTATCAGAAGCAAAACAGGAATCTGCGTGTGATTGCATATGGGTCCCAGACACTGTTAGCATCAGAGAGAAACTATTACCTCCATTCAGGTAAATTGGAATTTCTTGCTCTTAAATTACAGAAAAATTCCATGACTATTTGTATTATGCCCCCTTTTTCACAGTTTACAGAGACAATAACCCCTTGACTTATGTGTTGTCCACTGCTAAGTTGAATGCCACAGGAAGCAGATGGGTAGCAGAATTAGCTGATTTTACCTTTACCACCTAATTTCGTCCTGGCAAAGAGAACATTGATGCTGATAGTTTGTCTAGAATGCCAGTGGATGTTGAGAAGTTGATGGATGAGTGCATAGAGGAGATGTCTTATGATGCAGTTGGAGCAACTGCTCCGGCAGTAGAAACACAACCAGACTCAAATGCCTCATGGTCAATGGCCATCTCTATTAAGAGCCTGCTTGATGCTCAAGATACCTCAATTGTCTCATTAACACCAGCACAGATACAACAGGATCAAAAAGATGACTCTCATATTGGACCAGTTTTGCAGTACAAGTTGTCTGGAGTGAGGCCCTTGTGCCAGGAACTGAAAAGATTCAATGCACAGAGCCGTTGTCTCCTCCGGGAGTGGGACAAATTGGAGGTAGATGAAAATGGAGTCCTCTGGAGAAAGACAGCCCACAGAAAACAACTAGTATTGCCTGACAAACACAAAATCACTGCATTGAAGGAGCTACACAACCAGATGGGGCACCAAGGCGTTGACAGAACAATATTGCTGATTAGAGACCGCTTTTTCTGGCCGTACATGCAGCGGGAAATAGAGCAATATGTAATGAGCTGTACTTGCCATAAACAAAAGAAACCTAGCCGAGGAAAATTGAGGAATCACTGGGAAGACATCATCCATACACGAGTGAAGACAAGAACTACGTGTCATTCATGCTTCTCTCCTGTTACTATCCCACTGTTTAAGGTAATAGTTTTGTACATGTTAACGCTGTTTTATATGCAAGTATGATGCATGTTGTTTAAAATATGACTAATATACACGAGTGAAGACAAGAACTACGTGTCGTTCATGCTTCTCTCCTGTTACTATCCCCCTGTTTAAGGGCTTTTACATGTGTGTGTGTGTGTTGGTTTCACTTTGCTGCTCTTCATGTGCTGCTGATGGCAGATCATGGGATTTAGGGTTCTGGGATGGACCCAAGGCCCCTGATGCAGGTTAAAGGTCAGTCAGCAGATACAGAACAGACAGGGAACAGGCTGTAGAATCATTTCTCTGCTCTTCATGTTTCTGCTGCTGACAGAAATGTGGAAGTAAGAAAATGATTAGCAGATAGAGTACATATGACAGTAAGGCAGCACAATAACATAGTCATGTGATGATGATATGAGGGCCCTCTGCTTATTGATTATTAAACAGTGGGATAGATGTTTTCTTGCAAGGACACTTGATTCGTTATCACTGGGGAGGAAGTTAAAGGGGCAATATCCAGACGTATACTGAGAAAAGACACTGGTATCAAGACTTGACAAATTAATTATTGTAAATACATTGTTTATTTACAGTTCTAAGTAATATTGTCTTTGTTTTGAGTATAGTTGGGTTCCATATATTTGGCATAATTCTATAATGAATCCAATCCCAATAGAGAAGTCTTCTCACTTATGTTTCTAAACATTATTATAGTATTCCTAATGAGTAATTGTGTTTGAGTAGATGAATAAAAACTATTTTTCAGAAGAATGGAGCTTGTGTTGACCTTGTGTTGACCTTTTTCACAAGCCCTAATTCAGTTTCCCTGTTTACACCTGAGGACCTGACTAATCTCTAATATACCAAACTTAAACTTTAAAGTGGAAGAACTGTTCCTTTATGACCGGAGGCATGTCTCTGTCAGACATTCTGTGGGTAATTCTGTAAAACCCCAACCTCATGACATGTGAGAAATTGAATGATATATTATTACTTTGCAAAATATGTTTTCACAAACAACAGTAAAGAGACTTTAAAAGGACATTTTCTGCCCAAAGCAAATAATAATAATACAAACTTTGTTAATTCCATGTCAGTTTTTTTCTTTAGGAGAGCTATGGATGGTGAAAGAAACAAGAGCATGTATCATGTCTTTTATACCTACTCATATCTATCTGTCTATTATATGTATACAGTATGTATACATTAATGCAGAACATGAGAAGGTTGTTCAGGAGTTTTTACTGCACCTGTTGAGGATCAATGTTTACATCTAAACCTGAACCCATCAAAGCAGAAATATTCTGAGAATCAAATCTTAAACAGAAGTAACTCATTAACTCTGTCCAATCCAGTTAAGGTGACAAGATGTTTTTTTGCAGTTCACATTGTGAATCTTTTTCATTGAATCCCACAGAGATTTATTATCCATAGAACTAAAGCTCTGGTAGATAAATGATGTTCTCTGAACCTCTTTAGCAGCAGTAACAGCAGCAGCCTCCTTCAGATAAGAATATACAGGAAGTCAGATATATTCATATCCTGTTTGATCCATATGTCTCTACTAGTAGTTTATTATTCAGTGGTTACCAGTCTCTTCTTATGAATATATATATATTAAATAAACAAAAACACGATGTTTCAATTCACACAATCTTACCTTGCAGTCTCCATGTGTAAATAGGAGGCTAATAATCTAATAATCTGTGTTGGATAATGGAACGTGGTGTTTTACACATATAAACTGTAGGTGTGAGTCACAAAGTGTGTGTGAAGTTAGTGACTGAGGAAAATAAACTCTTTATGTAATTAGTTCTTTATATCATTAATTCAGAAGCTAAAAGTGAGTTTCTTATCTATATTCTTATACATAACTATATATTACATATAACTATATATATATATAACTATATATATATATATAAAACTATATATATATATATAAAACTATATATATATATATATAACTATATATAACTATATATATATATATATAACTATATATATATATATATATATAACTATATATATATATATATATATATAACATATATATATATATATATATATATATATATAACTATATATATATATATATAACTATATATATATATATATATATATATATATAACTATATATATATATATATATATATATATATAACTATATATATATAACTATATATATATATATATATATAAAACTATATATATATATATATATATATATATATAGTATACTATATTTCCAAAGATGCAATTGCAGACACTGGTATTGACTCAAATAATCCACACATGAAAAGATATCGCAACATTCAAATCCATTATGTGGAATTAAGTGCAATAACACAGGAAAAAGTATTGAACATATATGGGAAAGATGTATAGTTTGGCAAGGAAAGGCACCATACCATCTCAAATCTGAAAGTAATTAGTCTTTAAAAAAAAAAAAAAAGTGCAAACCAACATCAGCTGGGTTAGTGCTTATTCATGGCCCTATAAACAGGTTTTTTCACCAAGTAGTTAAACAAGACACATGTCATGATGGGTAAAAGCAAGGAGCTCTCTCAAGACCTTCGCAACCTGATTGTTGTTCAGCATCAGAATGGAACTGGTTAGTTATCTCAAAGCATCTGAGTATTCCAATAAGCACCATTGGGGCCAATATCCGCAAGTGGAAGAAGCATCACCTTATCATCAACAGGCCGCACACAGGAGCTCCTCGCAAGATTTCTGACCAGGGAGTCAGAAAGATGGTCAGAAGAGTTCTCAAAGAGCCAAGGACCACCCGGAAAGCGCTCCAGAAAGACATGGAGGCAGTAGGTACAAGTGTTACAGAGAAAACGATAGGCAATGCACTCCACCGCCATGGCCTCTATGGACGCTCGGCTCACAAGACTCAATTCCTCAAAAAAGGCACGTTGAAGCTCGTTTAAAGTTTGCTAAACAGCATCTGGATAAGCCTGTGGAATACTGGGAGAATATTGTCTGGTCAGACGAGACCAAAATTGAACTTTTTGGCTGTCATGTCATGTCAAATGGCACTGCACATCACCCAAATAACACTATACCAACAGTGAAGTTTGGTGGTGGAAACATCATGGCATGGGGTTGTTTCTCATCTCATGGTACTGGCAGATTTCATATAATTGAAGGAGCAAGGAATGGAAACATCTATTGGCAAATTCTTGAGATGAACCTGCTGCCATACAGCAGGATGATGAAGATGAGACGTGGCTGGATAGTCTCAGATAGTGTGTTCAATACTTTTTTCCCATGTTATTGCACTTAATTCCACATAATCATTATTTATGGATTTGAATGTTATTTCTTTTCATGTGAGGATTATTTGAGTTAATACCAGTGTCTAGAAGAAATGTCATATGAATTGCTTCTTTGGAAATAAATGTACTGACAAAAAAGTTGACCTGTCCAATACTTATTTCCCCCATTGTGTATATATGTAAATTTAGGAAATTAAATTACTGAATTAACTATTGTGTTTGGACTGTGGGAGGAAGCTGGAGAACCTGGAGAAAACCCACCAAACACAGAGACACTTGATGCTTTTCATGGTTGGATTCAGCATGATTTTTTTTCAATTTTTTGGGATGTGCACTGTTTGTATTGAAAATAAAATATATGTATTACAGTGTATGCATATGCAGGTATATATTATATACACCATGACACCTATCATGAATGGAGTGAATGTGTTTTCCATTCATCAGTGTTTTACACTGAGCACATTAGTGTCAACTGATTCTTATAAATGTCTATTCATATGATAGTTTGTATGTCATTTGAAGACAAAACACTGTTTTGAGAAGAAATAACATTGTTTTGATTGTAAAGTTTGTATATCCCAAGACGTCATTAAAACTTTATTAATGTCACCACAGGCGTCCCACAACACAGTCTGGAACCTGGGTTAGGGTCAGGGTTAGTAGGGTTAGGGTTAGGGCAGAAATTCCCAAAGTGTGGTGCGAGCAGCCACACTTTTTTTATAAAGTTTTTTCAAAGTGGGATTTTCTGACAAATAAAGATCAAAGATCAATCAACATCCCGTTATGCGACACACAGCAGTAGAGTCGAGTCACTGGAGTCATGCTCACATTTCCTCAGATTTACAGAGATGTGGTTGAAGCTGAGACTCCACGCTGTTATTGATCGTGTTGCAGGAAAAAAGACGTTTGTAAACATGGACACAGCATATGAAGTAGCTGTTGGGATGATGTTTGTTTGTTATTTATCAGTAACAGATGACTCAGCGAGCGGTGCAATACACCACCATGTAAATCAGAGAGGTAGAGACATTACACTGTTACTGTGCTGAGAAACGGCAGCGGAGAAAACAATGGACGCTGCTGAGATGTTGAGTTGTTTATATAAAGTAGAGCTGATATATCATAAAAAAAAATTTTAAAAAACTAGTTCAGCTCAACAGTGAGGACTGTATTCTCTCAGCTGAGGTGGAGACGCTCAGAGAGAAAGTGAACACCAGTGGATCAGAACTAGTGATGCACCGATCAGCATTTTTTGGCCCGATCACCGATACTAATCACCAAAAAACTTGATCTGCCGATTGCTGATCACTAAATTTCCATACCTTTCATCTAGCAGAGGGTGCACCGTTTATAGAAATAAAACTATCAATTATTTAACTATATTTTAAAAAGTACAGAAACTGCCATCTGGGCCAATAAGAAGCCAGGGCTGTCAGGACATGTGCTGGCAATAAATACAATGCAGCCAATGGCCCGCTGTTGCCAGGCAGAAAACACTTCTTCTAGTACACGCCCCCCTCACTACTGCACAGAGATGTGCGCACTTTGAAACTGAAGCAGAGGATGATTAGGATTGGTCAGGGAATGCTTTTTTATGATAAAACTGCTAGATATTTACTATATAAGTGCACTCTGTTAAAAGTGGAAATAAATATTATTGAA
Source organism: Lepturacanthus savala (assembly GCA_030544235.1). Taxonomy (NCBI): domain Eukaryota; kingdom Metazoa; phylum Chordata; class Actinopteri; order Scombriformes; family Trichiuridae; genus Lepturacanthus; species Lepturacanthus savala. The sequence continues at coordinate 279,284 of CM060481.1, read as the reverse complement.
ACCATATAAAAATGTAAATATAGAGTACACCATAATAAGGCACACGCTAGACTTCAGTTGAGACTTTTTATTTGGAGGAAATTTTAGAAGTGGACCTCAGTATCTTTTAATTGAATACCCCTGCTGTAGAGGATCCTCCTCTCTTTCTCCCTGGACTTTCTTCCTATTTTCCCTGTTAAAGAGTATTTTTAGGGAGTTTTTCCTTGTCGGGGGGGGTGAGGGTCTAAGGACAGGGGAGGTTGCTATTCTACTAACTGTAAAACCCACTCAGGCAAAACAGTGGTTTGTGATTTTGGGCTACACAAATAAAAGCTGACTTGACTCTTGACTACCATATTTGTCTTTCATCATCCTTCTGTTTTTAAAGGTGCTGTATAAATTAAGTTCTTATAATCACTGCAGCTCTAGTGGCATTTTCTCTTTGTGTGCATGTTGTCTCATTGAATACAGGACAATAAAAATAAGTGAATTTCAGAAAACACAGATTCATTACATGCCATTACATTACTACATAATGAACTGAAGCTTTAAAAACAGACAAACATGTACTTCATACAATACAATATGAAAAATACAACATTTCACAGTCAGTCAGTTTCTAAACCCACTTATTCCTCACTAGAGTCACATGGTCTGCTGGAGCCAATCCTAGCATACTCCAGGTGAGTGGCAGGATCCACCCAGACAGGTATCAGCCTATCATGGAGCACACACACACACACACACACACACACCTACAGTGATTTCGAGTCTTTGCCAGTTTGTGTAATCTCATAAACATCTTGCACAGATAATTTGAAAGATGACAACCTGTTTAATTTACTACAAGATGCAGTAAATAAGCAGAAATCCAGTGATGGATGGTGGAAACACATCTTCAGTAAATCATAAAATGATGAATGATAACTAACCTCTACTATTGTTATATATAGGTTGTAGTTTGTTAATATCTGTCTCACCTTTACTTTCAGCTGCCAATGTGCAAAACTGACAAAAACATATTTAAAAAAACAAAACAAAAATACACATGGATTTCAATTCTTCATTTTCTTGAAACAAGCAGGAAACTACATCTACTATGACATTTGTAATTTATGCTGATCTTGATTTTGAATCAACACCCTGTAGCAAAGATGAAGTAATTTGCATGATGAGGTGAGTTATGCTGTGGTTGGTTGTGGTCTGATGGTATTCTTGGTGGCTTGGAATCTGTAAAGGAAACAGAACATGTTCAGCCTTCAAGTTCATTTCATACATGTCTCTGTAAAACTTCTTTTCCTGCAGCATCAGCAGCCTCTACTCAAGTAGCTGGAGGATAATTACATGTCACTTATTCTTTCTTTCATGATTCCCCAGGTACTTTAATTGACAAGGCTACATTCACTCGTAGTTTGTGCTTGTGATGAATGATGGTGAATGAAAATGAAAAATTGACTTACTTTTCCCATTTTTTCATGACTATTTGGATGAATTTTGACTTAGGGTCGAGGCACCTTTCAGTCCCATCTTTCAGCGTCACACTGTGGTAGAAAGAAAGAAGGTTTAGGATTAAAAAAACCCCAAAAAGACAATTTTTACAGTATCTGGTATGTTTCATTATTTCATCTTTACAAGATGCTCACATTAATTCTGCACGGCGACAATATGGACCAGGATTATACTGCTGGAGGTCAGCGATGCGAGACGGATTCACGGATGTATTTACTTGTACACAGCGGCAGGATATGCTCGTAACTGGAAAAAATAAGACGACAGCATCAATAACATGAAATACAGCTTCACAATCTGATGTTCTCTAGATATGTTAAACCCAGGATGAAAAAAATAAATCATCTTTACGTGTTTAAAGCTCAAAAATGGTGTAAAAAAAGTTCACTTTTGACCCAAAAATATGCATTGAATGCAACACTTACCACCTGAGGTCCAAATGGCAATGCAGGCCAGGAGAAGGATGAACTGGATTTTAGTCTTCATGGTTGTCTGGATGGTTAGAAATTAGCCTTGCAAGCTATCCAAGGCAGTCTAAATTGTTGTGTTGGCTGTGATATGCTCTGCTGAAGAATCTCTTTCTGCTGTGGATTCTCCTCTCAGACTCTGCAGGACTGTGAGCTCCTGTTTTCAGAACCTCCTTTTATATACAGTTAGATGGAGATCCAAGTTCCTGGGAAGTAGTAAAATAGAAGAAGAGAACCACCTATTACATCACAAGCCTCATCTATTCATTTTTCCTCAGAATTTTCTACTCCCTTTTAAGGACTTCCTGTTACTTGATGATGATGATCAGGGAGGTGTCTTGCCTTGCCTGATGACTGAAGCAAACAGAATTATCTTTGCATTTCACTTGGCACACTGACAAAAAGGGATGTGTGAATGTTACATCACAGTAATTCCTTGTATTTACTCCAACGTAACATAACATTCTATGTTACAATCCTCTCTTGCATTAATGGGTCCATATCATGGAAAATTCTGGAAAGTTCGGTTTTCATTGTTTTTAGACTACAGAGAAGGTCTGAGAGTTGAAAAAAATGCACACAGCCTGGATTGTGAAGGTGTGTTTTCTGTGTGTTTCTATCACTCATGAGTACACACCGACTCTGTATGACATGTCTTATGCATGAATTAAATTATTATTATTGAGACCAAATGCAGCTTTCTACACATTTATTATTTTTTAATAGAGAATGTAGTGCAGCTGCTCATCATCATCATCTTAAGCACTTGAAGAGTAGAAGTGTAGCCATGTAGTCTGGCTGCTGGCCAGTCTCATGATCAATACTGATTATGGCAAAACTATTGGATAGTCCTAAATATTGGATGAAGGTGTAAGTTGGTAGGGAGGAGGTGAAGATAAGTAAAAGGCTCAATCAGTAGCTGGGGTCAGAGGGAAGGTTAAAGAAGATTCTATGAAGAAAATATTGAAGGGTTTTCCAACATTCAGTCCATGAACATCTAACAGTTACAGTTCTACACACTCTTCTCTGATTCAAAAGAGACATTTGGAGAGATACTAATAATTTTCACTTCTAAGGAAAAAACAAAGTACAATACACAGCAATTTAAAGTGTAGAGTTGTGCTGTTAGTTCTTCATCATGAGGTAATCTAGAACAGGCCTGCAAATGTTAATAAACACTTGAATTCTGTCTTTACTCGAGCAGCATCATGGTACTCTGATGGATGTTCCTGGCCGTGGACTTGGTTTGCGGTAATGACTGGTTCTGGTCTGGCTGCCACTAACTAGTACAGAAAGTTACCTAATAAACATAGTGAATTCAGTCCTGGCTGGGTGGAGGATCACTCATTACCTGTCACAATATTCATGATTAGACAGTGAAGGAATGTGGGTGTGAGCACTAATGCACCAGACATCACAATATTAAGACACTTGTCTTTAAGACATAATGTATTAACATCAGGAAGTCATTTCATTAATAATGACATTATTATCAACAAACATTGATCATCAACTGACTGTAAACCAGCAGACATGAACAGGCCTCTATCAGGCCTTCAAACAACTCTCAGTGGATCAAAGAAAATCCTGTTTGTTACACATTGTTACTACTACTACTACTACTACTACACTTTGTTCTGGCCTGAATGAACCAAAACAACAACTTTATTCAGCAGTTAAATACAACACGTTATTTACTACTACCAGTACTACTACTACTACGACTACTACTACTACTAGTGCTGCTGTTCTCAGAACAAACTTCAAGGTGATAATGAGACAGCTGTGGGACCGAGGATGAAAACATGAGGAATGCAGAAACATGAAACTTATCACATTCTTCACATCTTCCCAAAAAACAAGTCATTTAATGTGATGAATCCTCCACAAAGTGTATATATTCATCATTAAATTCTTGAATCAGTGTTTCTTCTCCTTTCAGCTTGCATTGGTTTTTTTAACCAGTGAGTCTTCTTCTCCAAAACTTGCACATTTTCTGTTCTTTTTATTTTTTATTTGACTGTTTTGACCATCTTTAGCTCATATCTCCTTCCTTCACCTGTGTTTAATCTAACATGAACACTGTGTATGATCAGTACAAATAGGCCTAAATGTTCCTACTTAAATTTAACATTATTAAACATCTATCTTGACCTGCCAATGTTGATGTGAAGTTGGTGACCCTGGACCCACAGATGACGTTTTACCAATAAAAACACAACACGGATGTTATGTATGGGCTGCTGTAGCTCAATGATTCGTCTACCCCCAGAAATTAGAATGAAGACACGTTTCTGTCATGATTCCATGTTCTGTTCCTCTTTTGCTGCAGCAGCCCAGCATTTAAAGAACCTTTATCACATTTAATGCTTTAGGCACAGACTTTCCCTTCAAAATGCCTTGTGTTTTACTCACCATGTGCTGAGGCTCAGCTCCGCCTCCCTCCTCTGTCCTCCCCACTGTTAATTATGTTCATGTCATCATTACCTGCCTTTCTTTCGTTACCTTTTTCCCTGGGATTTTGCCTTTCGTTTGGACTGTTTGTGTGATTTTTTTTTTTTTGCTTATTTCTGCCATTAAAGATATTTTGACTCGGTACAATCTGCTCTTTGGTCCGTCCTTTACAAAACTGATAGAATCAAATGATAAAAAATAAGAACAAAAACAGGGACAGAAAGTTATTGTCTGTTTTTTTTTTTTTTTTTATCTCCACAGCTGACGGTTTCATCTGTTGAGGAAACAAGTCAAGTTGAGTTAATTTGTAAAGATCAGGAATAGAATTAATGTTACTGCCATGTTAGAGTTGTTTCTAGTGAGATATTAATCATTCATTCATTAATTACTTTCTGCACCTTAACACTACCCCTGCTGTTGGTGTCAGTTTCTGAAGAAATTAATTAGATAAACATTTATTCGATTATCAAAATAGTAATATAGTAATATGTAGTAATATGGCCATTCACACAATAGTCTGCTGCAACAAATCAATAAAGGACAAATCTCTTCTTCTTTTAAATCACCTTTTAAAAGCCATTATATCATGTACAGCAGGGGTCTCAAACTCAATTTACCTGGGGGCCGCTGGAGCTAGGGTCTGGTTGAGGCTGGGCCGCATCATATATATATATATATATATATATATATATATATATATATATATATATATATATATATATATATATATATATATATAAAATTCCACTGTGTCTCACTGTTGTGTTAAAGTTCCAGTTTTAGTGTTCAGCTGACGTACAAAGAACGTCATTCCCGCTGGTAGGTAGGGTCCTGCTATGGGGTCCTACATATGACGTCAGCACGGCACAGTTAGTGATTGGTTGAAGGTCAGAAACCATGGAAACACAAAGTGTGGTGGCCGTTTAATATTAGGTTAATTACATTAAAAAAGTAATAAAGTTTGAGAAGTTACGCTAGTGGCTAGCACGGAGCTAACGCTAACACGGATACAAACACATAAAACTTCGCTTGTGTGCATATGTAATAGTGTTAGCTCCATGTTAGCCTCTTAGCACTCATTTTCCCCGTTGTTGCGCGCGTGTAACGTCAGGTCTGGTGCTTCGGAGCACCCGGCTCCGGTGACAGCCACACCGGCGTGTTGTTTATCTCTTTAAATGTGTATTCAGCAGCACTGGCGAAGGCAGCAGCGGCGGGTTGTTTACATCCGTGGTTTACACGTGTATTCAGCACTGCTGCCTTCCCCGGTGCTGCTACAGTGGCAGGTTGATTACGTCTGTGGTTTACACGTGTATTCAGGCTGGTGCTGGGCACCGTAGGCACGGTTACATTGCCGGTATAGTCCGGGTGCTCCGAAGCTGTCGGCCTTCGAATGACACAGACCTAACTATTTAGCACGGAGGTAGTGCTAACTCCGGTGGCCGGGAACCCTCCATGCTGCAAATAAAAGAAAACTACACCACGGAAGTGAATTGCCGGGGACTATTATTGGCGGTGCACCTGTTGTTTTTTTATGTTAGCGAAGAAGAAGAGGTGTTGTAAAGCAGAAGTAATTAGGGTGCAAATAATCTTTCTTCTTCTTCGTATTCCTCCAAAAAATATGTGGTAATTTGCCAATGAAAATGACCACAACACACAGATGCCGAGTGTCCACTTTTTATCCGGATTAGAAAAAACGATAAATCCCTCTCAGTCACGGGGAGAACAACCCGCACATGCGCGGAACCTCCAGTCTTCGTCATCAATCATCCTGCCCTATGATCTTGCCGGCCATAATGGTCATATAGCGGCACCTACTGGAGAAACAATTATATGCCCCCTAATTACTTCTGCTTTACAACACCTCCTCTTCGTATTCTTCTTCTTCGCTCACATAAAAAAAACAGGTGCACCGCCAATAATAGTCCCCGGTAATTCACTTCCGGTGTGGAGTTTCCTTTTATTTGCAGCGCCGTTTCTTTTTGTTTGCAGCGTTTCTTTTATTTGCAGCTTTGAGGGTTCCCGGCCACCGTACTAAACTCGCGCGGGCCGCACTAACATTAAACTTTTATATCAAGGCGGGGGCCTCAAACTAGCGTCCGGCGGGCCGCATCTGGCCCGCGGGCCGCGAGTTTGAGACCCCTGATGTACAGTCTTGCTTTTCTGTCATATTTTTATGGCTTTTTTATTCTTGCTTTACTGCTTTTTCATTTCTTTCATTTCTTTTTCATTTCATTAAATGTCTTATTGTATTTTATCTTTTTAGATAGATCATTTCTATTTATTAATTTTGATTATTTTGATTTTACAGGAGAATTTAAGGGTTTTGCCCATTGTGTGTCTGTTTTTTGATTTGTGACATTTGAGGCATCCTTTCAAAACATGTCTGAGAAAAATGATAACTTTAGAACTTTGAATGACAGTGTTCCTTGTGAAAACAAGAGTTTTTCTTCATGAAAATTGTGTCAAATGCAGAGAATTGTGCGTTGTGTTTTATAAAAACTGTTGTAGAACTGCAATTTGAATGTAAAGAGGGAATTGTGGTGTAGTTTAGCAGCATTGGTATGTTGTTTACTGGAATATTCTAAAAGAAATAATTTGAATCACTAACAATCTTAAAGAAGGAAGGAAGGAAGGAAGGAAGGAAGGAAGGAAGGAAGGAAGGAAGGGGCTTGATAGAGGACCTGGATGCTGTGTTCAATCTACTGCCTGTTGTTGTTTATTATTCCATTTTACTGGTAATTTCATGTTTGACCATAGATTTATTCATACAGATATTCATGAGAAATAGGAATTATTTAGAAGTATACATCACTAGAAAGATACTAAAGATATTATCTAAAGATATATTATGAGTAGTTAGTGCTTTCCCTTTCTTCTCTGATGGTGACTATGAAAGGCAAATTTGGTGTTTTTTTGTAGTTTTTTGTAGAGTTTGAATCAACTGTTCAATGCTCATATACGTGTTTGAAATAAAGATAAAATCATTTCAGCCATTAGGCTGCATGACTGAAACAAAGGTTTCTGGGAGCAGAAGTGATTTATTTTCATGTGCTTGTGATTGCACTTCAAAATGTACATCTCTCATTTGCACTGTATGTCCTTTTAATTATTTTAAAACTGCTGCATTCTTTTTTAAAATATTTTTTTGTACATATTATGTTTATTTTATTTAGATTAAAAGTTTTCTTTTATCCTTTAAACTATTTGAGTTTTAGTGTATTGTATTGATATTGATAGTTCTAATGTTTCATTTATACAGATTTGTTTTGTTTATGTCACTTTGAATAAAAACATCTGCAATAAAACACAGGATAACAATGTCCTGGTTTTATTTATTTAAGCTTTTATTTTGTGTTTGCTTTGATTACACTGTTTAAATAGAGATTTACATTAATTACTCTAATATAGTTACACTATATTTTATTTAACTGCTACTGTAAATAAATGCTGTAGAAGCACAAAAAAGCACAACAAATGTTATGCAGCATTTCATTTATATGGTAGTACATTTAAAATAACTGTACCTTATACACTAGTTTTGAATTCATTATGGCATTTTGTGTATAACAATGGATTTGAATTGATTCCCAGCATTATATTTTTTTTGTTTTCAATTCTTACTATTACTGTGTTTTATGTAAAGCACAGTTAGTGTATGAATTAAAGCTGCATGACTAGGCCTGCTCTCATCTAATATCTCTAATATAGAGCATATACTAGAGCATACTCCTTATAAGAAAGGGGCTTTTCTTTCGTTTTATGAAAAAAAATATTATAAATAGTCTGCAGTGGTTGAACCATAGTCCTGTAACATTAAACCCAATCAAAGCTTTGACGCTTCTTTCAAATAGTTTTAATTACAATAAAAGAGACAAGAAAAAAGACAATTATCCACTTCTACATACGAGGAGCAGTTCTGACATTCAGCTGTTTGAAAGTCACAAATTTAAACTCAGACCTAATATCTCAGATGCAAAAACAAGATTTCAGGTTTGAATTGAGGTTTTCTATTAGGATTACAGTTACAGATTACAAAGTAGGCTAATATCAGGTAAAATAACGGACCATTTCAGGTTTCACTAGTAAAAGATGATTAGATTAGTTTATGGTTTCTATGGTGTATTCTATTTGGTATTGTGTTATTGTCGCAAGCGATTTCCTAAAAAGTGGCCCCATTTACCTGATGTCACCTTATTTTAAAACCATGGTGCACAGTAAACAGACAAATGGCCTGACGGCGCCCTCTGCTGGCCAAAAGATACATCTATATCAGCACAGCTCCAACATAAAGCACCACTCTGTTAAAATACTTCATTCACAATTCATTCACATCCTGAGAACCTTCTTCAGCATCTGGCGTAAGGTAGATGATGGTTTCTGGAGGAAATAGGTCCAGACAGCTGTCCTCAGTGATGTCCATCTGATAACAAATCAGTAATCGTTACTGCTGATAAACATGCTAAATAGTCCTGGTTCAAAATACTGAGGGGGATATATTCCGTGTTGGGGGTAACGAGTTACAAAGTAACAGATTACAGTAACGTTATTACCATCATGGGTAACGAAGTGCAGTAACGCGTTACACTCAAAATATCAGTAACTACACTACTTTACTAAACTTTAGGAATGTGCTTTCCTGCGTTACCCAAACCACTTTTGTCAGTCTAAAAAGTTCATGTTCCATGTATCTATCCGGTAACTTTTAACATTTGCTTAAAAAAACTGGAAAGTAAAGTAACTAGTAGTGAAGTTACTTTTCAAATGCAGTAACTTGTAAAGTAACGTAGTTACAAATTTCACAAGTAACTAGTAACTTGTAACTAGTTACTTTTTTTTAGTAATGACCCCAACACTGGATATATTATAGGACAAAATATGGACACTGTAAAACCTCCCCATACACAAACACTCATTCACAAATACCAGATTTGTATTGTTTTTTAAACTCATTAAAAAGTTTGTTAATAGGATTATTAGAAAGCCTGTTCATTTCCCTTTATAACAATTGATTTCCTTTGTAAGAGAAATTTGCCAATTTTCACTGACAGCAGCACCCACATCCCAGCTGTGCTGCTCATCCCATAAATGCATGATGCATGATCCTTCTAAATGGATATCCACAATCTTTCTGATGCTTTATTTATTTATGCTTTATTATATAAGATACAACACTAATAAAACAGGAATGAGTTCATATAGATGAGCTTATTATAAGTAATCTAAAATTATTGGAGGTTTATGTTCCCGTTGAAAGCTTAAAATTATCTTTCATTTTTTACAGTGTATAGTATAATTTGCATTATACATGCAATGCAGCTTTCATATATCTGTGTAAGTAGTTTATAGTGTCTTGAGTATTTTCAGTTAGTTTCCAGACTAAAGTGCCATAATGAAAACATGACAAACACGTGACTGATGCTCATAAACAATGGACTTTTTATTCTGATAACACTTGTGTTGTTATGTGTACCTTATAAGATACTACATTGCCCATGATGCATTAGGCGAGAGGTTACCTTGGAGACCTGGCGGGTAACGACAGTGGCTGTAGTAAAAGTTTGAGCATAAACCCACGCTGACCGTGTGTCATTTCTTTAATGCACTACACGGCATAACATGGTGTCAGATGGTGAAAATCTTTGAAAAGTTCAAGGGACCGAAAGAAGACGCACAGTCATGGATGTCAGGCTAAGTCCACCCTCACCCATGCAGTTTAGTGAAAATCTCGCAGATAATTGGAAACGTTTCAAGCAGAGATTTGAAATATATCTAGCTAGTGGAGCAGGGCAGGGGGACGAGAAATTGCAAGCTCAAATCCTTCTACACGTAGTCAAGGAGTTTAAAAAAGTAGGCAACTGGACTTTTTCTTTGAGCTTGAAGACGTTTCACCTTTCATCCGAAAGGCTTCTTCAGTTCTAGCCTGATGATGGAAACCAGGAGCTATATCTCTGGATCACAGAGGGTGGAGCTATAGACCACACCCCTCATCCCATAACAAAGGGTCACAAAGAATTGTGGTTACCCCAACTGGGCGTTCATAAAGATTAATAGAAGACAGGAGAAAGAAAACAAAACACAAAAAGAAAAACAGAAGGAATCATGTGGTAGTGCCCTAGAGTGTACTAGAGTGTACTAGTTAAAGGCAGCTGTATAGCGGCCTTCCAGCACAAAGGCCAAACATTAAAGGCACAGTTGCTGATTGTTGAAAAGAATGTGCAACCGATATTAGGCCTGACTGCATGTGAGAAACTCCATCTCGTGAAGAGTTCATGGTGTTCATGGTGGCATCACAGGCAGCAGACAAACAGAACACAGAGACAAACAGCTGTGATCAAGAGACTTTAATGACGGAGTTCAAGGATGTTTTCGAGGGATTAGGCTGCTTACCTGGTGAACACAAATACATGTGGACGAGACAGTTGCACCAGTTGTTCACGCATGCCGAAAAGTTCTGTTTGCACTGAGAGAAAAGCTGAAGGAAGAATTAGCAAGAATGGAAAAGCTGAACGTCATACAGAAAATCAATGAACCGACAGATTGGGTGAGTTCCCTTGTCATCGTAAAAAAGAAAAATGGTGCATTAGGAATATGCCTGGATCCCAGAGATCTGAATAAAGCAGTCAAAAGAGAGCATTTCAAGTTGCCAACCCGTGAGGAGATAATGTCTCAGTTCGCAGGAGCCAAGTGGTTCAGTAAACTCGATGCATCTTCTGGGTTCTGGCAGATGAAACTGGTAGATGACTTGATGATGCTAGTTCAAGATACAGATCCTGTCAGCTCCAGAGGTCTATCACAAGACAATCCACACCATATTTGAGTACATTCCAGGAGTCACAACCATGATGGATGATGTCATAGTGTGGGGATCCACAACAGAGGAACATGACACTAGGCTGCGACAGGTGCTTGAGCGTACCCGAAGTGTCAACCTGAAGCTAAACAAATACAATTCACAGTCAAGTCGCTGACATTCATCGGAGATGTCATGTCTGCACTCGGGTCCTGACCCGAGAAAGACATCAGCCATATGGAGAGGCCCCAGAACAAGGACGGGGTGAGACAGTTCTTAGGGATGGTCACTTACCTTGCTAAGTTCATACCCCAGCTGTCAGCCATCTCAGCTCCACTCAGGATGCTGATGGAGCAGAAGAATGAGTGGATGTGGCTACAACAGCAAGAGGAGTGTTTTCAGAACCTAAAAAAAGTACTAATCTCAGAGCCAGTGCTTAGGTTCTACGATCCCAAACGAGAGACAAGAATCTCTGCTGATGCTTCTCAGTATGGCTTAGGAGCTGTCCTTCTACAGCTGCATGAGGAAACATGGCAACCAGTGGCCTACGTGTCAAGAGCCCTCACCAGCACCGAGGTCTATTATGCGCAAATCGAGAAGGAATTGCTGGCCACCACATACGCTATGGGCAGGCTGTAGAAGCAGAGACAGACCATAAACCTTTGGCGCAGAGCTCGTGAAGTCATGTATTGGCGAGAATGAATCAAGACATTAGTCAGACCACAGCTGGATGTGAAGTATGCTTGACTTATCGATCAAAACAGCAGGCAGAGCCACTTATGACTTACCCGGTGTCAGATAGACCATTCTACAGAATAGGAGCGGATCTGTTCGACTGCCATGGAAAGAGCTATATAGTGGTAACAGACTACTTCTCAAACCACCCTGAGGTCACAACCTTGCAAACAACATCTAGCAAAGCGGTCATTGCATTCCTGAAAACTGTATTTGCAAGACGTGGTGTCCCATGTGAATTAGTATCGGATAATGGTCCACAATTCACAAGCGGTGAGTTTGCTGAATTTGCAAAAAAATGGGGTTTTCAGCACATAACATCTAGCCCACATTATCCTAGGTCCAATGGCCTTGCAGAGAGCTCAGTCAAAGTGGTCAAAGGTCTCATGAAAAAAGCACATGATGGAAATGAAGACTTTCATCACAGCCTGGTGATCTACAGGAGTGCCCCCCTGCAAAATGGCTTGTCTCCAGCCCAAATGCTTATGGGACGACACCTGAGAACCAATCTGCCATTTCATGAGAATCTTTTGAAACCCAAAGGAGCAAACAAAATCAAAATTGACAAAGAAAAAGACAAAGAGAAACAAAAACATCAACATGACAAAAGAGCAAAGAAACTGAGGGAGTTAAGGCTAGGAGAACAAGTCAGGATCAGAGATCACATGACCAGCATCTGGAATCTGCATGGTTCAGTGCAAAAAGAGGTGGCACCACACTCTTAGGAAGTTCAGACAGAGCATGGAGGATCTCTCAGAAGAAACCGTGTCGATCTCAAACCACTAATGTCAAGCCAGACAGAGATGGAACAGCCTGACACGACAAGTTGGAGAAGTTGAAAGTTGGTGAACATTAGAGACTGTAAAAAAAAAGTTTGTTTAGAATGTGATTTTGTTAAAATGTGTTTTACAGAACATTTATACTGAAGTGTTGCAAGGTACATAGGGTCTTAGACATTGTTAATATAGTCTTAGTTGGGATAAAGTGGGTAGAGGTTGATTTATCTTCTTAAAGGGGGAAGATGTGTTGTTATGTGTAGCTTATAAGATACAACATTGCCCATGATGCATTAGGCGAGAGGTTACCTTGGAGACCTGGCGGGTAACGACAGTGGCTGTAGTAAAAGTTTGAGCTTAAGCCCATGCTGACCGTGTGTGTCATTTCTTTAATGCACTACACGACATAACAACACTGACATATCCATTGACACGAATTCTTACTTTTAAGGAGTGAACCATCCGTTTTTAACAGGTACCACCAACGTGCGACCCGCGGGCCAAATGCGGCCCGCCGGATGCTAGTTTGAGGCCCCCGCCTTGATATAAAAGTTTAATGTTAGTGCGGCCCGTGCGAGTTTAGTACGGTGGCCGGGAACCCTCAAAGCTGCAAATAAAAGAAACGCTGCAAACAAAAAGAAACAGCGCTGCAAATAAAAGGAAACTCCACACCGGAAGTGAATTACCGGGGAGTATTATTGGCTGTGCACCTGTAGTTTTTTATGTGAGCGAAGAAGAAGAATACGAAGAGGAGGTGTTGTAAAGCAGAAGTAATTAGGGGGCAAATAATTGTTTCTCCAGTAGGTGCCGCTATATGACCATTATGGCCGGCAGGATGATTGATGACGAAGACCGGAGGTTCCGCGCATGTGCAGGTTATTCTCCCCGTGACTGAGAGGGATTTATCGATTTTTCGAATCCGGATAAAAAGTGGACACTCGGCATCTGTGTGTTGTGGTCATTTTCATTGGCAAATTACCACATATTTTTTGCAGGAATACGAAGAAGAAGAAAGATTATTTGCACCCTAATTACTTCTGCTTTACAACACCTCTTCTTCTTCGCTAACATAAAAAACTACAGGTGCACCGCCAATAATAGTCCCCGGCAATTCACTTCCGTGGTGTAGTTTTCTTTTATTTGCAGCATGGAGGGTTCCCGGCCACCGGAGTTGGCACTACCTCCGTGCTAAATAGTTAGGTCTGTGTCATTCGAAGGCCGACAGCTTCGGAGCACCCGGACTATACCGGCAATGTAACCGTGCTTACGGTGCCCAGCACCAGCCTGAATACACGTGTAAACCACGGACGTAATCAACCTGCCACTGTAGCAGCACCGGGGAAGGCAGCAGTGCTGAATACACGTGTAAACCACGGATGTAAACAACCCGCCGCTGCTGCCTTCGCCAGTGCTGCTGAATACACATTTAAAGAGATAAACAACACGTTACACGTTACGTTACACACGCGCAAGAATGGGGAAAGTGAGTGCTAAGAGGCTAACAAGGAGCTAACGCTATTACATACGCACACAAGCGAAGTTTTATGTGTGTGTATCCGTGTTAGCGTTAGCTCCATGCTAGCCACTAGCGTAACTTCTCAAACTTTATTACTTTTTTAATTTAATTAACTTAATATTAAACGGCCACCACACTTTGTTTTTCCATGGTTTCTGACCTTTAACCAATCACTAACTGTGCCGTGCTGACGTCATATGTAGGACCCCATATCAGGACCCTACCTACCAGCGGGAATGACGTTCTTTGTACGTCAGCTGAACACTAAAACTGGAACTTTAACACAACAGTGAGACACAGTGGAATTATATATATATATATATATATATATATATATATATATATATATATATATATGATGCGGCCCAGCCTTAACCAGACCCTAGCTGCGAATCAAGACAATAATAATAATAGCAGACTCCAGCGGCCCCCAGGTAAATTGAGTTTGAGACCCCTGCTGTACATGATATAATGGCTTTTAAAAGGTGATTTAAAAGAAGAAGAGGAGATTTGTCCTTAATAAATGTTTATCTAATTAATTTCTTCAAAAACTGACACCAACAGCAGGGGTAGTGTTAAGGTGCAGAAACAAGTCTCAAGGCTGCATTTCCTGCAATAGGAAGAAGTAATTAATGAATGAATGAATGAATTAATATCTCACTGGAAACAACTCTAACATGGCAGTAACATTAATTCTATTCCTGATCTTTACAAATTAACTCAACTTGATTTGTTTCCTCAACAGATGAAACCATCAGCTGTGGAGATAAAAAAAGAAAAAAAACAGACAATAACTTTCTGTCCCTGTTTTTGTTCTTATTTTTTATCATTTGATTCTGTCAGGTTTGTAAAGGATGGACCAAAGAGCAGATTGTACCGAGTCAAAATATCTTTAATGGCAGAAATAAGCAAAAAAAGAAAAATCACACAAACAGTCCAAACAAAAGGCAAAATCCCAGGGAAAAAGGTAACGAAAGAAAGGCACGTAATGATGACATGAACATAATTAACAGTGGGGAGGACAGAGGAGGGAGGCGGAGCTGAGCCTCAGCACATGATGAGTAAAACACAAGGCATTTTGAAGGGAAAGTCTGTGCCTAAAGCATTAAACGTGATAAAGGTTCTTTAAATGCTGGGCTGCTGCAGCAAAAGAGGAACAGAACATGGAATCATGACAGAAACGTGTCTTCATTCTAATTTCTGGGGGTAGACGACTCATTGAGCTACAGCAGCCCATACATAACATCCGTGTTGTGTTTTTATTGGTAAAACGTCATCTGTGGGTCCAGGGCCACCAACTTCACATCAACATTGGCAGGTCAAGATAGATGTTTAATAATGTTAGATTTAAGTAGGAACATTTAGGCCTATTTGTACTGATCATACACAGTGTTCATGTTAGATTAAACACAGGTGAAGGGAGGAGATGTTTTGTTGCAGGAGAAGGATGGAATTGACAGACCGATTTTCTACTTTTCTAAAAGGGTTAATTCACACCAGCCTCCATATCATTTAATATTTAAGCCAAAGTTAATCTGTTGGCAGATGCTTTTATCAGGTAGGTTAGATAGTTAACTGTTAAATGTATGTCTATACCTTAATGTTCCATTCCTGTCCTTCAGTTTCATTTACAGGTTCCCGGTAGCAGAGGTGGAGTGGAAAGTTTTGGGGTCTTTAGTTTTGTTTTCTTTAGGATTCCGTCTTGAGGGGGATGTTAGTGACCTGATGAAACAGGATGAACCTGAGCTCAATTTTGAGCTTAATGGCAAAGGCTGTGAATACTTACTACTTCTTAGTTTTTTATTTTTAAAAAGCCTCAACAACTGGTTGTTCTGTGTAGAATTTTGAGGGAAAATGATGTGTAGAATTTTGAGGGAAAAATGAACTGAATCCATTTTGGAATAAGGGTATAACATAACAAAATGTGGAAAATGCACTGTCTATACTTTCTGTACCGCCTGTTACAGTCCAGATTTTTACAAGCGATACCTGAACGCACCACGCCACACGCCCCTCTCCATCGTCACTGGCACTCCCACAATGCAGCGCGGTAATGAATTGACATGGCGTTAACGGTTGCTGTTTTGAGCAGGGCCGTGGGATTTGAAAAACATTATGTAGAGCAAAACCATGGAGACAACTAAACAATAAACCCAAATCAACCACAGAGCTAGAAAGTAAGTCAGCAACCGCTTTGTGTCTGTGTTGAAAACTCTGGTTAGTTTTATGTCTCTAATGGTTGCTGCTGTGTGGTAACTGTGAGCAGTATTATTATCTGTCGTTAGCTGTTAGCTCCACCGGCTACATTAGCTCAGCTAACAGCGCAGAGTCTCAGGAAGTCAGCGTGAGTTCACAACAGGAAACATTATTCAGTGTTGATGTTGAGCGTTTCAATCATTTCTGTGTGCCCAATGAGCCCGTTTCAGTTTCTCTTTGGGAAGTTGCGGTGTTCTGGTTTAATGAGTGACCGTGTTAATTGGGGACTTTCGGCCGAACGCGTCCTGTGGTTGCTCGTAGAGACCAAAACACCACAGATAAGAATATGCAAGGCTTCACTGGAACATCATCTTTAAGTTTTTATTTTTATATTAATAATGTGTTATAATCAACTTTATTTGTTCATACAGAAACGCAGCTCAGAGTGCCTTACAGCAGATTTAAAATTTTGACATTACAAACATTGGGATATTTAAAACATTGAGAAAAAAGAAGAGCAATGAACAGTTAAGGAGGGCAAATATGACTTCCTCATAGAGCTGCAACGATTAGTTGATTAATTGATTAGTCGCCAATTATTACATTAATCCATAACTATTTCAATAACCGATTCATCAATTTGAGTAATTTTTAAGAATAAAATGTCCAAATTCTCTGGTTCCAGCTTCTCAAATCTGAAAATCTTCTGGTTTATTTAGTCTTCTGTAATAGTAAACTGATAATCTTTGGGTTTGGACTGTTGGTCTGGTAATAAAAACATTTTAGATAGAATCTTCAGCTTTGGGAAACAGTGATTGACATTTTACACATTTTTATGAACCATACAACAACTTAACTAATTGATTAATTGTTTCTATGATTGATTCACTATCAGAAAAGTTGTTAGTTGCACTACTCTGAATTATGACTTTTCAGAAAGATAATGCTATAAAGTTCAGTAGAGTTATGCACATCTGCCTCACCTACGTGTATATTGATGAGCTGAAGTTTCCAGATTCTGCAGAAGTTTCTTACCTGATATGCAACAATTTTGTCTTTTCTGCATCAATTTATGTTTAATTCATGTCAAGAAAAGCACAAAATACAGGTACCAGGTATTGGTGTAAGGTGCTTTCAAATATTAATTTTCCTGAACATTTGTCATTTAGTATTATCCCTGCTGAATCAACACAAAAATAGGCATGATATACCATTTTGAACTTCAAAATAAAAGTCCTCTGCTTCTTTCATGTTTTTGGTGGAGGAGTGATGCACAAGTTCACGATATTGGGACAGGGTATTGTTGACTGGTCCTTTTTTTAACTTTCGTAACCTTTTTTAACCTAAACTATTAACATTTCTCAACTTGATGGATCAATTTATGACATTTTATATTTGGGCTATAAATTAACTTGGGATGGTTGTTTATATGTATAATTTGAGTTAAGGGTAGATTTTGGCTGTTTGTACATTGCAGTCTTTGGCTGTAATGAATTTGTGTGAGATTGTTTCAGTGGTTATATTTGATTTTATTTTGAGAGAAGTATGAATTCATAGAGGAGTGGGACATGTACATCTAAGCAACATTTAATGTTGTCAAGGTGAATCTCATGTTATATTGTTGTCACTCAAATTAAGGGAAAATGTATATTTTATAAACTGATCATGTGCTTATGTATAAACTACTGATCAGAAACTAAGTAAAGCTGTCAGATAAATGTTGTAGAGTAGAATCAAATGGAAATACTCAAAATACAAGTACCTCAAAATTACAGTTACTGTAAATGTGTTGTGTGTCTACTGTAAATGTGTGTGTGTCTTTTTTAAATTCCACCACTGTATTTCAGTGTTTATAGTTATCAACTATTTTGTATTTTACTTTTTTATTTGAAGTAATTTTTTTTTACTCGTGTATATTCCTTTGTTCATGTCCATCTTTTTTGTTTCCCGTGCTAACAAAGCCCCTTTGAAATGAATAGAATTGAAACGCTGAATCTCTTGGTCACTGTATCCCACACTGATGGGTCACAAGTTAAACAGTAGGTGGGAGGCTGTTCACAATATCTAGACACAAACTGAACATATTGTGTGTGCACAATGAAGTAAATGGTTGGTATAGATCAGTGGCTCCCAGCTTGTTTTGTCTTATGTGATGCCTTCATCCGTTTTACTTTGCTAATAGTGTCCCATCCAAAATGTGTTATATGTAATATATTCATGTTAAAGTTGTATTATCTAACTGCTTATTTGACAAAATCATTTGAATTATCTCCCTTTTTCATACAAAGACACATATTGTGAGTGAAAAAGTTATATTCAGATTTACCCAGTAGCAGTTTCAAACTATTTTCATCAGTCACCTGAACTTTAATCAGACACTGGAGCTTGTTTGTCCTGCAGCAGCAGCAGCTATCACGGACATTCATCCTGTTAACAAATGGGTATTGGAAACAGTGATTGATATTTGACACTATTTTATAACCCTAACAACTAATCGATTAATCGTTTCATTGATCGATAGATTAATTGATTGATTATTATTAATTATTAATCAATCAATTGTAATTATTGATTAATTATTAATTGATATTTTTTGCAACTCTAGTTCTGGTTGAAATCAGACACTTGCATCATTTTTATAGAGCGTCTGTCTACATCAGTGATGGTGAGACAAGCATCAAGCATCAGAAACGGATCACATCTTCATTCCCACGTTTCCTCTCCTGTGATTTTAATCTATCAATGTGTTCACTCTGTTCATGTTAAGTTTAAAGTCTGTGACTTTAGAGTCAAGTTAAGGTCAGCATGAATGCATCGCAACATTTGGTTTCTGTGTCTTTAGACAAGGGCAAGGGCACAGGTTCTCTATCAGGGAAGATGTTTCCGCTATTCACCATGACTTATTCAGCTGAAAGCTGACAGTTAATAGGGTCACTAGTTAAACTAAAACACCATTGTTTTGGTGAAATGTGTTCTCCTCCTCTTAGATTAAATACCCTCAATAACCATAATATGCCACTGCTGTGATGGCGAAACATCACTAAATGTTTCCCATTGTTAATAACTCAAGCATTGACAGCAGTGATGAGGGAGAAGTTAATGGAAAAAGGAACCAGGACAAAACAATATAAGTTTTTTTGTAAAAGTTTAAATAGTTTATTTTAGGGAATATTTCAACAACAGACCAAATCAAAATTCTTTACATAAAACATAAGAAGAATGGGGAGAAATTGTCAAAGAAACACAGAATATATATTTGAATACAATTTAAAAAGAGCTAAATAGAAAAAAAGTTATAATGGAATAAGACAGAGGAGGATAAAATGTACTCTGCAGAGATATTAACCAAAACCTCTTTTGGTTTAATGAGAGGCAAAAATAAAAGATTGCCACCTTACATTTAACATCTTGATCTGAGCATCACAGCAGCCCTAAGATCTTCTGGGAGTTTGTTCCAGATATGTGGAGCAAAAAAAAAGCTGCTTCTGTTTCTCATTTCACAATCTGTCAAAATAGCATTCATCAGCCCAAATAAATATTGAAAAATCATTTATATATATATATATATGTGTGTGTGTGTATATATATATATATATATATATGTGTGTGTGTGTGTATATATATATATATATATGTGTATATATATATGTGTATATATATTTTGACAGATTGTGAAATGAGAAACAGAAGCAGCTTTTTTTTTTTGCTCCACATATCTGGAACAAACTCCCAGAAGATCTTAGGGCTGCTGAACCTTACTTTATGACAACGGTTGTTTTTGTTGATCCCAGATTTAGGGCTGCCTCATCCCTGGTCCTCAGCCAGGTGTTGACTCCAGCAAGGACGAGAGCAGCGGGGCCAGAGGGATGGATGGGTCCAGAAGTCCAGTCAAACCAGTCAAACAGTCTCAGACCCGAGGAGCCAAACCTCTGTCCAACGACAAGTCTGGCAAAGAGGCTCCAGTCAGCCGCAGCAGAGATAATCCCCCCACTGCCAAGGATGACCTGCAGGTAGGTGGCCAGGGTGGCCGCGGGCCGGGCCGGACGCCCACCGACAGCCCCGATCGCAGGAGAGGACGACCCTCCAGAAGACTGAGTGGAAGAACCAGCTCTGGGGACAGAGGCAAAGGGAAAGTGGCAGGACCACCACAACAACAGCTGGCAGCCCAGGCCGTGGACGTCAGGGCGTCCGGCTCCGCAGACAGCAGCCCCTCCGCAAACACTCACACCTGCTGCCCTGAGCAGCCCGGCTCATCTGACCAAAGCTCACCTGACAGAGGCCCTGCAGAGCAGGGCAGTAGCTGCTCCACCGCTCCGGCCAAGTCCCATGGTGGGTTCAGAGCTTTAGTTTTTTGTTTTGTTCAAAATTGAATTTTTTGTACAGAACCATACAATCACAGGAAATAATTGTAGAAAAAAGTGAACTAATAGTTTTGTCTTGGGCTTTACCTCCAAGTCCCTCCCAATACCACCCACCCTAAATTACCACACATTCATTCCATCCATTCATACCATCCCAGTCCTTGAGCAATCAGGCACGTACACAATAAATAGAAGGCAATTAAATTGTTAAAGTTGTTAAGTTGGTAAATAAAAGGTAAAGCAATTAAAAAATAAAATACAAATAAGTGATTAGACAGGAAAAAAAGTGTGGGGGAGGTATTCTTCAAGATGAACCTGATCTTGACTAGTGTCAGAGCTTTACTTCTGAGATAATTCCGGCTTCTTTCCTGAACTTGTCTGTGATAAGCTGTATTTTCTGGGCTCAGCAGAGGCCATGCAGCAGTCTGCTGACGGGAGGACAGACACCAGGCCCCGAGTGGAGGAAGGAGGCCTGACAGAGCAGCAGCTGGGCCTCCGACAGGCAGAGGAACGGCTCTACAGGGACTATATCCACCGGCTGCTCAAAGTGAGGAAACATCAGGCTCTTTACTTACACTCAGCGTAGGTGAAACACCTGCTCACAATCAGATCCTCAGGAAAAAGTTCAGTATGTTTTCATTGCAAGAAATAAAGGGTTAAAATATTTCACTTGATGTGTGAGGAATCTATTATATGAGTTTCCCTTTCTGGAATCATTGACAAAAAATCAAATTATTTGAGATGCAGCTGTACATGTTTGGATGATGTGGTTGGTGCAGATGTTTCTTTCTGTCTTTTTGACTGTCTTTCAATAATTTGGGATACTGCAAATTGATATGCATTGTTGCATTAAGCATCAATGCACAGGACTTAACACAGTTGCTAAATTTTAACTATTGTCCCAATGCAGGTAAAACTTTAAACCTCACAACTAGAAACACACAATAAACAGCAGCAAAACAAGACAAAGACAAACAATATTAACATTCTAACATTTTAACCTAGAGTTACAACAATAGGAGGAATCTCAGATTAATAATAATATTTTTGTTGGATTTAACTATCTATAAAGAAAGGAGCTTTTGGATATAGCTTGCGCATGGCACTATGGTGTGGATTGTTTTTTTGAGCGATATTCAAAACATTATTGTATTAAAACTTCAAATCCCATAGACTTGCATATCACAGCGCTGTCCTGCAGCAGCACTTTAGTTGTAGTGTAAAGCTCCGTATCACGGTGCTCCTCCTCATGTTGCTTCCCAACACTTTTGTTACAATCCAAAGCTTTGTTGACCTGTTTCTTCCTGCACCGATCATGCAGCCAACGTAACAAAAGTATTGTAACGTTTCTCAAAAGCCACACATTAAGACGTTAGACAGTTCAGCTGCTACTTTATTCCTCACTCTAACAACAAACTCCATAAGAAATGTTCACAACTGCTGCTGCTTTTTTCTTCCTTCAGAGGAAAACTGCACTCTACGCACTAGCCGCAACGTCTTATTCCAAGGCGCATTCATGGTCCCTCAGAAAATACCAGCACTATCACCTAACAGAACAAATTCTGGGCTTAAACTCTTCCTACAGGCACTGCACTAGTTTTTACCCTGTTTTTTGTATTGTTGTATTTGTTTGTTTGTTGTCACACCCTGTAGTTGTCACAGTGTCTGATGTGTGACAGTAACTTGTGGCAGCATTGTTTTCCTCTAACAGACACCCCTGGTTATTCTGAACAATTTAATTCAGGGGTTAAAACTGTAATTTTCACTTCATCGCGGTCCCCTGAAGGGGAAAACCTCCCAGATGTTTTTTGGATAACGAACCTTTTCTCTGCTACAGAGAGGATGTTGAAACACTCACTCACAGACTGATTCCTCTGCCCCTCTTTATTTCCACAGCAGTCCCCCGAGTATCCCAACTATCAGTACTTATGCAAACTCTGCTCTGTGCACATCGAAAACATCCAGGGAGCACATAAACACATCAAGGAGAAGAGACACAAGAAGAACATCATGGTTTGTAAATCCTTCTATTTGAGGCTTTTTTAAAAATGTTTTTGGCCCCAACAATACGTAGAAAATATTCTACACATGCAGAATGAAAAACAGCCGATTGAGCAATCAGCTGTAAAACATAGGCAACAGAAAGATGATAAACAGAGGAATAAAGGAAGAGAATCAAGAAATGAATATTCTTTAAATCTGCCTGAGACCCAGGATTCTCTAAGTGCTATGTAAAGGAAGGAAGGGAGGAAGGATGGAAGGAAATAAAGAAGGAGGGACAGAAAATATATAAGTAAAGGAAGAAGGGAGGGAGGAAGTAAATAAATAAATACAGAAACAACAAATTCAATACAGAATGAACATCAACCAATCATTCTAAATGAAGAAAAATGTTTTTTTGTTTGTGGTGCGCCAGGAGAAGCAGGAAGAGAATGAGCTGCGAGCTCTGCCACCGCCATCGCTCGCCCAGCTGAGGGCCGTGGACGCCGCCGTTCTGGAAACAGCCAGAGATCACGGCATCTCGGAGGAGGACTTCGAGATCCGGAGGGACATGGTGACCGGGATGGAGGAGATCATAAAGAGGCACCTCCCAGGTACTACAGTTACACTACTGAGACGAGCTTGTCCTCACAGCAAGCAGTTTAAAAGATGAAATGCATTTTCATTTAAATGTCTCTTATCATACAGAGGTAGATTTGAATCTGTTATAAATGGTAATTGTCCATTTGTCTAAAATTTTATCCTACAGAGAAACGCACACAAATTTCAGTCCACAGAGATTCACAAATCTGCTCTGAGGTTGTCTGTGATGTTGTGATTTTGGCTAATCAGAAGAGAGTCTCATTAATATTAATGAGAGAGACACAAAATATCTTGATCTTATAGGTGCAGAGAGAAGAAGTCAAACTATACTAAGATGATCTTTGGTTCTTAAATTAAAGTTCTTAAATCCACAACTTTGTTTTCTCAGTGACATCATAACTTTTAATAAATATATGATTTACTCTCTCTATAGGAATTATACAGGTGCACCTCGAATAAATAGAATGTTGTGAAAAGTTTGGATTTTCAAATTCTTGTAAATCATGATCCTCACAATTATGAGATCTATATGCGAAACCAATCTATATAAAGAGTTTCACTTTCTGAAATGATAGTGATGTGTGTGTCTGTGTCTCCAGCTCAGAAGTTTTTGATGTTTGCCGTGTATACATCAAAATAGTATCAATCTTTCCAGCGTGTTTCTTTGTTTTTCAGCCTGTTCTCTCCGTCTCTATGGTTCCTGTCTCACCCGATTTGCCTTTAAGACCAGTGACATTAACGTTGACGTCTCCTATCCTTCATCGGTGAGTCTGATCCCGTCAGGACACTGACTACATTTATTTATGTTACATATTGTTATAATTTTTTTTTCTTTTAAATAATATAATTTATATTGGTCCCTCTTGTTTTTCACGATTTTGCGATAATATGAATTCCTGCAATTGTTTTCTCTTCTGTCATACACCTGCTTTAATTTAATTTAGCTGTAGGCAGGGACTGGTCATGGTGAACAAATCCCACTTGTCTTTCATCTCTGAGTAACGGAGGTGATTACTATCCCCTAGTTTTACACAAAATTGGGGGGGGGAATAGTTTTTAAACACTGCTGCTGCATAATTTCTGGAAATGCTACTTCTTGTCCTACTTTTTATAGACAACAACCAACCATCAGATCCATGATCACAGACACAGCAGATCCAAAAAGAGAATTGTATTATACTGTTGTGATTTTTTTTTTTCGTGCTACAATGAGTGTTTTTTTGAGACATCAGTATCACTTTTGTAAATGCTTCCCTCGCATCATCTGCCTCCATTATTGCTGCTTTTTCTGCTACGTAAAAGTGCAGAAGTATGCGATTTGGGACACAGCATCAGTGTTGTATTATTTTTCATGCTCGATAATTAATTAATTAATTCCTCGAAAATTAATCAATTGTCAATTTGATCGCAAAAATCAAATGAAATCCTGGTGGGACTGATATGTTATTTATATTCTTTTATTTTCATTCCAAATAAAATTCTTTATTATGGTCTGTCCTTTTCAGCACAGTCATTGTTCAAATAAAACTTTAAAACTCATTCAAAGGTTTTCTTGAATCTTATATCATATTAAAACACAATGTGTTGTCAACTCCGTTTTCTCTAATAAGATGAATGTTAGTGTGTAAATCAGCACTAACATCTTATCGTCAATGGTTCTCACTTTCTCTGTCATTCCTTTTCTGATCAGATGACCCAACCTGAGGTTTTGATTCAAGTGCTGGAAATCATCAAAAACAGCTGTAAGTCACACAGAGTATTTATTATTTCAAGATATATGTTTGGGGCTTTTTCTGTGAAATCTAAAGCAAAGGAACCGCTTAGAATCCTTTACATTGTTTTTTCCACTTATGATGTGTTTTAACAATGATTAAGTTGTATAAACATGTGTTATAGGTTTGCATCTTTTTTCAGAAACATGGAGTGTTGCTACTCTGTTATTTTAAATCAAGGGGAAATAACTGAAATATATTATGATATTGTGAAAAATACTACTTTATTTAGGTGGTTTAACTGACTTAATTTTTTATCTTCCTGACCCAGCTGATTTTTCGGAGGTGGAGTCAGACTTTCATGCCAAAGTTCCTGCCGTTTTCTGTCGGGATGTTAGCAAGTGAGTGTTGATTTAAAGCATCAGTAGCAATTTTTGTTATGTAAATTATTTATTATAGATTAAAGGTTTAGGATAAGGGTGACTTTTCTTTTTTCAGTATTTAAATATGTTGGAATGTTAGATGAAGGATATGATTAATGTAAGATACCTTTGAGATTTGTTAGAATTTATTTTATTTATTCTGCATTTGTTACTGCACTTTGACCTTTGCACTTGTGTGCCTACACAAAAAAAAAATCAAAGTTGAAATCCATCTGTTGTGCTTCATATCTATGTGTTTTGTGTTGTGCAGTGGCTTGATGTACAAAGTCAGCGCAGGCAATGATGTTGCTTGTCTCACGACCAATCACCTGGCAGCTCTGGCTAAACTGGAACCCAGACTGGTCCCACTAGTGTTGGCCTTCCGGTACTGGGCCAGGGTGAGTCTACTGAAAGAAAAGACCATAGATGGCCTCTGCTGGGCTGTATTGTGCATGAGTATGAGATAAAGTTGCTCATTGGTTTATGTTTTCCTGCTCATATCAACAAATACTGATATCTGAGAACAAAGGTGAGCTGCTGACAGGTTGTAATTGTCAGAAATACCTGGCGCTGTTTGAATATTGAGTTGTTTTAACACACATATACAGAGCTGTTCCTCAGTCAGCTTTTACAAATGAAGTAATCACAATATATACATTAAAAATGACAAAAAAGCTAAACTAAAAGCGAACTAACTGGCCTCACTTCCTCCTCGTTTTTAACCTGCAGCTTTGTCACATCGACTGTCAGGCCGAAGGTGGAATCCCCTCGTACTCCTTTGCCCTTATGGTCATATTCTTCCTGCAGCAGAGGAGAGAGCCCATCCTTCCTGTGTATCTGGGCTGCTGGGTAGGTGAAAGGTTAATGTCGCCACTCGGTCTGCAACTAACGATTCTATTCTGATAGTCGATTAATCTATCAATTATTGAAACGATTAATCGATTGGTTGTTTACGGATTAAATTAATTGGTTATTCGTTTGGTTCATAAAATGGTGTAAAATGTCGATCACTGCTTCCCAAAGCTGATGATTCAACCTAAAATTATTACTATTATAGAAGACTAAAGAAACCAGAAAATAATCTGATTTGAAAAGGTTGTACCAGATAATTTGGACATTTTCCTCTTAAAAATGACTCAAATCCATTAATCGATTATCAGAATAGTTGGTGCTTAACGAAATAGTTTTAAAGTAATTGATTAATCCACTAATATATGATAAAATACTTCTCTTTTCTTTCTGGCAGTTTGATATCAAACCAATATTTAGATATCCAATTTTATAACCACTAAAACTAAACATTGGTTTATTATGTATTAGTAATGTTATTAGAAAATTGTTTATAAGTTAATTGATTAATCAACTAATCGTTGCAACTCTGTTGATGTCAAACATACACTGATAGTTATTTGAACCATGAGCTGCCGTAACAGTCATCGTTAAACTTCAGCCTGTAGCTGCACCGGCAAGATTTAATCAGACCTGACACTCGCAGACCTGCACCAGTTTCACTCTCGGGACTAAAATTGATCAAATGGAGATTTTTTTTTTTTTATAATGAAACGTATCTTGCTGTTGCTAAGCAACATGTACATGCCTTACATATCGGCCTTACATGTATGTAAGGCCGTGATTCCTTTTTGTGTAGAAACTTGGGATGTGTCCTCGCACCTTCCTCAGCAGCTTCTACAGCTCCAACACTTCACAACCACAGACAAAACACTTTCATGAACTAGGCATCATCCATGTGCCTTGGCTTCATCCCAATTGACCTAATTTATTCATTCACATTATGTTCGATTAGTTGTCAACTATCACATTAATCACTAACTATTTTGATAGATTGATTAAATGATTTGAGTCATTTTTAAGAAGAAAATGTCCAAATTCTCTGGTTCCAGCTTCGCAATTTTAGCTTTCTATAATAGTGAACTGAACTTTACATACTCACCAAGAAAACTGAAAAACAAGCACACAGATTCAAACCAGAAACTCCAAATATAACAAACTGTAAATGACATGTCATGTATGAGACGGACTAAAACACTGAACGGTACAATTACTTATTTTCTGACTGGACCTGATGTCAAACTGTACAATGACAATGAAAGTCTTGAAGTTGAAATCTAGAAATCTTGATTGTCCATCTGAAACTGACTTTGTATAGAGCCGCAAGGATTAGTCGATTCGTTGCCAACTATTACATTAATCACCAAGTATTTTGATAGTCAAATCATGGATGTGAGTAATTTTTAAGAAGAAAATGTCTAAATTCTCTGGTTCTAGCCTCTCTATTATTGTCATACATTTCTGCAAACAAAGTCAAATTCCTTGTGTTTTCATTTTGTTTTCATCATGTTTTCAGTTTCTCTTTACAATCATGACTAAATAATAAAATTACTAATTTTGGAAAATGTGAGGTCCATGCAAGTCCATCAAAATCCAAACTGTTGCACACCACCCTGATGAAAACCAGCAGAACATGTCCGTTCCTTTTCATATTTTTGTCCATTTAACCTTTTTCCTCAGGCATCATTTTCGAGTTGTTTTCTTGTTCTTTGCTTAATCAGATCCCATTAGATATCCCAACAGTGATAGTTAATCTTCCTGGGGTTCTAAAATACATTAAAATACATAAACAAAATTACTACACAATAAATGAATAGGTTCACATTAACATAATGCATTGCAAAATAAAAGCATGACACAAATAAAACGAGTAATACAGAACAAAACATGTGATACAACCCAAACTACACCCAAAATCTTAACCACTATGAACAATTTTATTTATTTTGTGGATTTTCAAAGTTTGGATTCTATGGTTTTGAGTTGCTACCTGATTATTACTATATAAGACAGTAATGTCTGTGTAGATTCTCACTCATCCAGGTCATTGTAGTCAAGGGGTTTAAAAGTAAGCAACTGGACTTTTTCTTTGAGCTTGAAGATGTTTCACCTTCTGTGAATTCACACCTTGAAGAGTGACCTATGTGACCCTTTGTTATGGGATGAGGGGTGTGGTCTATAGCTCCACCTTCTGTGATCCAGAGATATACCTCCTGGTTTCCATCATCAGGCTAGAACTGAAGAAGCCTTTCGGATGAAAGGTGAAACGTTTTCAAGCTCAAAGAAAAAGTCCAGTTGCTTACTTTTAAACCCCTTGATTAAGACAGTAATGACATGTATTCTAACAATGGAAAATAAAGAAAAATGAATACTTTCCTGTTTAAACAACTTTTGTCGCCAATCAAGAATAGATTTCCGACATTATTCAAGGTGTGTCTGAAGGCACCTTGAAGTTGGATGAAGAAGAGGTGACCAGTTCATCGCCATTAAGTTATTTATTCACTTTCTCATCTCATTAAATCCAGGCCTTGGGTTTGATACATGTGACATTTGACAGTGTAGAACACAATAAGTAAAACAATCCAAATGACAACAACAAGGCAACAAATGGCAAATTTTAAAATAAATAACTGCATAAATTCTGTTGTGTTTGCTTACCGGTGATTTTGGTTTCATTTGTTTTCTTCCATTCAGATCGAAGGTTTTGACTTGAAACGTGTGGACGAGTATCATCTGACTGGAATCACGTCGGACATGTTTGTCCGGTGGGAGCATCGACCTCCGAGCTCCTCCGAAGGACGGGGGGAGAACAGACCTGAGACCAGAGGGGAAGGACGAGCCAAACCAGAGCAGAACAAACCCGATGAGGCCCGCTACCCAGAGGGTTTGGTGAGGAAAAATAATCTAATAAAATAATCTTTTCAGTTGCATTTCAGATTTTAAAATCATACTTTATGGAGGGGCGTGTTGATTTCTTAAATCTATTCTCTTGGTTTCTCTCACAGAGCCGTCTGACCCTGGACCAGGGTAAAGGCATCTCACTCGGCCAGTTGTGGTTAGAGCTGCTGCGTTTCTACACACTGGAGTTTGCTCTGGAAGAATTTATCATCAGCATCCGGTTAAAGGAGCTGCTGTCCAGGGAGATGAAGAACTGGCCCCGTCGCAGGCTTGCTGTTGAAGGTAAGAGATGAGATGGTAGAGATGGTGATAGGACCTAAATTAAAGTTTTTGGGAAAGCACAAAAACACTTTATTAAATGGAGATAATATTATATTTATTAGTCATTTCAGTCGAAAAGGCCTTTGGATGACAGTGGATGACTGTGGACATATATAAAGGTGTGTGTCACTTATTTAACATTAAGGGATAAAGTGCTCAGGCCAGTTTTTGAACACTCTAGTGTTCAAAGTGTTCTAGTGTGATCTTAAAGGGATAGTTCAGTGTTTTTGACATGAATCTGTATGGCATCCCTATCATCAGTGTCCTACACTGACTTACCCCGACAGTGTCCTGTGAGCCGAGTTCTGGTCCCGTTCTGGTCAAAATGAAAGTAGTCCGGCAGGTTTCCGGGGGACCCTAAAATAAAACGTCTTTCTTCTCAAAACAGCATGTGTTCAAAAGAGTGATTTATTTGCATCACAAAACCAATATCCAAGAAAAAGTCACACCTCATAATCACTTGGCCCTACTTTCTCTCAATTAGTCAGTGTGCACTATCATCCCGCTGACTGCTGCGCACTAGTCAACACAACTAACAAACTAGTTTGAGACAAGTAGACCGACACAGACATCCCAAGTTCCAAAAGGTGGGAGGGGGCGTTTATCAGCTTTTACAAGCTATAAACATACATATTTGTAAAAATGGGGCACACTTGTGACTACCCAGGCTTTAGCAACAAAAACATGCCTGAATTTCCTCACGGATGTCATCGCTTTCTTGTGACCGCCGTAACTCTGGTCATCTTGCAGCAGCGTGCAGAGATACAAAAGGAAAGAAAGTAGGGCCAAGTGAGGTGTGGCTTTTTCATGGATATTGGTTTTGTGATGCAAATAAATCACTCTTTTGAACACATGCTGTTTTGAGAAGAAAGATGTTTTATTTTATTGGCCCAGGAAACCTGCTGGACTACTTTTTATTCTGACCAGAACTGGACTGTGCACTGCACTGTGGGGGTAAGTCAGTGTGAGTGTAGGACACTGATGACAGGGATGCTATACAGATTCATGTCAAAAATCCTGAACTATCCCTTTAAAACAAAGATTGATTCTCTGCTAATGTTGAGTTTTATTTCAGTTATATCCGTGATGTTTCTTACACAAACAAGAGAAGAGTTAAATACAACAAAGGATCATCTATAGTTGCACCAATGCAACCATTTTGTAAATAAATGCATCAATGATGTAGGACAAGCTGCTGACAACATCACTGTTCATATTCCACAGCAAAGGTGAAGCTAGTTCTTGCAGCTTTTCACCAACTCCCCCTTTTCTCTTTCAGCCATGTATAATCACATGTTGCATCATGTGCTTCTACTTTAGCAGGTCACAGATTGTGTCAATCAATAGAATTTAAATTACTTATTGTAGAACAGTTTTCTATCATTTATTTATTACTCTGAACGTGTCAATCACACGTCCATGGCAACACTGCCAAAACTGACTGTGTTTCTGTTTTTTTTGTCATTTTTTTCTCCAAGATCCTTTTGCCGTGAAGAGGAACGTTGCCCGGAGCCTGAACAGCCAAATGGTGTTTGAGTACGTCCAGGAGCGTTTCCGAACCGCCTATAAATACTTTGCTTGCCCTCAGAGGAAACGTACAGGAAATCAGCGGCCGCGAGGCAGGAAGGCCAGAAAACCAGCGGCAAAACCCGACTCAGCAGAGAAAAAGGAGTCGTCATGCGGCGATGAGGAAGAGGGCGACGGGAAATGCGAAAAGAGTCGAAACGAACGTGACAGATCAAAAGATGACGATGATCCTCAGAGCGATGAAGAAGATGATTCAGATCCGTCCAGGGAGAAGGACGAGAAAGTGTTAGATGCCCACTTCATGGACCTGGTCCTTAGAGACGGGAACAAACCCACTGTCCCCTCCCCCAACGGCCTGCTGGACAGCGACGAGGAGGAGGATGATGACAACAGCGTTTCAGACAAAGAAGCGGTTGTGACATCAGAAGATCTGCTCTATGTGTTTGACAGGATGATTTTCACTGGTGGGAAGGTAAAACTGAGCCAGTTTATATTCTGTTTACACAAGGTTAATAATATCAACAATTCAATTAGAAAAAATAAATGTTAGCTATTTTAAGAATCATTTATTGTTAAGCAAAGAATTGAATAGTATTTTTAAGATTTTTCACATTCAGCGCTTCACAGTTTAGAAGAAGCATCACCTCACTTGTCAGTGATGAGTTCATGTCTTTTGACCAGTAACCATGACCAGTTAAAACTGAGAATATTAGTTGATAGATAGTTGATTAACCTATTGATTATTGGAAAGATTAATTTATTAGTTGTTTGCTTCATAAAATGGTGTAAAATGTCAATCACTGTTTCCCAAAGCTGAAGATTCAACCTAAAATGTCTTTATTTGTCCATATCAACAGTCCACAACCCAAATATCATCAGTTTACTATTATAGAAGACGAAACAATCCGATATGAGAAGCTGGAACCAGACAATTTGGACTTAATTTTAGACTTAAAAATACCTTGAATTTATTATCAAAATAGTTGGAGAATAATGTCATTGCAACTAATTGATTAATGAACCAATCACTGCAGCTCTATGTAAGACATTTAGATTTCAGCAGGTTCTCAGTTGACACGTCAAGATTTCAAGCTTCAGCGATTGTTAGAGAAAATGACGTAAATCCGAAGATGTTTTATTTTCAAGCTGTGCAACATGTGACACTCATCAAAATTATTTTACCTTGATTCATGCCATTATCACTTTATATCTGGAGTCTGACTGAAGGTTTAATTCCGTTCAGCCTCCGACGGTCGTGTGCAGCATCTGTAAACGAGATGGCCACCTGAAGGACGAGTGTCCTGAAGACTTCAAGAAGATCGAGCTGAAGCTTCTGCCGCCGATGAATGAGCGATTCAGAGACATACTGGATGGACTCTGCAGACTCTGCTACTGTACGTATGTTTTATTCCTCACGGTGGAGGAAAATCCCTCTGAAACTTACAGAAGAGAATTTACCATGGAAGTAAAATAAAATGCTGTGTAGCGTCACTGTTAACATTCTCTTTGTTTGTTATTTACTTATTTAGCATATGCTGTAATCATCCAATATAATAACTTGACTCATCATCATCATCAATCATTGAAACCCATTAAAACTACACTTTTTAATTACATATTATTGATGCATTAAATCATGTGGTTCATTTAGAACTCAACACTTGAAATTTATAATTTTAATGTTTTCTATTAGATAGTGTTACTAGTAACTATTTGGGCTTGGGAGCAAATTCCTGTAAAACCATAAATTAATGAATTACTTCCTGTTTGTAGATGAGTTGTCACCGTCACACTCGGAGCAGCAGAAGAGGGAGCAGATCCTCGCCAGCCTGGAGCGATTTATCAGGAAGGAATATAACGGTGAGCCTCAACACTAACACAGCAAACCACTTTTCTTTAATCTTGAACCACAAACCACAGAGAAACACACACAGCTTATATTTACAAACTGAGCCTTAAAACCAGCCTTTAGGACTTCTGTGAATTTGTGATGTCACAGCTATACAGTCATAGTCTCCCCCCTCCCATTCGCAACCAATCAAATCAGCCAATCTGTTCATCAATGTCAATGTTTTTATAAAGCTGCAGAAAAAGGGTGTGAAACTATGAGATGGTTTTTGGTTCTAATATATATTGTTAGCGACATCACAACTTTGCATAAAACCTGAAGTGAATAATATGGGATCTTAATATATGGGAAGATATCAGGCAGTCATTTTTTAATGAGAAATTGAAAAATACAGTTTTTGTTTGAAATTTCCTGTAAATGAGAGAATGTTTGACGTTTGGACAGAAATGAGAAATGATTTGTTCCCATGTGTGAATCCCCAGATAAAGCTCAGCTGTGCCTGTTCGGCTCCTCAAAGAACGGCTTTGGTTTCCGTGACAGTGACCTCGACATCTGCATGACACTGGAGGGTCACGAGACTGCAGAGGTACACACACACACTCACGCACAGAAACACACACACAGACAGCCAATTAGTTCCTTACTGGAATTTGAGTTGTGACCCTTCATTTCATTCAACCGGCAGAAGCTGAACTGTAAAGAAATCATCGAAGGACTCGCCAAAATACTGAAGAAGAATATCGGTGAGTTCAAGTTTCCTGACGTTCTCTTTAGAAGATGGAGTTAGTGTGAGTGTGACTAGATGTGATCTGTCATGTTCCACGATCACAGGCCTGAGGAACATCCTGCCTATCACCACAGCTAAAGTGCCTATTGTGAAGTTCGAGCACAGACAGAGTGGTTTAGAAGGAGACATCAGCCTCTATAACACACTGGTGAGTCCCACATACACCTAAACCTGCCTTCAGTTGATCTGGAGACAGTTCAGCATCACCTTCAGCATTCACCTGATGATTTAAGGTGAGCTGATGTTCTCTGCAGGCTCAGCATAACACCAGGATGCTGGCAACCTACGCGGCTCTGGACCCACGTGTGCAGTTTCTGGGATACACCATGAAGGTGTTTGCAAAGGTAGTGGACACATTATAGACTGTAACTTTACTGTTGGACTAAACAATGGACTAACATTCAACAGCGAGACAGAAACACCAATTAAGTTATGATGTTGCTCCTGGATGTTGAAATAAGCAGCTGTTTGTGAATTCAACATATCAACAGTAGAGCTACAATGATTAGTCAATTAGTTGCCAACTGTTACATTAATCACCAAATATTTTGATAATTTAATCTCATGATGTGTTGGTGTTGTGTTCACTACTCGTTTCTGCTGGGGAAAAAATGAAGAAAAATATCAATTAATGCAGATTTAATTAGAATCTGTTATATATTTTTTTCTGCGAGTAACGTGTCCCTTTTCTCTCAGCGCTGTGACATTGGTGATGCGTCCAGAGGAAGCCTCTCATCCTACGCATATATCCTGATGGTGCTTTACTTCCTGCAGCAGAGGCAGCCGCCAGTCATCCCCGTCCTGCAGGAGGTAACCTCACCGATTCACTGAGACACAACCACACCCGAGACAAATAAAATATCTCTGTGCAATGTTTTATTTTTATTTATAGATCTTTGATGGGAACTCTGTTCCCCAGCGGATGGTAGATGGCTGGAATGCTTTCTTCTTTGATGACCTTGAGGATCTGGTGAGTTTTTTTTTATTAGGGATTATGCCACTATGACTGAGGGGTGAATTCACAAAAAAATAGATTGAGTGGTTACTGCATGAATGTAAATCCATGATTTACAGCTGCTGTTTTCTCTCTCTTAAGATCCTATTACACTAATAATATGACAGCAGAAACCCACCCAGAAAGTTCAGCAACTGATAACTCTGCTTTATTGTTTCCATTGTTTCAGGCCTTTCCCCACATTTCAGGAGCAGATTGATCAATAATGAAAACTGCAGACAGAACAAAAGCCTCAAACTGTGTTTTAATAAGTAAAACACAATGTCATCAACAATAACATGTTTCTTTACTATTCCGGTATTTGGTTTATGTAACGAGATTTACTGATTTAGCTGATCTGAAACGTGTCAGATGAATCATGTATAGAAACATCAGGCTGATTTCCTGTTTGCTGCCACAGTTGCTGTGATCAGTGTGACACAACTGGCTGCAGCATCACACAGCAGCATGACCATATTAAAACCTGATCAGTCAGGATGTGACAGGACTTAATGTTCTGTTCTGCTGAACATCTGCACAGATCAGCTGTTCCACACAGATTCCAGGTTTACATGGTGGATTGTTTGTATTAAAGCAGAAAGTGTCAGTTCCCACCACTCTCTGATGACAGTGATTAGTATTTCTCTCTAATTGCATGTGGCCGTTAGCGCTGGTCTTTCTGAATGAGACTGTTTTTGCAATGAAACCCATTTGCAAATAAGGGAGAAGATTTATCTAATTTAAATGCTCATACACATTAAAAACACAGTGATGACAGAGATGCAGTTAAAACACCCTTTGTGCCTCGTGACCAGTAGTTTGTATTTTGAGTTACTAGTGTAGTGCCCATAGGAGATATGTATTCCTGTAGAAAAGTGAGTTAAGAGGAAGAAAGGATATGCGTTACCTCAATGCAGAACTGTGATGCACAACGTCTGCATCATAGATAGAATAGATAAATAGTACATTGGGTAAGACATGGACATACATAGAGATAAGGCAAATAGTTATTGTAAGAAAAAGGCTACAATTTATGTTGAAAGTTTAGATGTAAATTTACAAACGTTTTGCAGTCAAGTAAATTGAGCTCATGATAAATCTCTGACTTCATACTTTTTCTTGTGTAGTGTAACCTGGGCTTGTTACTGTATGTGAAATGGTAAATGGGCTACATTTGTATAGCACCTTTCTAGTATTTTCAACCACTCAAAGTGCTTTATATTAAATGTGTTCATTCACCCATTCACACTCATTCACACACTGATGGCCGGTGACTATACAAGGTGCCACCCGCACATCAGTAATCCAACCACCCAAGGACACCTGCCCAAGCCCAGAGGAGCCTGGGAATTGAACAACCAATCCTCTGAACAGTGGATGACTGCTCTACCTCTGAGCTACAGCCATCCCAGTGTGGCACATATTTGGAATATGTGTTTATGAATAAATAGGTTTAGGCCCAGATTCTGTTCTGTTATGTGATAGTGCTGAAGCGACCTGTGTAAGCATTAGGAATAAATTAGCAGCTAAACTGGCCAATGTCTTAGTGTGTGGTTTTTGAAAGGTGTTAGAATACTTTTGTTATGTTGGTTGGACTAGCGCTGTAGGAAGAAATGGGAGAACAGAGCTTTGAATTGTAGAAAATGAGGTGGAATGCTGTAATATGGAGCTTTACACTGTGGCAGGATACATGATGCTGCTGCAGGATAGGACTGTGATATGCAAGTCTATGGGATTTGATTGTGGCATAAACACTTTTATTAAACAGTAGCCAGACAGGAAGTAATAGGAGTGAGAGAGGGGGAGACATGCAGCAAAGAAATCATCCGACCGGAACTCGATTCACGGTTGCTTCTTAAAAAATGGCTTGACACAGCAAGACTACACCACAGCACACCAAGGATTTTGCTCCTTTCATTTATAGATAGACAAATCTCACAAATCTTTGTGAATTCACCCTGAACGTTGCTTTGATTTGGTATCCTCTCATGTTTTTGTGTCTGGA
Organism: Lepturacanthus savala; assembly: GCA_030544235.1. Classification (NCBI taxonomy): domain Eukaryota; kingdom Metazoa; phylum Chordata; class Actinopteri; order Scombriformes; family Trichiuridae; genus Lepturacanthus; species Lepturacanthus savala. The sequence goes on along the minus strand of CM060481.1, from coordinate 242,554 downwards.
TGACATTTGTATGACCCGTGTTTTCCTGTCGAGCAGCGTCAGTGTCTGTCCAAGCTGCAGCCCAACACAGAGTCAGTGGGCGAGCTGTGGCTTGGCCTCCTGCGCTTCTACACGGAGGAGTTTGACTTCAAAGAACATGTCATCAGCATCCGCCAGAGGAAGCGTCTCACCACCTTTGAGAAGCAGTGGACCAGTAAATGCATTGCGATAGAAGGTGTTTACACAGAGCTGCTCATTGTCTTAACGTTCTTGTTCATGTTTGGGCCAGTGTCTCACTCCTCTGCCCTTCTCCTCAGATCCTTTTGATTTAAATCACAACCTCGGTGCCGGAGTCTCTCGCAAAAGTAAGTTAATCAAAAAAAAAAATACTATAAAACTAAATACTACTAAAAAAAAATTTATACTCTCCAGTGACAAACTTCATCATGAAGGCCTTTATAAACGGGAGGAAGTTGTTTGGAACGCCGTTCTACCCCGTCCCTGGCACTGAGGTGGTACGTCATCACATTTCTATTTTCCCTTTGCATAATTGGTTTTAAAAAAGGTGCAAATTTGAAATCTGTCTGCACTACTGTTGATCTGAAACGTTCTCCTCTCTGTTCTGCTGCAGGATTACTTCTTTGACTCAAAGGTTTTAACAGACGGAGAATTGGCACCGAATGACAGGTGCTGCAGGATCTGCGGGAAGATTGGTCATTACATGAAGGACTGTCCCAAGAGGCGCAGGTTGTACGCTCCATCATGGAAATTTCCCTTGAGGCGAAAGCCAAGAAAAAACTAAAAGTCACTACCAAGAAGTAATAAAGACATCTTGAATTCATATAAAATCTGTTTTCTCACAATTTAAAATAAAATTTATATCAGCATTTTTGACAAAGCACCACTGTCCACAGTCTTGCTGTTATTATATTGAACAGCAACAGTACCTGATCAAAACACTTTGATAGTTATATAGTTAAATATAAAAAGCATTCATCTTTCATCTAATGAAATTGCTCATTAGTTGGTTTTCTTCTGTTCTTTGTAATTAAAACCGATTTGTATGCTTGGTTCAAAAAAGTTATTTGTTCCAAGTTCATAGATCTTACATCACCTGTACATCACCTGAATCTTTATTTTAAGTTCATTAGTTTCTACAAATACCATCACACAGCCAAAGAAACATATACAAAGTGTTGGAAAGGGAAGGGAAAACAGGGAAACAGAACAACTGCCTGGTATGTATAAGTGTGAAAGAAGAACAGTGGACAGTGGAGAGAAGAGAGATTAAAGTTCCAGTGTGAAGAAAGGATTTAACAAGCAGGAAGTTCCTTATTCTTGACTCTTCAGCTCAGGTAAAACGTTTATATTTAGGTCAAGCTGTTCATTCTTTTTCACAACATTATTAAATTATTAGACTGAGGAAAATACTAAATGCGTCTAAGTTAGAACTTTTTAAAAACTTGACGCCATGTTTTGACTTGAAAAACGCATGTATGAATCATGTTTAATTTAAAAAAATTAAAAACATTTTTTCCTCTTGTTGTGCATCGGAATTTTCCCTCTGCCAGGATGAAGAAGAAGGAAAATGACAAAGATGAGGATGTAAAAGACGAAGAGCGGGAGCCGAAGGACAGAAGATGTTTCCAGTGTGGGGACATGGGTCATGTCCGGAGAGACTGTCCAGAGTACCGGCACCTGAAACAGAGGGTCACAGGGGCACCAGGTCTATAAACATTGAAACGTCTGTCTTAAAGAGTTTAACTAACACACAGAAGATCAACAGAGTTTTACTTTTTAGTATTTCGATATAGGTCAATATGAACTCTTTAACAAAAAAAATAACCACACTTTGCTGTGGGGTTTCTCAAGGCTCCTTTTTGGGCCCTATCCTCTTTACATTCACCATTGGGGTCAATTTTATTAATACCTAACATTTTCTTCTATTGTTTTGCTGATTATATCAAATAAATCTACCTAGGGCTGCAACTATCAGCTATTCTGAAAGTGGATATTGATGATTGAAAAGATTAATCGATTAATGGTTTGGGTCATTAAATAGTGTAAAATGTCAAATACTGTTTTGCAAAGCTGAAAATTCAACCTAAGATGTCTTTTCTTGTCTGGACCAACAGTCCACAAGCCAAAGATCATCAGTTTACTATTATAAAAAGACTGAACAAACCAGAAAATAATCAGATTTGAGAAGCTGGAACCAGAGATTTTGGACATTTTCTTTTTTAAAATGATTAAAATCAATTATCAAAATATTTGGTGATTAATGTAATAGTTGGCAGCTTATTTATTAATCAACTTATCATTGCAGCTCTGGTGATGTCAAATATACACTTTGATAGTTATTTGAACCATGAGCTATTGTAACAGTCGCTGTTAAACTTCAGCCTGTAACTTGTAGACCTGCACTAGTTTCACTCTTGTTCTGAACTTGATCAAGTGGAGGAATTTTTTCATAATGAGATGTGTTAACGATGTTGCTAAGCAACATGTACTTGCTTGTCATTTGCTTTATGTCTTCGAGCTACACATAAACAAATATTGATGGAAGCATCGATAAAAAAAAATTAGCAAAAAAGTCAGTGATTTATTTAATAGTTGGCAACTAATTAATTCATTTTCTAATCGTTGCAGCTATAGATCCGTTCAAAAAACAAAGAGTAAAAATTCCATCTTCCCTAATTTTCAAATTCCATCTTCCCTAATCATCAAAACCTTTAAGTTGATGCTAAAACCTCCATCTTCTCCTTTCAATCAGAGTTGAGTTTAAATACCTTAGTTTCATTCTGTGCTGCAATTCTTATCTTTATTATCATGCTTTTGTAATAATTGTAAATAATGTTTTTTTTGTATTTTAAGATTGTTCAGCACTGTGGTTGTTTTAAATGTACTCTATGAATAAAGTAGATCTAACTGTAGTTTTACATTCTGTCTCAGTGCACATGGTTCGGAGTCTGGTGAGTTCCCAGTCCGTCCCTGTCCCCCAGACCTCTGCTGATGCTCCAGGACGAAACAGGCTTCCATCGGAATGTGTGAGTACAACTTTACACATAAAACTGTAAGATCATGACATGACAAACACTGACCTCACTGCACTGTTTTGGTCTGTAAAAAGACAGAATATATAGTGGTGTAAGCAGCTGGTCGCTGTATATTTTATCAAGTGGAGGGAAAAGTGCTTTTGTTTTTGGGATTTCATCTTCTATAATTGTAAACTGATGATCTTTGGGTTGTGGCCTGTTGGTCTGGACAAAAAAATATATTTTAGATTGAATCTTTGGTAAACTTTGGTCTGACAAATCTTTGGTTGACATTTTACATCATTTTATGGACCCGACTAATTATTTGTTTTAATAATCAATAGTGAGATGAAAGAAAAAGCTGCCCGATGCGGGACTCAAATCAGGGCTGCCTGCGTTGAGGACTGTAGCCTCTATACATGGGGCGGCTGCTCCACCCACTGTATCACTTGCCACCCCTATACGTTTATTTTTAACCACTAAAATTAAATTGTGTTGAATGTGATCCATGAACTAAATGGAGTTGAACTATCCAGCTCTAATCTAAAAACACAAAATTAGGAGCAAGGTAAATGGATAATGAAACTGCTGTTGCAGCTATGATTTTGATGTTCTCCTTGTTCTTCCTGTCAGTCGGACTCTCGGCAGACTCCTCCCTACTCACCGCAGCCCACTGGCGTTCCTCAAAGCTCCTCCCAGTCCTCCAGTTCCTCTCAGCCATGCCACAGTAAAACCAGTTCTGCTGGTCCCACGAAGCAGACGGTTCACCCGCAGGTCCCCCTGTCCCTGTTCAGCTTCCCCAGCTCCCACCCAGGCCAGTACCACCCGGCGGCACTCAGTGCGCTGGGCCTGCTGCCCCCTCACCAGCACCAGTCCCAGGGGCAGCCTCACCACCCGGTACACATCCCCTCCAGTGCCTGGCCCATCCACGGCCCGGTCCTGACCACGTCTTCGCCACCCGCCCCCTCCCCACCCGGCCTCAAGTTCGCTTTGCGCTCAGCGTCGGGGAACGGTAGCCCCACGGGCTCTGCAGGAAACTCCGGCCCCATGAACCTGAATGACCCCAGCATCATCTTTGCCCAGCCGGCGGGGAGACAGCTGGGCCTGGGGGGGCCGGGCCGGGACGGACACTGGCACAATCACATGGCTCCGACTGGGTCACTGATGGGCAACGGCACTGTGGTGAAGTCAGGTATTCACCAGGGACATGGTGGCACCTTCTATCTGTGGTTTAATTTGTCTGTTACAGGGATTAATACAGAAATAGACTAAATTCCGTAGTATGGTAAACATTACATTTAATTTTTTATTTATAATGGTTCTTAACACGGTTTGATCCAAGTTTAGAACCAGCAACCAACAGCCTGAGAATTAGAGATACAGTTTTTAAAAGATGTGGGTCATGGTTTATTCCCAGAATTTTCCTTCCAGGCTTCTATTTGTTCATTATGGAAGCTGAGAACAGCCATGTCTGTTTTTATTTTTGTTTTTTTGCACAGTTTTATTTATTTACTTTTTTTGGCTTTATGATACCTAACATAGTGACGACGACTTATTTCTTTTATCTTGTTACAACAGATTGTTTTATCATCATAATCAATTAACTCACTATAACGTAACTTGTCTTTATATATGGGATCAAGTCTGATGATGGTCACTGCTTAGGATCCTCATTTCATTCTTATATCGAGAAATAATACAACTAAGTAAGTCGTCATCACTACATAACCGCACAAAACAAATAAAGAGATGTCTGTTCTCAGCTCCTGTATTTAATCCTCTGTGCAAAACATTCTAATAACCACATGAAGTTAAGCTTTTATTAGTGCTGTCAGTCGATTAAAAAAATTAATCAAATTAATTACAGGATTTTGTAATTAATTAATCGAATTAATCGAATTTTAATGTCATATCTGCTAAAGGTCTCCTGATAAAGAATTTGAATTCTAGGATATTAAAAAATTGTAGTGCATGACTAATCAATTGAATACAGTAAGAAGAGATCTGATCTGAAAGATCTGAAATCCAATTTTTTATTGGTGAACTGTGCTTCATGAATTAAATCCAAAAGTAAAGGTCCAGCACATTAAACCAGTTAGGCCAGGTGCATTATTCAGAAACGTAAAACAAATACAACAATACAGTTAAATATATAAAATAAAGCTGTCTTCAAAAATGTAAAACAAATACAGCAATTCAGTTAAATAAATAAAATAAAGCTGTCTTCAAAAATGTAAATGTTGTGAATCTTTTAACGGAATGTAGTTCAGGACAGTTCCGGTTCACTTTCACCCCTGAGCTCCCCACCATTGATACTCATAATTAACTGCGTTAAATTTTTTAACGCGTTAAATTGCGGCGTAATTAATTAATCGAATTAACGCATTAAAATGACAGCACTAGTTTTTATATATTTTTAACATTCCTTGAGTTTTTTTCCCCACATTGTTCTAATATTGTTATACAAATGTTTTTGTTCAACACAACATTCTGGGAAAGTTACAGAAATATTGGTTTTATGTCACAAAAAATTGACAATTTTAAGGAGACTTTAGGGGAAATGTTCAAATAACTGTCTGAAATGTTCTTGAACCATTAGTCTAACCATAACTTGATGTATTTTTAAAAAGAAAATTCCTGAGCATTCTGGGAACTAGATTTTACTGTTTTTTCTCTGGTGAAGGTGAAGCACCGTTTCCCATTAAGTGAAAAATGAGACTGAATCATGTTGTCAGTTGTTGATTGTGAGTCTCTGACTGTCCATTGTCGTCTCTGCAGACTCAGGCCTTCCGACCCAGTTTGTAGGTGTGAGCCAGGCTCCTCGGTTATGGGAGCACAGTAAAACTCCCCAGTACACACTGTCCCCTTCCACCTGGCCCTACAGGATGCCCCAGAACTTCCTGCAGCAGGGGAACGGAGGCTTCCAGCCCGGGAAGAACTATGCCTCACCAGGTCAGACACCAAGACTTTATTTTTGCCATTAAACGACTCACACATAACTTTTACATATTTACCAAGAAAATCAAAAAACACACAGAATGAAACAAGAAACCCAAAATATATCAAAGTGGTAAACAGCACAACAACAGGTTATGTATGAGACGGATAAAAACACTGAATGTAAAAATGACCCATTTCCTGATTGGTCCTGATGTCAAACTATCATAGTGGACAATCCTAACAATGAACAAATTACAAATTTCCTACAAATTGACTTGTTAATAGAGCTGCAGCTGTTAGTTAATCGATTAATTTCAAACTATTACTTTAATCATCAACTATTTTAAATGTCGATTAATGGATTTGAGTATTTTTAAAGAAGAAAATGTCCAAGTTCTCTGGTTCTAGCTTCTCAAATATGATTTTCTTTAGTCATGTGAAGTGGGGCAGAATTATAAAAAAAAAACAAAAAAAAAACAGTGAAATCAACTTTATTCATACAGCACATTTAAAACAACTACAGTGATAAACAAGCTTTTAAAACAAAAGAATGAAAGACAAATAACAATAAAAGACTAGAACTGCAAGCAGTTATAACCTGGGCCAAGCCTCCATGTGTGAGTCAACCCTCATGCCCCTTGGAGCCCACGGGTGTTGGCCCTGAGGGATGTCGGGCTTGGGTCGAGCATCGGAACGTGGTATTCACTACAGTGGGAAGTGCTCGGCTCACCTCGTGTTGCATAGCAACCAGAGACGCGCTCAGACTTGTTGCTCCGTGCCAAACGGCACAGACAGACACCGAAACAGGGTAGATTACACTGAAATGAGCACACTGGAATTGTTCAAGCACTCGGATAATGTAACTAATCTGACTTCAGGACATTATTTTCTTTATTTAACATGGGATTTTGACAGGGAGCTTCTTCTCCTTTTTTTAACGGAACGCCGTTCCGGGCGTGAATCTTTTAACGGAATGTAGTTCCGGACAGTTCCGGCTCACTTTCACCCCTGGGCTTGCCACCGTTGATATGAATAATTAATTGCGTAAAATTTTTTAATGCGTTAAATTACGGTGTAATTAGTTAATTGAATTAACACGTTAAAATGACAGCTCTAATCAAAATTCTTTTAATAACTTTTCATCAGACTCATCTGGAGATTCTATGGGCAAAGTTTAATGCAGATGGTGCTTAAACTGTAGGAGGAGTTTAAAAAAGTAGCTTTCGGACATGTGTCATACTAGCGACATGAATTTGCAACCCAGTGCTATTCAGAGAATACATGGATATATTAATTATCAATGTGCCATTTAAAATGTGGTTAAAGTTGGGGGTAAAAATGTGCTTTCATCATTATAGTGCCATCTAGTGGAGTACACACAATTTTTAATGTGTCATAGTCTATATGTAGCTTTAAAATTTCAAAGCCCTCAGTATGAGTTTAGCTGAAAATCCAGTATGTTTGTTATCTTGTAATAAGCCACGCCCACATTAACAACATTATTACATAACAGTAATGAACACCTTCAAGATCTGGTGTCAGAACTGGGCCTACATCATTTTGAATGAATAGAAATCGGTGCAGTTGTTTTCGAGATATAAACTTCCCATGTTTACAGCACTCCCTAGTGGCCAAATTCATCAAATTTGGTTTATAATCTCAGTTTCTAAGCATCTACAATTTGGTTTTAATAGTATTAACTTAAATTGAAATATGCAGTTATCAATTTTATAGCTAGCAACAAATTTTTGTTTGTTAAAATCTCACACTTTTCGCAGGAAAAAAAAAATCTTTTGATGACTTTAGATCAGGTCATGAAGAGTTGTGCCTGCCAAGTTTCACGCAGAAGGAGGGGGAGTTTGAAAAAGGTTTTTCAGTTTTTGCGAAAAAGCTTTTTAGGTGGAAGTTGCTGTGGCATAACCCAAATGATTCAGCAGCATTCAGGGAATTTGGGGATGTTAGGATTTTGATCATGCAACATGCAGTGTGGAAGTTCTAGGCCAAAGTGCATTTGTCTTGGTTAGAGTGCCCCCTGCAGGTGGACATATGCCGTTCCTTGCATTTGAGTTACATGCGGAGGTCCAGTGCCCCACTTCGTTAGTGCCCAGAAAGCAGACAAAGCAATTGACCAAACAATGAGTCATGCTTACCACACATGGACCGATCTGTGTTGAAAGCCACAAATTGATTCTGCCTTTTTTTTTTGTTTGTTTTCAACGGGACTGTCCCTTTGGGCCAGTGCAAGGGGAATACTTGCACTGGCCCAAAGTTTTCAACCAACGCAAACACAACTCAGACAATTGGCTTTTATGCGCAGACCAATAGCTGCAATGATTAGTTGATTAATAAATTGGTTGCCAACTATCACATTATTTGCCAACTATTTTGATGATAATTATTCAATTTTAGTCCTTTTAAAGAAGAAAATGTCCAAATTCTCTGGTTCAAGTTTCTCTTCTGATTATTTTCTGGTTTCTTTAGTCTTCTATTCTAGTAAACTGAACTTTCAAAGACCACGACATTTTGATTATTTCAATAATCGTTAGATTAGTTGACTATCAGAATAATCAGTCGTTGGTTGCAGCTATTATTTTCCTCTGTTTTTAAGACACATTTTTACAACACACTACACTCGATTTTTTTCTTTTTTAGTCTTGATGGTTTATGTGATTTAATTGTCTGGATCTTAACAAACTGTCTCCTGTTGTTTTGATTGAAAGAATAATAAGTTTACACATGTTTTTTCTGTGGCTCTGACTTGTTTTTGTGTTTCTTCAGGCTCTGTGGTTCATCCAAATCCAAACTTCCCTCTGGTTCCTCACGTCAGGCATCAAGTCAATCTGAATTTCATTCAGCAGAAGAAGTGAATTGAATTTGCGTCTCCTTTTTAAATTGGTTCCTGGTCAGTAACATAACTCAACAAAGCAGAATTACGACTCTTTGCATCATTTGATCTTTTTCAAATGAATTTTATCATTTTTGTACAGTTTTTATGTTTTATTTTTTGTCTCATTACATTGATTTGTGATACAAATGTCAAATATTTTAATACCCCCATTTTTGAGGGGGTCCAAAAAAGTGTTTTTATTTTATGTGTAAAGAAAGGAGGACAAAATGTAAACCTTTATTTTTATTAGCTGTATTCATACTTTGCTTGCCACAAGATGAAGGCTTTGAATAGACATTTTAAAAACAATCTAACATGTCACCTTAGGTCCGTAGATCTGTGCCAAACGCAGGGATAGCAAGAAAAAAGGGAAAAAATCTTAAATATTAGGAAAAAACAAAAAAAAATAAAGAAAAAAGCAAACAACTCTGTGTTTTGTGTTTGGCTTCATGTGTTTCTGGTTCTATGATCTGCTATAAAACATATTTTTATCCTTATTCAACAGTTTTGGATGCAAAATTTCTTTTGATGTCTGCAGGTAAAAATGTTAATCAGTACTCCAACTGCATATACTAATTTTAAGTAATCTTTCTACTAAAAAAGCCCAAACTCAATTGGTTCTAGCATTTAAATTGTTAGTATTTTTGATTGTATAGTATAAACTGCATATATTTGAATTTTGGTCAAACTAATTGTCACATTTGAAAATGTTGAGTTTGACATTTTTCAAATTTAAAATTTTTTTGATCAGTAATCAAAAAGTACGAAAATTACTTTTTTCTATAGATTTTTTTTCTGAAAACTCATTTCAGAGATTAGAACATCTTAAACATCTATTTTTTTGATATCCAATGTGCACTGACAGAAAACAGAAAAAAGCAGCACTTCGATATAAATGGGGTATTAAGTATTAAATAGGATTGTTGCTGATCAGCTTTTTGTTGATTCATCAGTTTAACCTCATGTCTGTTGCTACTGGTTTCTCTGTTGTTCAGAGTTCAGATCAAGGATCAGGACACGGAGACAGTTGAGACTTTAGTTAATATGTCAAGGTGTTTGCAGGTCTTGAAAAGCAGTGAATTCACTTTCCACAGAAATGTCCAGACAATGTTTTAAATAGTCTTAAATTCCATATTCTGTATTTGTTTCTGATGTTTGGATTTTGCTGTTTCATCCTGTTTTGTTGGACAGTTTCAGGTGGCAGCAAATTGTCAATTTATAGAAGCTCAAAATGTATACTAATCAAGTTTCTTTTAAAAGCTTGCAAGCTTCAAAAATAATTTAGAATTTACAATTTAATTCAGCAGATACTTTTATGCAAAGCAACTTTCAACAGGCAGAAAATAAGATGAGACGCTGTTATTAAACTCACGGCTCCAGTTTCCAGGTCTGACTGAGTCTGGATCAGGATCAAAGGTAACGTTTGTTTCCCAAAACCTGCAATTGATAATTTCAATTAACCCAAACTGTAAAATTGTAAATTTCTTAAAGCAAATTTGTCTTGTGGTTTTAAGTTTTGTTCCCTGTGGGTCAACAGAGACAGACAGTGGGTTTTTAACTATATATATATCTATATAACGCGCTGGGATAGGCTCCAGCAGACCCCTGTGACCCTAATGAGGAATAAGCAGGTATAGAAAATGACTGACTGACTGACTATATATATATATATATATCTATATCTATATATATATCTATATATATCTATATCTATATCTATATATATCTATCTATATATATATATATCTATATCTATATATCTATATATATCTATATCTATATATATATATATATATCTATATATATATATATATATATAAACAGGATTAGTGGCTTATTTTTTGTGTTCACTCATGTACAATAATTTTCTTTCAAACAGTAAGAATTTATGGACTTGGAAGTGTTTCAGGGGGAATGTCCTCCGTCCTTGTTCAGCTGCTCTGAAGCTGCAGGAGGTAAAAGAAGAATCTTTAGTTTAACTCTAAACTGCAGCAGAATCTTAAACGGAATGTGAGTTTAGTCGGGTTGATTATTTACCTGCATTCATTTTTCCTCCAGAAACGCAGAGCATTTTATGAATTGTATGAGTTTTCTGTAGTGAACCTGTGAGAAAACACTTGACTGGTGAAATTCAGACCAAGCTTTTTTCTTGTATTTTTATGTCCATGAACCTTAGTCATCCAGGACATCTTTATCTTTTAGAGTTGTAGAGAAAAGCAACTGGGCTTCTTACTTTGTTACATACAGGAGGCTTCTTCGGTTCTGGGATTTAGTGCAGGGAACTCAGGTATTTAAAACTCAGTGGTTGTGAAACCAAATTTACATGATTACACATCATGTAAATCTGGTTTCAGAAGTCCAACTGTTTTTCTCTACAGATCTTGTATGTTTTAGTTTCTGAAATTTCACTAATTAAAGCAGATGGATTTTTTTTTTTTTAAACATCCATTTTTTAAATAAAAATTCGACTGAATTTAAGCAGTGTGACATCTTTTGAAATGCTTGAGATGACCTGGAAAAAAATTAATCTAATTTAATCTCATAGTCTCGGATGTTAAATATTTGAATGTGCTGAATTTCAACATGTGTTCAGTTATAGATTTGAGTTGCTGAGAATTTCCACCTGGCTAAACTTAATATTTTTTCTCTTTTGTCTTTTATTGTTTTCTCACCTGGTCTGGATCGTTTTCATCAGAAAACATTTGGAGAAGCAGAGAAAACGTTGGTAATTTCAGTGGAACCTTGTTTTTCAGGAACAGGTAAGTGATGTCTGATCGATGCAGCTTTTCTCCGGAGGCAGAATCAAAAGCTGCCACTTCGTCCTCTGTTGATGTCAGAGCAGGAATCGACCAATCAGAGAGCTCGTCTCTGACAGCCGAGGAGAGTTCGGCCTTATTTCTGACCTCAAAAACGTGTTTCTGAAAACAGAGTTTATCTTCAGTCATGATGGTCACAGATCAACCATACAAAAAAATCTGTGGTGTGGTTAGCTTTAAGATGAATATATTTTTCACAATCGAAATATCATTCTTTTGTTAATAATATTTTTGTACAGTTTGTGCAGTTTCCCCTGCTGTATGTGTCTGTGCTTCTCTACAATTGAATGGTGCAGTTTTTATGTTTCACACATCTGCTGCAACTTTCAACTTTAACCCTCTGTTTTTATTAAAAATAAGCTAATTTGTGGCCATAAATTGGCCAATTAAAATACATTATAATGTCTTTTAATTCCTTGTTTTTACCAGCATTAAATGTTGTAGTTTTTTAATTGACAACAATTGAAATTTATAGTTTTTCTTTACCATAAGATAGTTTTGATTCATGTAAAATCAACAAAAAACAAACTGAGGCTTTATACAGCTCTGGAAAAAAATAAAAGACCACTGCATTTTTTTCTGCAATTCGCTTTTCTACATGTATTCCAGCCATTCCATTCCAGCATCTGTTGAATTCCAACACATGCACACCTCATTCTGCTTAATGAGGTACTGATTAGGTGAACACCTAAACCAATATAGAGAGCATGCCAAGACACATGAAAGCTGTGAAAATAAAGGTTATTGAACCAAATACTGATATCTTTTATTAAGAGTAAACATTAGTATTATATTATTTTAAAATGATTTGATCTTGATTCTTCACATTGTTTGAGGTCTTAAAACATTGTATCTTTTTTGTTATTTTGACCATTTGTCATTTTCTGCAAATAAATGCTTTAAATGGTAATATTTTTATTTGGAATTTGGGGGAAATGCTGTCAGTAGTTTATAGACTCAAACACAGACCTATAACTAGTAAAATCATAATTTTGCAGTGGTCTCTTAATTTTTTCCAGAGCTGTATTTTTTCTTTTTTTTCTTTTTCTTTCTTTTTTTTACTTTTTTGTTTTTTTGCTACTTTTACTACATACAATTTTACCCAACATCAATTCTTGTGCAAGTATAACATATATATGAATCCTTTTTAGTATTTTAACCCCCCAGATGCCAATTTGTTTGTAAAATGTTGAAAAACAACCTCAAAATCAACTATTATCCAAATTCAACTATTATCCAAATCAGTGTTGGTGTGATTGATCTGCAAATACATGTTTATGCTGCAGTTTCACACACATGCGCTTTTTTTATTCACATACAAAAATGATTATTATCCTAGGTTTTGAGAGGAGAATTAAACTAAATTGCATGTTTTAATGCATTTATACGTGCGTCAAATATATTTAAAGAGCTGCAGCTGAAAATAAACCAATCTAAAAGACTGAATTCACATCCTTGGCAAATTTCATGTCATATGCGTTAAACATCTAAAATGGTTTTAAAAAAGAAATGGCCACAGCAGATACAAGAGGGTTAAATACAGCAATATACTGTAATTAATATGTTGTGTTTGAAAAAAGCTGAGTTTCTTTAATTTTCCTTCCAGCAAATGAAGAGAACATCATCCAGCTGGACGGAAAGTTAAATGTGTTTGAGAAGGTGTTTGGCAAAACCTGCTCGGTGTCTGCAGCTGCTCTGGGGTCAGTGATGTGGGTCTTGGTGTGGATGAAGGACCTGGATCGATCAGCAGATGGAGCCGTCATACAAACTCTGTCTGGAACCTGAGGGAGACACTCGGCTGCACAGTAAGTTTCTGTTCAACCTTTTCTACAACTTTATAATTAAGTGGAAAAAATCTCATGTTTTACCTGCTTTATCGCAGCCCAGAGAGCAGAGTCCAATCTCTGTTGCAGCAGCTGCTCAGACAAATCTGCATTTGCAGCTTCTTTCTCTGACAAGTCTCTGTTCAGCACAAACACTTCAGTTTCACACTTGTCATTTCAGAATAAATGAATGACACAATAAACACAAACACAGAAAAATAATAGTTTGATGAGGATTAGGAAAAACTCATAAAATCTGATTGATTAAAACAATGGAACAATTCAAAATCGTGGTATAAAAAACAAAAGCAGCTGAATATAATGTCAAATGATTATAGGGCTAACACAAGTGAATCATGATCTGTATTTTCCCCTCTAAATTACTTTCATGTATCTTTCTGCAGCCTGTGACATTATGAGCAGTTTCTTCAGCCATTAAATATCCACCATGGAGTCAAATCAGATCATAAATCAGCTGGTTATTAGACTCACGCTTGTGGCTCCTCAATAAACTGCTTAACTTGTTTTCCTCCTATAATCTTGACAGTGAGTCTGTGTTTTGTGTTTGTTCCGGACATATTTCTCTGGGCCATGATGCAGCGACGTGATGGTGATTCCCTGAAGGAACAGGCACACAATGCATCAATCACAGACGATTTGGTGATGCTGCTGCAGCTCAAAGCTTTACTCAGTAACAGTCTCACATCCATCAAATCTCCTATTTTCCACTTGAAGCTGTAACTGCAAACAACAGCTTAAAAAAACAGCTAAAACAGCTTCTTTTTAATTTCCTAAGAAGATCTGCATGTAGAAAATATCCTTTACTTACAGGTAGAGTCTGTGATTTCGTTGGTTTACGTCTCCACGGCTGCGTTTCTACCGTCAGCTGCTGTTTTGGATCTGAGGTGAAAACTCTTCCCTGAGGAAAGTGTTTGTTCTTTCTGCTCCATGGTTACATCTCTGTTTCCCTGCAACAGCGACACTGTTCAGCAGCTGCAGAGTCTGTTTGACTGAGCTGTGATTTATCACTCTGTTTTATTTTTCTGTCATAAAACCTGTGTGAAAAGGTGAAGGAGAGAAGTGACCACCAAGAAAGGGTGAAACTAAAGCTGTTAGATGAATAGAGATTCACATTAAGCTGCAGTGATAAAAGAATAACTCAAATATTTGAATTACTGTAAAATGTCTAGGCAGTAAATACAAAAATAAACATGTATTGAATCTATAAATGCAATACTTTAACTACATTAACTCATAATACTGCAATATTTTAACTATATCAACTCAATTGCAATACTTGAACTATATCAGCTCATAATACTTATTAATTTAAATACTTTCTAGCAAGGGGGGAGACAGGGGACATGAACCACCCTTCCTCAAAGTTGCCCCCCCCCCCAAAAAAAATAAAAAATCTTTGTAAACACAAAATAATTTTGAATATTAAAAAAATGTTAAATGCACAACACAATAGCTGCTAAATGTAAAACAATGTTTTTCTTAATTGTTGAAAAAATATGACCCCCCTATTCTTCAAAATGGTTTTGTCCAGATACTGTTTTCCAGTGGGCGGGACCAGTAACTAACGAGTAACGTGAATCTTTTAACGGAATGTAGTTCCGGACAGTTCTGGCTCATTACTACTAGAAAGGAAAAATGGGGAGATGTGGGTCCCCCATTAAATCTTTTACTAGCTTTTCTTTCATTGATTCACAATCAACATTGCTGTAGCTACTTCTTATTACATATCACCTTGTTTGAACAAACATTTGAACATTCTGAGGACTCAAATCTGCAACACAAGTTGCAGAGGATTGTTAGAAAAGATAAGGACAGATTAATATGGTAGTATCATAATTTTTTTCATCTAGAAATTATTCTCTGAAAAATTACTGTTTATTGTCTCCCCATCAATGAAATGGGATTTGCACTGATTCTTTCTAGAAATTGTTAGTAAAGTTGTTTTTCAGTTTGAAACCTCTCTGTCACCTGCTGAATATTTGTCTCATATTTTCCCAAGTTTCATCTCTTTTTAGCTGTAAATGCTTCACTATGTTCATCTAAAAAGTCAAATAAATGTAGAGCAAGAAGTATATATAATCAGCCAGCAGTATGTTCTTCTCTTCCTGCTTCAGGAACCAGCCGGATCAACTCAACTTTCATTTCACAAAATCGTTAATTAGAAAGATTTTTTTTTTCTAATTAAATTTCCAGAAGTGATAAGAAAACATCTTTGATAAGAGTCCTGAGTGTAGATAGAGACACTAATTACATTAATGACGATATACCTGTAGGGAATCTGAGTAAATAACTGCTGCAGCCTATAATCTTTTCATAGAATAAAGCAGCAGGTTTAATCTGAGGCTGGAGCTTTGCCAGAATTAACTTATTACACGGTCTTAATCAGTGTGGAAATAGCTGCTCGTTCTTGGCGGTGTTTGCAGTCTCTACACGTCACAGACGTGTTTAAACATCCTGATACGGCTGAAGTGTGAAAGTCAAACACAAAGTCCAGATCTGATCAAAGATCAGCAACAAAACAGCTGCAGGATGTTTGCTGCTGTGATACAGAAGCTGTTTACTGAACAATCTCAAAGTTCCAATCAGCTGCTGCTGTGCATCAAACAAACTAACAGAAACAAACATAAACACAAAGTAACACAAACAAACAGCAGCTTTAAAATGACAAAACGTCGGGTTCTTTTATTTCAGAATCCTTTGGTTCTAACTAGGAACACTTTTTATTTCAGAATATCCAGTGTTACTTTAAAAAACAATTAGGGACTTCCGGTGATGGCAACGTACGAGACAACCGCTCGGAAGAGGTCTCCCAATAGAACTTTTAAGATATCCCTGTAAACGCCACAGTCGATTCGGGAAGGCGACGAATTGACAGTCTAAACCAGGGGTCTCAATTTACCTGGGGGCCGCTGGAGCTAGGGTCTGGTTGAGTCTGGGCCGCATCATTATATATATATATATATATATATATATATATATATATATATATATATATGTTGTGTTAAAATTCCAGTTTTAGTGTTCAGCTGACGTACAAAGAACGTCATTTCCGCTTTCCATGACGTCAGCACGGCACAGTTAGTGAAGGTCTGAAACCATGGAAACAAGTGTGGTGGCCGTTTAATATTAAGTTAATTAAAATAAAAAAGTAATAAAGTTTGAGAAGTTACGCTAGTGGCTAGCATGGAGCTAACGCTAACACGGATACACACACATAAAACTTCGCTTGTGTGCGTATGCAATAGTGTTAGCTCCATGTTAGCCTCTTAGCACTCATTTTCCCCGTTCTTGCGCGCGTGTAACGTCAGGTCTGGTGCTTCGGAGCACCCGGCTCCGGAGACAGCCACACCGGCTTGTTGTTTATCTCTTTAAATGTGTATTCAGCAGCACTGGCGAAGGCAGCAGCGGCGGGTTGTTTACATCTGTGGTTTACACGTGTATTCAGCACTGCTGCCTTCACCGGTGCTGCTACAGTGGCAGGTTGATTACGTCCGTGGTTTACACGTGTATTCAGGCTGGTGCTGGGCACCGTGGGCACGGTCACATTGCCGGTATAGTCCAGGTGCTCCGAAGCTGTCGGCCTTCGAATGACACAGACCTAACTATTTAGCATGGAGGTAGTGCTAACTACGGTGACTGGGAACAAATAAAAGAAAACTACACAATGGAAGTGAATTGCCGGGGACTATTATTGGCGGTGCACCTGTAGTTTTTTATATGAGCGAAGAAGAAGAGGTGTTGTAAAGCAGAAGTAATTAGGGGGCAAATAATTGTTTCTTCTTCGTAGTCCTCCAAAAAAAATATATGCTAACTTGCCAGTGAAAATGACCACAACACACAGATGCCGAGTGTCCACTTTTTATCCGGATTAGAAAAAACGATAAATCCCTCTCAGTCACGGGGAGAACAACAACCCGCACATGCGCAGAACCTCCAGTCTTCTTCATCCTTGCCGGCCATAATGGTCATATAGCGGCACCTACTGGAGAAACAATTATTTGCCCCCTAATTAATTCAGCTTTACAACACCTCTTCGTATTCTTCTTCGCTCACATAAAAAAAACTACAGGTGCAGCGCCAATAATAGGGTAATTCACTTCCGGTGTGAAGTTTCCTTTTATTTGCAGAGCCGTTTCTTTTTGTTTGCAGCATTTCTTTTATTTGCAGCATTGAGGGTTCCCGGGCACCGTACTAAACTCGCGCGGGCCGCAATAACATTAAACGTTCATATCAAGGCGGGGGCCTCAAACTAGCGTCCGGCGGGCCGCATTTGGCCCGCGGGCCGCAAGTTTGAGACCCCTGGTGTAAACCTAAAAACTCGGCCGGGAAATGAAGAAAACGAAAGCAGATACTGCAAGCTGTCCCGTAACTCGAGGCGCCACCTCGACGGCTACTGTTGCTAACAAACTAGCCAAAATGGCTAACACGGACCCTGTAGCCTCTGGCCCTGTCGCGGGACAACCGGACGTTTTATCAACGAGCCTGCTGGTTTCCGAGCTGGAGAAACAAAGAGCTTCGCTGCTGAAGGACATGTAAACTTTAATCCAGCCATTACAATCTTCCGTTGACGTGCTCCGGGTGACGGTGAAGGAGTTTAATTGCCGCCTCACTGCTGCGGAGAGCCTCGCTGGGGACAACTTCGAGCGCGTTACAAATACTGAACAGACGGTGGAGATGCTGGAAACCCAGAATAAAGCTCTGCAAGAACGCCTCGAAGATCTTGAAAACCGAGCCAGGAGAGTTAACATAATAATAATTAACATCCCCGAGGGCAGTGAGAAGGGACGGGATCCGGTCGAGTTTATATCCGACCTGTTGATGAAGAACCTCGGAGCAGGCATTTTCACCAAACCGAGAGGGCACATCGTTCCTTGGCCCCCAGACCCGGACCGGGAGGCAGACCCAGGCCCTTTGTGATATGCTTTCACCGTTTTCAGGAGGCCATCACTGCAAAGAAAGGAGCCGCTTTCAACAAAATCAAGCAAGCTCTCTACCAGAAAAAAGTCAAGTTCAGACTTTCCTGCCCACCTGCAAGTTTCATACGAGGATGAAACTTTCTTCTTTGATTCTCCGGAGGCGGCGCAGGCGTTTTATAACGAGCGTATGATGCCTGAGTGAGACGCAGCATAATATTCCCTGCAGTCACCCACACCTGTTATTCTCATCCCCGCTCATTTGGATCAGGTCTTCGGCTCTGGTGGAAGCTCGCTGCCTTGTGGACTTGCTCTTTTACGGGCACCACCAACAGACTCACGGTATCCATGGTAACCGGTAAGCATGTGAACTGTGACTACTTGGATCAGGCTGCAGGAGCCGTAGCCACTAACTTGATGCATTTCTGCACAGACACACTGTGTTGATCTCCTACTAAAAACTGTGGGGGAACATTCATGTAGATTGCCTCCTTTTTTGAAAATATATTGAGGCAAACTTATTAATATCGGGTATTTTGGGTTATTGTTAATGTTACTTTTCCGCAATTTCATGGGGTTCTTTAAGACGCGGTGTACGTTTTACATGTTGTTTATCGGGATGACCCTCCGGAAGTAGAGCAGGTTAGGGAAGTAGAAGGTGTTATCCTGTTGGGATTAAAGATGTGGACATGTTCGGTCCATACGAGGGTGAAGGGTTGGGTGGGGGCGGGGCAGAGGGTATGTTGTATGTTGTATGGTTTTGTTTTGTTATCTCCCTTTTTTCTTTGACTCGGGAATCACGGCAGGCCTTGGAGAGTTCTTTGTTTCTTTTTGACATGACAACCCAGGGTAAAAATCTTCGCTTAATCTCTTGGAACCTGAAAGGCATCAACCAGACCCTAAAACGTAATAAGGTAATATCGCATTTAAAGTTACTTAGGGGTGATATTTTCTTTCTACAGGAAACCCACCAATGTCCCCTTTGTGCTTTCAAACTCTATTGAGGACCCTACTGGTAGATTTGTGATTATCACCGGAAGTCTCTGTGGTTTTCCTGTGGTAATGGCCTGTGTCTATGCACCCATGTGGGATGACGATCATTTTATTAGAGGCTTTTTCTCCTCTCTTCCTAAAGTTGATGATCACTACTTAATTATTGGAGGCGATTTCAATTTGATTCAAAACCCCTCCCTCGACAGATCTTCCACTAATCCTCAGGCACTATCGAGATCAACAAAAGTCCTTGACACATTTATGGCCAGTTTGGGTTTGTTTGATCCGTGGAGAGCTAAATATCAGTCCGACAAGGTTTTTTCCTTTTTCTCGCATGTCCATCGCTCTTATTCAAGGATAAATTTCTTTCTATTGGATAATTACTTCTCATCAGAGATTCACTTATGTGAATACCATAGCATTGTTATCTCAGACCACGCCCCCGTTTCTGTAGACATTAATTTCCCCAGTCGCATCCCACCTTTCAGACAATGGAGATTTAACTCCTCTTTACTGGCACAAACCTCCTTTAATGATTTCCTACATGCACAGATCACTTTGTTTTTTGACACTAATGACTCTCCAGAGATCTCTGTATCATCCTTGAAGAAGGTGGAGAGTCAGAGGCAATCATTAAGGAAATATCGAGAATTGATAATTTATACGCCACCGCTCCGACCCCTACTCTTTACAAAGAACGCCTTCAGCTTCAGTCAATTTTATTTGCTGTCCACTAGTAAAACACAGAAGCAGTTATTCCTCAGTAAACAACGTTTCTTCGAGACTGGGGACAAAGCGGGAAGATTATTAGTGCATCAAGCTCGTGCAGCCACTCTTTCCAGATTGATCCCAAAGATGAAATCCGCATCAGGTGAAGTCACCTCAGGCCCTACCAAGATTTGTGGCATCTTTCGGTCATTTTATACTAATCTTTACTCCTCACAATGTCAAAGTGGAAAAACCCCAGGGCCGGATGGGTTCACTGTTGAGTTTTTTAAGCTATTTTCTCCTGTGGTTGCTCCGTTCATAAGCTATCTCTATATGCTGATGACCTCCTCCTGTATATGTCCAGTCCAGCTGCCTCTCTCCCTGTGGTTTTAAACATCTTTGACAAATTTGGGTCCTATTCAGGCTATAAGCTTAACCTCCAAAAGAGTGAACTTCTCCCCATTAATTCCTTGGCCAAAAACATACCCCCTGCTTTTTTCCCTTTCAGATATGCTACAGATGGATTTAAATATTTGGGGGTTCATATTACTGATTCATTTAACCAACTCTTCCAAAAATTTTGCTCCTCTCCTTGAAAGATGTAAGGTGGACTTTGACAGGTGGTCTGGCCACTGGCCAATTGAGGAGGAGCTTGGGCCTCCATAGAGCCTTGGACCTTGCACCCATTTTTAATAACCACCTGTTTCTGCCCTTCTGCAGCGATGTGGCTTTTCGCACTTGGTTTAACAAAGTTTAACTAAACTTAGAGACCTCTACAACGAAGGAACATTCATGTCCTTTTCTGACCTTTCAATGAAATTTGATCTGCCTAAATCCCACCTATTCTGTTTTTTTCAGGTGAGGCATTTTGCTCAGAATCAAAACCCCAAATTTCCTAGTTGACCCCCAGAAACCCTGATAGATTCATTATTGGCACTTGACTCAAAACAAAAACGGTTAATCTCCTCTATCTACAGCCTCATTAATTCGGAAATTGATGCCCCAGCGTCGGGTCCCAGGGATTCCTGGGAGCTAGAGCTTGGAGCCACACTGCCTGGGATTACTGGCAACAGGTTTTGCGGTTGGTTCACTCTTCTTCCATCTGTGCGTGGCACGGCCTTGTACAATGCAAAGTTGTGCACAGGGTCCACTACACTACCACAAAACTATCCCTATGTATGTAACTATCCAATGTAACGGATTCATGTAACAGATGCCATCAGTCTCCAGCCAACCATTCCCATATGTTTTGGTCTTGCCCCAGCCTTACCACATTTTGGTCTGAAATCTTTATAACACTGAACAGAGTTTACAACACTACCCTATCTCCTGATCCTCTTTCAGCCCTTTTTGGTTCCCCCTTGCAGCCTCTTGCCTCCAAGGCCATGCAGACTGTCCTTGCATTTACCACCCTGTTGGCTAGGCAACTCATACTTTTTAACTGGAAGCTCCCTCAACCTCCGTCTCACAATAGACGCCCCCCCCCCTTTTATGTATTTTATTTTGTTTAGTATTTTATTTATGTATGTATTTTATTTACATTTACATGTTTATTTACTTGCTCTCTCTATTAGGGTGGGAAGTGCGTGGGATAAAAATCATGGGGAAAAATGAATCATTGGAAGCCTTCTTGATTATCTTGTACCACTTGTGACTGTAACTAACTCTTCTTCCAATAAAAAAAAGTTATTTAAAAAAAACAGTTACTAGTTACTTCTCTCAAAAAGTAACAAAAGTAATTAATGAGTTATAAATTATAAAAGTAACTAGTGTAACTACAGTAAAGTGATTAACTGAAACCTGCAGTAAACTTGTTTTCCATAATCGGAGATTAAATAAGAATTAAATAAACCTGATTTAAGAAAAAAACAAAGTTTCTTCTAAAATAAGAACTGAAACATACTGTATTTACTGTATAAGTAATGTTTATAGTAATGTTTGTAGTACTGAGTGTAATACCATTTGCAGTACTGTTTTAGTGCTGAGCGTAGTACTGCTTGTAGTAGTGACTATAGTATTGAGTGTAGTACTCTTTGTAGTACTGTTCAAATACTAACTGTAGTACTGTGTGTAGAACTGTTTTAGTACTGAGTATAGTACTGTTTGTAGTACTGTTTATACCCTACCTTCTGGATGAATAATCTTGACACAGGCTTATATTTGGGTCTTAGCTGATTTATCAAAAGCAAAACTTTGCCAGACGGCTCCAGATTTTCCAGGTGAAACATCACGGCAGCAGCTGTTCTGTAAATATTAAAAATAAAAAGAGTTTCTGTCTCAATCAGGAACCAACAGCAGCGGAGAAGAAGAAGATGTCTCCTGCTGCTGATGTTTCTGATTCTTTTATTTGGTTTCTGAACTGTTCACAGCTGTAACACAGAAACACTAAAGCTGCTAGTATTGGTTCAGTGATCAGCTGATGGCAGCTCAACATTGTCTCTTTAAAAACACTCCAGTATCTCAGCATTTTCACTCGGTTATTTATCTGGCAGCATAATTTGAAGCAGCATGTTGCTTCAGTGGTTTTCTCAGTTTCAGATGCTCTCTGCCTTGATTAAGAATCGTAATTAACTGATAACGACTGTTCCAGTATTTCCTGTGGGCGGAATAAGCTGAAATATTAGTTGAGTGTTGATTATGATGAGAGGATGAAACGGATGAAACGAGACTCTGAGGTAACAGCTTTTGCATGTTGGACCTACGAGTCAGTGTCTCATATGACTGACGACCGTCGGCCTCATATCTGTGTTTGCTAAGTGGATCTTTGCTCGCAGGCTTTAATTGATTCACAGCCCAATTAAAGAGCAGTGACGGTCTGAGGGAGCAGAGGAGGAGACACAATCAGCTGCTCCTCTTCCTCACCACTAATTCTTTTACTCTGCTTCTAAATCAGGTTTGTCTTGGCTGATAATGAATATCTGAGCTTTCTAAACATGCCCCAAAAGTCTCAGCTAAGATAAAGCAGACAAAATACACAAGGAGTGTACAATGAATAAAAAACCCTCCTTAAGGGATTTATTAGAAGATTTATCTATTTAGATTTAAGAGTTTTCTGTTTTCAGATTCTTGTCTGTGACCTGTCAGAGTCTGAATGTGTTTGGGAGAGAAAATAACGTTTTAGCTCAGTTTCAGGATGATAAATTGGCGATTTAATGGTTTATCTGTGTCTCGTTAACCTTCTGCGTGTAAATGATGTCTTGGTTTAAACGATGGTGTTTGAACACGGCGAGAACTGCGTTCCCTGACTGCTTCTCTATGGCTGTGTACAGACACACATTGATCAAAGCGTCACATCCAGGATCTCCAGCTCTGCTGCTGTGCTCGGCTTCATCCATCACATTGCTCCACCGCTTCAGCAGCGGCGTTTAACATTTTTATAAATGTCTGCTGCTCGATGTCCCTGCACACGAAGTGGTGACATTCTAATGTCCTTCAGCAGACTGATACTTGTGTGTTTGGGCCCTGAAGAACAAAAACTACTAAAGGTTCCATATTTTACACTTTTCCTGAGTTTTTGTTGAAGTTGTGATGTCACTAATAAGATATTTTTGGGTTATTTTTGGTTTTATGTACTAATTAAAGCTGGAAGCAATAATGGACCTTCAGACACTGACCAGCTGACGTGGTTATGAATTTTTGCAGCTTTTGCATGTTGGACCTACAAGTGCCGTCAAAAGTTATGTTGCTGCATATCGTCACCCTCTTTAAATAATGGTATAAAGTGATTAAAGTAAAATCAATAGAAGTAAAATAAAGTCATTTTTGATGAAAGTAAGTTTTTGGCCTAAATCATCTCTTGATGATGTTGCCACGTTTCGTAAAATGGCCTTGATCCTTAGCTGAAAGGATCATACTCTTTATGCTCTGTAGGACAATGGACATTTTTTTCACATTTTGTTTTTTGCCTAAGTCAAAGATTGACTTGCTCTAAACATGACTCTTGAATCAATTTCTACTGGCGTGTGATATAGGCAGTGTTGGGCATGTTACTTTAAAAAAGTAATTAGCCATAGTTACTAGTTACTTCTCCAAAAAAGTAACTGCGTTAGTAACTTAATTACTCTATTGTAAAAGTAACTCGTTACTGGTAAAAGTAACTATTTTCAAAAAAGACTCTACTTCCACTTCCACTAGTTTAGTGGAAGCATGTATTTTGTTGAGATGCTTCTTTAGATTGGCATTGCTTAGAACAGACGTGGACAATCGCTTTCCCCCAGCACACAATTTGCACTACACACATGTGGTCACGTTATCAACATCGCTAATTCTGATTGGTTCAAACCACACTTGTTTGCTCTCAACGAGCAAAATCGTGTTGGCACAATGCAGCGCAAAATATACAACATTTTTAATAGAAAATGTGAAAGAGCTCAGCCGGGAGCTGAAGAAACAACAAGAAAAAAAGTTGCAAAATAACATTCACGGCCACAGAAGAATCAGAGGATGATGAGAAGCAGGTGAAGGGGCAGGCAGAGTCTGAGGAGTATGATGTATCACTCACTGATATTGTGTCAACTTAATAAATCTTTGAGAGATATTGATAATCTGTTTTTTCATATATACATGCCTGACTAAGTGACATGCATCCGAAACTGTGCCAAAAATTGCCCGAAACCGATTAAAATCTGTAAAAATTGCCGCATTATTTTACACGCACTGAGTTCCGACAAGAGTTTTGAACCACTTTCACCCCAGGGTAGCCCCATCCTGCAGTAGCAGCGCGCGCACACACACACGCAAACACACACCCTGACACAATCAGCGGAAACAGAAAGCTTGGAGACGCTTGACATAGTAATGGAGCGCATTTCATCATCTGTAACGGTAACGCCGTTGTAGCGATGGAACAGTAATTTATTTGATTACCTGTTACTGAAAAAAATAACGCCTTTACTCCCAACACTGGATATAGGCTATATATGCTATACTGTTTTATAGTAATTTAGTCTAAATTTCACAAGTTATACTTTCATAATAATTGAATATAAAGCATAGCAATAAATATGTAGCCAAATATAAGGAAGGGAAGTTCTAGGATCTTCAGTCTATTAAACATGATGCATGTTGAGTGTCATCACTGCATTGAAAATTTGCCACATCTCAGGTTTCAAAAAGTTGTCAAAACTGGATGTTGGAAATGAGGTAATTCCAATAAAAACAGTCAATGTGGACCTAGGAAAGTGATGAAATCAAAAATTTGATTTACCTGACATTTGTTTAATTCCCGGTAATGTTTTGAGTTTGCACTATGGAATGAAAGGACTGTTTTAAAGTTGCCTAAAGTCATTTGTTCAAAAATTGGTCACTTGTGCAAATGAAATGAACAGCAGGTGGAAATTATAAGCAATTAGCAAGACACCTTCAATAAAGGAGTGGTTTTGCAGGTGGTGATCACAGTCCGGTTCTTAGTTCCTATGGTTTTTGGCTGATATTTTGGTCACTTTTGAATGCAGGCAGTGTTTTAATTTAGTGGTAGCATGAGTCTACAACAAGTCTACAACTGCAGCTCATCCAGAATGGCACCCCAAAGTGAGTTGTGGCAAGAAGATTTGCTGTGTCTGTCAGCATAGTGTCCAGAGCATGGAGGCGCTACCAGTAGACAGGCCAGTACACTAGGAGAGGTGGAGGAGGCTGTAGGAGGGCAACAACCCAACAGCAGGACCGCTACCGAACAGGAGGAGCACTGCCAGAGCCCTGCAAAACGACCTCCATCAGGCCAGAAACGTGTGTTTGTCTGCTAAAACGGTCAGAAACAAACTGTGAGGGTCATATGAGGGCACGTTGTCCACAGGTGGGGGTTATACTTACAGCCCAACACTGTACAAGAAGTTTGGCATTCATCAGAGAACATTGAGATTGGCATTGTTCACTACTACTGGCACCCTGTGCTCTTCACAGATGAAAGCAGGTTCACACTGGGCACATTTGACAGAGGTGACAGAGTCTGGAGATGCCATGGAGAAGGTTTTGCTGTCTGCCACATCCTCCAGCGTGATCGTTTGGCAGTGGGTCAGTAAAGGTGTGGGGTGGCATTTCTTTGGAGGGCCACACAACCGTCAATGTGCTCGCCTGATAGCCTGGTCAGTAGGTACTGAGATGAGATGCTCAGACCTCTTGCGAGACCATATACTGGTGCGGTTAGCCCTGGGTTCCTCCTAATGCAGAACAATGCTAGATCTCATGTGGCTGGAGTGTGTCAGCAGTTCCTGCAAGATGAAGTCATTGATGCTATAGACCAGTGTTGGGCAAGTTACTCAAAAACTGTAACTACTCATTACTTTTTAGTGTCATTTCAAAGTAATTTGTTACATTACAATATTACTGTATTTAAAATGTAAGGCATTACACTACTTTTGCATTACTTTAGTTACTCTCGGTAAATAACTGGGAAATATGGATTTTCACAGCTGCACATCTGGTGTTATATATACACATCTGTAAATTTAGCCCTTCTGTATAGGACATCTATTGCGATAGTTACAGCTGTATTGCCCTTTCATAATTTATACCCATTTTTTTCATTGTCCTACCTGTACATCCGGCACCCATAACTTATTTCAATCAATCGAACTTTATTTGTACAGCCCAGTATCACATTCCCATGTCTCAAAGGGCTTCATAGGCCCAGCAGCTCAGAACTCTCTGACCTAAACCTTCAGTGAAGATAAAGAAAAACTCCCACAGAAAAAAACTTTTAACAGGAAAAAACAGTGGAAGAAACCTCAGGAGGGCAATTCAAAGAAGGATCCCCCAACCAGGACAGTCAGAAGTGCAATGAGAACCAAGTAAGCTGGTTGATTACATAACAATAACAACTAATGAGGATCAGCATAGCAAGCTTCAGTCATGAAACCCAGGTCACTACATAGCAATGGAATTCGACAAACCAAGATAGATCAGACAAAAGATGCTTCAATACACAGGGCAAGATTTTACTATCCCTTATGTGATGGATGGATGGATGGATGATCTGTACATAACTATTGCCCAATATAATTTATCATATATTAGCATTAATTGAACTGTATTACAATGTCTAAAGAAATAACAGGATACAAAATTAACATATGCCTTTAATGTGTTTTTTTGGAAAACATATGATTCCACTCCATTTCAGAAATGCAACAAAAATGAAAATATTATTGCAAGACATACACTAAAATAACACTGGCCTGAGGGAAAAAAAAATAAAGGGCTTTAGCCTATGGCCCTGGAAGGTAATAAAACCCAATCACTTTAGTCTGACCAGGATAAAAACTGTTATACAGAACTTAATAACAGACTCACTACTAAATATACGAACAGAGGCAGCATACGGTCATATAGTGTTAGAGTGTGTGTGTGTGTGTGTGTGTGTGTGAGAGAGAGAGAGGCGTGCATCAGAAGAAGCCGCTGAAAGTGTCCATCACTAAGACGGTTGCATTTTGGGGTGACTATATTATACATCCATGGTTGAATCTGGTGGAGTTTCCGTCATCTCTATCCGGGCGGTCTGTGTGACTGTGTTTGCGCGGATTTTTAACTGCTACTGATCTCGCGGTAATTTCAGTGAAAAACACAAAACCCACTTCTAGAATCCAGGTTAAAAATGCATTGTAACATGCTTTACTGACATTGTACCGAGTAAATATTACCGATTTTTTTTTCCTGTAATGCCTTACACTACTGCGTTACAGCAAGTAATGCATTACAGTAATTAGTTACTTTTGTAATGTGTTACTCCCAACACTGCTATGGACTGACCTGTCCTTTCCCGAGACCTGAATCCACATCTGAGACATCATGTCTTGCTCCATCCACCAACGCCGACAACACAGACTGTCCAGGAGTTGGCGGATCCTTTAATCCAGATTCAGGAGGAAATCCCTCGGAACACTATCGGCCACCTCTTCAGGAGCATTCCCAGGCATTAGAGGGAGGTCATACAGGCATGTGGAGGCCACACACAACTGAGCTTCATTTTGACTTGTTGTAGGGATATTACATCAAGTCGGATCAGCCTGTAGTGTGTTCTTTCCACTTTAATGTTTAGTCTACTTCCAAATCCAAACCTCTATGGGTAAATAAGTTTGATTTCCATTTATAATTTTTGTGTGATTTTTGTTGTCAGCTCCTTCAACTATGTAAAGGACAAAGTCTTTAATAGGAATATTTCATTCATTCGGCTCTAGGATGTGTTATTTTACTTTATTTTTTTTAGCAGTGTATTTACCTATATGGCATATTTTCGAGTGAAACTGCAGTGATGCTGGGTACTTTTTTATTTTTCAGAGTTTTCATGTTGCTGAAGGTCATGGTGTAAAAATTCCTCTCAAGTATTCATGAAGCGAAATGTTTTGGGCAAATTTAAGCTGCAACATTAAAAGTTTTTGAATGTGTGGGAATAGATTCGGTCACTGAGTGGAAATGAAATGACCCCGTATTCAGGCAAATATACAACAAAATGTAATAAATCAAAGCCGTGTTTCAGCACAGGATTATAAATCTATTTTTCCTTTGGCAGCCGCAGCGCGGCTGAGCTTCTCTATTAAAGGAGGCGTCAGACGTGATTGGAGGCTCTGCTCGACCCTTCAACAGCAACAGCATCCACTCACACTGTTCCCAGTGTTAAAATGCAAATTGCTTTTTCCTGACCTCTCTGCAGTGGACAGGAAAGCCTGTAGCTTTGAAAGAGACCTGTTTCTGCTTCAAAAAGCCACACAGACAGGGACTGAACAGATAATATCAGCAGCAAAAACCAGACAAAACACAATACACTCACAAACTAGCAGATCTTTGACCTAGAGACTGAGGTCGTTTATAAAACTTACTTGCTAAATGACACAAAGCTACATGATTTGTACCTTAAAAGCTTCTTTAATGAGTAAAAGAAATTAATTTGATCCATAGTGAAGCTGAATGTGTTTCTGTTCCTCAAATGCCTCATTTGGTGACCCAATCCTTCTTATTTATATTAGTTATACACTTGCTGGACCCAGGAAGTCCTGTAAGTCAACAATATTATAATTTTATATTATATATGTATTCTTAAAAAGAAAAGATTTGTAATTTTGTATGAATCCAGAAATACAGAGGAAAGGTTCTCTAAACACAGTGACAGGAGATAAAAGACAAATGTCAGAATTATAAGGACAGTTATTAACTATTACAGGACTGTTTGAGTCTTCCCTTTGTATATAAAAATTAGACCAATCCCATTTTTACCAACTCAGGAATATTTCTGGGATCCAAGTAATGTTATTGTCATTTAACAATACTGAAAAAACTTCATAGTTTAAAACTTGATTAAATTAATGCAAGCCAGTGTTTACCTGCTGGATCTTCTATGCAGCCTTCTATGCTTTGTGATGTCACAAAGTGTAGAAAGCAGCTTCTCTGCAAGACCCAGCAATTAGTTGAAAGGGGAATGAATCAAGCTGCGTCTGTTTAAGGATGAAGCCAGCACTTGTTGAACATGCATTTCTCTTTGAAAGCGTGATGAAAATAGGTTGTTCAAGATATTGTTAAGAACAACAGCTTACTTTAATAAAAAGTTAATTGGAGTGGGAGAAATCTATAAAGATATGCAAAAGAATTATAGGCTGTTCAGCTAAAATGATTCCCAATGCCTTAAAATGGAAAGCACAACCAGAGACACATGGCAGAACACAGAAGACAACATCATAATGGATCGAAGAATAACCAGAATGACAAAGACTCAGCCAATGATCAGCTCCAGGATGATCAAAGACAGTCTGGAGTAGTGATGTACTGATCCAGGTTTTTCCGATCCAATCTGATACCGATCCATGGACTGAACATATATCAGCCGATGTCCGATACCGATCCGATACTACTGTTGAATGAATTAACTGTTGTTTGCCACAAAAGCATTTTCTCTTTGATATCAACGGGCTCCAAACATATACGCTACATCCGTTTGTATGAAGGAAGATTAGGACCAGGAAAAAAAAGTCCAGTACAAGGAAAAAAAACGGCAAACCCTACAAACCGGAAAGAAAAAATAGGCAAAAGGAAAAAAAAAGTCTGCTATATACAGTCTGGAATGTGTGTTATTTTGCACTTTAACATATGCAATAAAAGCATTTGCTCCGTGATATTGATAAGCTCTAAACACACGCCCTGCATCCTGGTACAAGAACCAAAGAAAAAAACAGGCAAAAGAAAAAAAAAAAGTCTGTTACATACAGTCCTGAATATGTCTTATTTAGGTATTGCCTGTTTTTTTCTTTTTTGTACCGGACTTTCTTTTGTTTTTTACCTGGTGTATGTTTGCTACCGTGAAGAGGAAGCATTGATTCATCAGACCAACACGTTCCGTCTATACAGAACTTCTCACTGTGATAAACATATCCGTCTTTAGCGGCTTGTGAACGGGTCTTTCAGAGTTGTTTGTGGTGTTTTACCTCCCCTCACAATTTTCATGT
This sequence comes from Lepturacanthus savala, assembly GCA_030544235.1. Taxonomy (NCBI): domain Eukaryota; kingdom Metazoa; phylum Chordata; class Actinopteri; order Scombriformes; family Trichiuridae; genus Lepturacanthus; species Lepturacanthus savala. The sequence continues at coordinate 212,012 of CM060481.1, read as the reverse complement.
TGTAGATACAGCACACAGCCGTCGGATTTGTTATCTTATTAAGTTTAAAATGTTTACAAATAACTTGGTCCAGGTGGTGGCTCCATGTTACTGTTTGTTTGAATGCTGTGCCTCTGCGTGATGACGTAACCAGCTTGCAAACATAGAATCAAAGTAACTAGATGCGTGTCTGGATCGGAACACTGGATCGGCATCTTTTGTCCGATCCAGCCGATCCAGCTAATTTGTCAGTATCGGAGCCGATATCCGATCCGGGTATCGGTTCGGCCCATCTCTAGTCTGGAGTTACCTGTAAGTGCTGTGACAGTTAAATTGTAAATTGTTTGCCATGTAGCAATAAACAATATATGGAAACCCTAATTAATCTGGCTGTTTACACTGGACTGATCTTATTTTAAGCACTATTGTAAAGGTCACCATCACGCTTTCTCCTTAATGGGTCTATAACACACACAAACCAACATGATGGAGGTGAAACAAGAGATTGGTGAAACTTTTTTCTTCTCTTTTCTAAACTTTTAGAATTTGCTGCTTGACCTTGATGTGGAAGAACATTTCTTCAACTAAAGACCAGGCACAAACATTTCTCCACTTGCTTTCGGTTTGATTCATCACTGAATCAATCAATTAGCTCTGTGTCTCCATCTGGCTCAGAGGAAAAAAGGCTGCAGAAGGTTATTTATCTGCTGTCAGGACGTTTGTGAGGCGACAGGACGACAAACGTCGGCTCCGAGTTTCCAGCTGAGCCAGTTTGTCGGAGGCAGAGCTCAGAGAAAAAGGTTAATAAGGACGTCTCCTCTTTACTGAAGACGTGGCGACAGAGGAAGCGGCGAACAGGTCTCTGCCACATGCAGCGCAGGAATATTTTAGAATATTAATTGCACACTTAGTATGCTGTTGTCATATGGCTTTTATTAGTATTCCATCAACTCAATGAGGCATGAAAGGGCCAGATGCTGCGTCCTCATCTATCCACAGATACTCTTGTCTTTTCCTTCGGTTATTAGCTCACAGTGTCAGTCTTCTCATCAGCTCAGCTCAGGTATTTATTAATTGGACCAGTGAGTTTAAAAATTAGTTAACACTCGGGTCTGATTCACACTATTGAAATGGGGATTTATTCTGTGAACAGGAAGAACACACAGTTTACAACCTCCACTTCTCACACATGAATTTTACTGTAGTATTACTGTAGATTTACTGTAGTATTTGTTAGGACACTGTTGACTGACCTGAGTTCCCTGGAGGTTCAGTCTATTCTAACCTTTATCTGAATTCTCTGCAGTCTGTTTCAGTCAGTTATATTAAATCTCTGCTTAAATCCAGATTCTTTGCCTGTTTGTGATTTTCTGAATCTCAACAACAGTTTATCTAATCCACTTTATACTTGTTGGACATTTTTCTGGAGACGTTTGACCCCTAAGTCTCAAAAACAACATCCAGTTTTTGATTTTCATACAGTTTTGCGGTTTTGTCGCTCAGGGTTCTTTCTAAATGATATGGGCAGATCTTTTATTACAAAAAATTATATATATCCATTTTGCTTTGTGCTGTTGGAATCTCATTTGTCAGATATTAGGGAAGTAACAATTTTGAATTGAACCAGAAAACTTTGATTCAAAGGACTTTGGTTCAACTACTACTACAATTCTTTTTTTCCTGAACTACATTTTAATGACGTGTCATATTTACGAGGAGAATCTAGACTGTACACATATATCTATCACACATATATATATATACATATATATCACACATGTTGTTGGTGTGCACTTTGCACAACCATTACAGAGGAGTGGACCAACATTCCACAGACCACAATCGATAATCTGGTCAACTCTATGCGAAGGAGATGTGTTCTACTGCATGAGGCGAATGGTGGTCACACTAGCCCCCCTCTACCAATAAAACAAAACTGCATGTCTCAGAGTGGCCTTACATACATACATATATTTTTACTATAGTAAATGCCATTGAAATAAAGATGGAGTCTAAAAAACTAATTTTCATTTATCTGTTCTCTTTTAGCTGCAAATAAAATACAGTGAGAACATTTACATTTAAAGTCAATCAGTTTTAAGATGATATCTATTATTTTGATTAAGTAAAAAACAAAAGTTGTGTTTCATGGAAATCGATTATCTAGACGGGATCTGTTTATTCTCCCATAACGATTTTAATCTGCCTCTTTACACATTTTTTCCCATAATTTTAGTCTATTCTCATTGAAAGAGAAAACAATTTTGAAATTGTATTAATGGTTTACACATATATTTTAAGTATTTTTTTGTATGAGTTTGAGCTATGCCATTTAAGTTATGAGCTTGGTGCTTCCTGGATGTCTGGTTTAATGGCTGCATTAGATCAGTTTCCTGAAGCTGACACTGATGTTCTCTGTCTGATAATTTACAAAGTTTTGTTCAGATCAGCATTCATTGATTTAGTGAAGTGTCTCTTTTAGGACTGTGTTGGAGGTGAGAGTCAATGAAGCAGATGAGTAGAGTATTCAATAACAGTATAAGTCTCTTTTACTGCAGCTGCTGGCTCAGATCCATGAATGTATTATCAGACCTGGATATGGTGCCACCTCTCACAGCAGCATACCAATTTTTTCAGTGGCAATTCATGGTACTGCAACAAAAAATCCCATGTAACCCAAAAAACATTTTTCCCATAGATCACAATAGTAAAAGAGAAGCCTCTAAAACTGTTCACAAGACACCCCCAGCTATAGCCCCTTCCCTGTTAATTACAAATCTGTATATTCTATATTTTTAAGTCATAGACTTTTTATCCTCTCGCCCTACGTACACTGGGATGGGCTACAGCAGACCCCTGTGACCCTATTGAGGAATAAGCGGGAATAGAAAATTACCTACTGATGGACTTTTTAGCTGTCAAAAACTTTTCAGACAGCTAGAGCCAGTCAGAAAAACTGGAAAAATCTCTTTTCCCAGCGTGATGTCACTGTGACGCAGCACGGTCGTACTGTGTAAATTCCATAAAAGTAAAACACTTAGTGGCTTTAAAATATACTATGTCACAGACTTTGACTACCACTATGTAGATGTCCTGTTCTTCTTAGAAATGTATAGCTAAATACACACAAACACCACAGACACACAGTGTGTTAAAGGATTGAAGGATTTTAGTTATCAGACATCTGTGCCCGTATTCCTAAAGATTTTTAGTGTAAAGAGTTGCTCCTCATGGCCAAATTCTAAGAAAATTCTTTGAATCTTGGTGTTTTCTTAGAATTTCTCCTAAAAATTAAGAGTAGATCCTAGTAAAGGTAAAAGCTATTCCAAAAGAATCCTAGCTGCTAAGAGTGTTCCTAAGGTGAGATCTGTTAAGAGCAGGGAAGAGGACATTTAAGCGGCTTAGAAGTAGGATTGGGTCTGTTCCCTAAACAGAGTGTGTCCTCTGCTTAGGGAACAGACCCAAGTCATCTGTGCATGAAGCTTCATGTTTTTGTGCTGCAATCTCCTCTTTTGCTTTTGACTGCAACACATACCACCGCTTCTCGCAATCCTCACTTGTGCGCACAACCAACGGAAAGGAGGCATTTATCTGTTGTGCTACCGTATCCCAGACTTGCTTCTTGTCTTGCACTGTGACACTGGGACTAAATTAACCCCCCAAAACACTTTTATGCTCATTGATCAATTGAGCCAAAAGCAAACACTGTTCCTCGGTCCAGTTGGGTTTTCTTGTTCATTTTTTCTCCATTGTTGTTCACTAGTTTGTAGCAGATGCAAAAGCCAGACAAACCTACTTCTTATACACCTGTCAGCAATCAAGGACATTGATGAAAGCTGTTACATCATTAATACCAAATTATGTTGAGATGTTGAAAGTTGAAAGTACAAAAGCATGAAATTAATAAGTTTCTGATTTGGTCATCAACTTATTTTTTTACTGCAACCAAACATAATTCTGTAATTTTACAGTGTTCGTCTATAAAATACTGCTGCTCTCAGTATATTTCCCTGCTCATCATCATCATGAGATCATCTGGAGAGCTACTGTCCTGCTGGCTTTAGGAATCTCCCCATTTCAACATGCTTGATTCTCATTATTTAACGAGTTTCAGCAATTTGATAACAAATTGATAATTATAATCAGGTTTGTTGGAGGGGGAAGACTCCTGAGACATGCAGGATGGCAGCTCTCTTGAAGCAGGGATGGGCAGCCCTGGTCTAGAGGAGTCATCGGCTTATTGTGTCTCTGCATCAACACAGACATTCACAACAAAAAACAGATTTTCACAATAAGACAAAGTAAACACCACCTTCTCTGCACCAAAAATATCAAGTCTTAAATCTTTGCTGCACTCAGCTCCAACAGGGAGGAGAAAGGATCCAATTTTAGTTAAGTTCCAGTAATGTGAGTTGAGAGATGCAGCGTTTTCCATCAGTGTCTCTGGAAAAAAAAGTAAACAGGTGTGATTTCTTAGAGTAAATCCAAATACTGATCATTATCTGCTGAAGTCCTGACATCCTGATCTGTATCTGTTTGCTGTTTCAGTTTCTGCTATCGCTCTGTTCCCTTGACAAACAGCAGGAGACACATCTCACATGTCATCAGGGGAGCAAACTCACCGTTCACCTCCAGTTTCAACAATAACATCAACGACCACGGTAAGGTGAGCTACTCATCAACATGAACACTGATTAAACTGCAGTTTTCCCTGAGGTTATATTACTGCAGGGAATATTTTGACCACTCTGGCCAACTACCAGCCGCCAGCCCACTGCCATAACTAAGGTATATGGAGTGAGTACATGCTATAAATGTTGATTTGACCCACAGAATTCTGAACTATTGAACAGAAATTTGTATTTAGTACAAATTTCAGTCGGGGCAACACGGTGGCGCAGGGGTTAGCGCTGTTGCCTCACAGGAAGAAGGTCACAGGTTCAAGACCTCCTTGGTCCGGGGTCTGGGACCTTTCTGTGTGGAGTTTGCATGTTCTCCCCGTGTCTGCGTGGGTTTTCACCGGGTACTCCGGCTTCCTCCCACAGTCCAACATCAGGTTAATTGGCAACTCTAAATTGCCCATAGGTGTGAGTGTGTGAGTGAATGGTGTGTGTGCCCCACGATTGGCTGGCGACCATCTGGGGTGTATCCCTGCCTCTCGCAGTAACGCGCTGGGATAGGCTCCAGCAGACCCCTGCGACCCTAATGAGGAATAAGCAGGTATAGAAAATGACTGACTGACTGACAAATTTCAGTCCAACAACATTAACAGCAGCAGCACTGATGGTGCAGACTCTGATAAATGGCGTCATTATGCAGAATCATTTAGTGTGTCATGTGAAAACAAAAATCTTATGATTAATTGAAAACCTATTTGTCTCAGCTTCACCTTCTGCAAATGATCCAGTAAAGATTAGGATATTGACATGATACAGTAGATAAAAAAGGTACAAGTCAGGTAGTGCTAATGGAAAAAAAAAAAAAAAAACTTAATTAGTCTCATTATTTAGTGGCTACACTAAAGGGGGAATATTAGGTGGAGGTAGGGGTAGGGGGGCATCATTAGTGACGGTGTGATTTAGTGATGCTTATACTTAGTGATGCTGTTAATTAGTAACATCACATCTAGTGATGTTGTGATCTAGTGTGTTCTAGTCAATTTTTACAGACAAAAATTGCACCAAATTCTTTTTGCACTAATACATGAATACAATAAATGGGATGATGAATATCTGTTGACATTTACAGTCAATTTTATTACCCAAGTATCAAGGTTGCAAGGCTTTTATTTTGAAGTCTCCAGGAAATGATCAGGCATGTGTCTGTTCCTAGAAAAAGAAAAAGTGTCTGTTCAGAATGTTCCTCTCTCTCGTTTTGTAACTTGCATCATGTTTGAGTGAAATAAATAAATAAAGATACACCTTTTGGTCATTGAAGCTTCACTATACAACACGTTGGTGAAAAACTGTTTCAATTTACGATGTTAAGTGACACTGTGATTCAGTGAAGATGTAATTTAGTGAAGCTGTGATCTAGTGACACTCTAGTGGTGCTCTAAATTATTATTATTTATTGACGCTGTTAATTAGTGACACTGTTATTTATTGACGCTGTTAATTAGTGATGCTGTTATTTAGTGACGCTCTTGTTTAGTGATGCTGTTATTGAGTGAGGCTGTGATCTAGTGACACTGTGATTTATTGATGCTGTTAATCAGTGACAATGTTGTTAAGTGACACTGTGATTCAGTGAAGATGTAATTTAGTGAAGCGGTGATCTAGTGACACTCTTAATTAGTGGTGCTCTAAATTATTATTATTTATTGACGCTGTTAATTAGTGACGCTGTTAATTAGTGATGCTGTTATTTATTGACGCTCTTATTTAGTGATGCTGTTATTTAGTGAGACTGTGATCTAGTGACACTGTGATTTAGTGTGCTGTTAATTAGTGATGCAGTAATTTAATGACGCTGTGATTTAGTAACACTATTAATTAGTGACGCTGTGATTTAGTGATGCTGTGATTTAGTGACGCTGTTAATTAGTGACACTTTGATTTAGAAGGTAGCAGCTGAATGTTGAGGTGTCAGTGTGATGTCTGTATATCTGAGGTCAGAGGAATCTCCCTTAGTCACCGAGCAGCTCGGCTCTGTCTGTGCAGGCTCCTCCACTGTTTGTGATAATTAAATTGTCAGAAAGCAGATTTATCTCTGTGGGGAATCTGGGGGAAGCTGTGAAATTACGTCTAAGGAGGAAAACCACAGGATGTGTTTCATCAGGGAAAAGAAACACTGGGAAGGTTTCATTATCACATCCACAACACAAAATACAGCAAAATTAAAACTCCCTGAAGCAAGAAATATTTAAAGCAAAAATAAATAAATATTTACAGTACAGTGTTTAACTTAACAGATTTTCCTGGTTATATTTAGAGTTCACCTGCTAACATTTTAAAGCAGAACAACTCATTCATTATCATTTTCTGCAATTAATTTGTGTGACAGAAAGAAACAAGGTCTTTATATCATTTGGTTTAAACAGTGTCGCTGGAGCTTTGGATAAACACATGATCAGATTAAAGTGAATCGACCTGATTGTCAGTGAAATGAGGGAAACCCCGAACAGAAGAGACATCGACCGCCTAATGATTTGTGACGGTGGCGACTAAAGACCAGAGTGTCTCTGCTGATCAGGCTGAGACAGGAGCTCAAGGAGAGAGACAAGGAGAATGAATTAATGTGGAATCGATCGCGGTGACGGGCGATCAGCTGATCAGCTGAGAGGAAACAGGAAGGTCACAGTCTCTCTGATGTTACCATGTGTGTCCAGCTCCACCGAAGAAATTCTGATCCTGATAATAAACTCACTCTCATCCTGGTTCTAAACTCACTCTGATCAAACAGCTTCATGTTTTACTGTTATCAATCTTTTTATTTAATCTAATCAAGAGCAGGTAAATGGCTGCATTTTATGCATCAGTGTTGTTGTCATCTGCCTTAAACTGAAAAAAAAATACAACACATTTTTTGCATTTTTAAACTATCTTCAACTGGATAAAGGATTTTATTTGTTAACGGACATCTGTATCTTAATTTATCAGAGAAACAAGATAATTAAATGTCAGCATTAGCTCAGGTAGCTTTGGCAAAGCAGTTAATTGTTTTTACTGGTTGTTGTACTTGTTTTTACCTAATAATTAGTAATTAGTAATAATTAGTACTGTATTTTCCGGACTATAAGTCGCTCCGGAGTACAAGTCGCACCAGCCATAAAATGCATAATAAAGAAGGAAAAAACATATATAAGTCGCACTGGAGTATAAATCACATTTTGGGGGGAAATTTATTTGATAAAATCCAACACCAAGAACAGACATGCCATTTAAAATTTAAATGACGAACAGTTTAAAATAAAAAAAGAATAGAGGGAACAACAGGCTGAACGGTATGCTGACGTTACATGACACAACTGAGAACGTGTCTGGTATGTTAACATAACATATTAAGAGTTATTCTGATAACTATAGCATAAATAACATGCTAAGAAGTTTACCAAAACCAGTCACTAAAATCCAATGAAATCTTCATCCTCTGTGTCACTTTTCATCAACTCCGCTAACTCCGGAGGTAGAAGATATGGCGCTTCCTCTTATACGTCACTGACATCAGACATCATATTTTACTACTTGCAGCTTGTAATCTGCAGAATATGATATTCTTTTCGGTGCCATTTTTGTTAAGCCCTTCTCAGTTGTTTTTAAATGTTGAAATTATCATCACAGGCATAGAGCGCCCTCTTGCGGTTTAGTGTTAAAATAAGATGTGAAATGATATACCGTAATGATGTGTTAATAATTTCACACATTTCACACCCTGGCCAAACTATGAAAAAAAGTGACTTATAGTCCGGAAAATACAGTATTATTAGTAATAATAAGTGTGTTTTGTAGAGCTCCAGGTATAACCTTGTTTTACTAAAAATTAATAGGAAATGGGAAATGGGGATAAATGTCCAAAATGCACAATTATCCATATAATCTGATAATCTACATTCATGTAAATTTAGTTTTGAACTTGATATACAGTAGTTCAGTGTCTTTACTTCAGTTAGTGTCTTTACTTCCTGTAAATCAACTGAACAAATAGAAGAAAAAATTCTCAAAAAATTAGCATATTGTGATAAAGTTCATTCTTTTCCATAATGTAATGATAATAATTAAACTTTCATATATTGTAGATTCATTGCACACCAACTGAAATATTTCAGGTCTTTTATTGTTTTAATACTGATGATTTTGGCAAAAAAGTAAAGAAAACCCAAAATTCCTTTCTCAAAAAATTAGCATATCATGAAAAGTTACTCTAAACAAGCTATTAGCCTAATCATATGAATCAACAAATTAACTCTAAACACCTGCAAAAGATTTCTGAGGCTTTTAAAATTTTTTGAGACAAGGATTTTTGTTTTTTCTTTACTTTTTTGCCAGAATCATCAATATTAAAACAATAAAGGCTTGAACTACTTTAGTTGGTGTGTAATGAATCTAAAATATATGAAAGTCTAATGTTTATCAGTACATTACAGAAACTGTATCACAATATGCTAATTTTTTTAGAAGGACCTGTATAAGGACCCACTGAATTTTCCTAATGAGGGACAGACCTGTTTATATATATATATATAACTATATATACTATTTTTTTTACAGGAAAATATCCCACTACACACAGGTCAAATAAAAGCCTTTAAAAACATCAAAAAGGCAGAAATAGTGAATATCAGCACATTTATATTGATAGAATATCTTTGTTTTCCTCCATCTCAGGACTTTGTGATGTTGTGTTTCTTGTTAAACTCTTTTTATAGAGTCTATAGAGTCTTGTACTAATTTCTGTTCATAGTGTCAGGCTGGAAACACATATAGGAGCTTTGTCATCTGCTCCTGTGAGCTTCATGAAACTATAATAACTCAACAAAATGCATAATTAAATAATACTTTTTGGTCTATGGTCAATGAATATTGGCATTTATATATATTTTCATATGTTGATTTCATGCTTCAGAGCTTCAGGTTTTTTATGATGTCAGATATTGTGTCATGTTAACACCACAGTGTCTGATACTGAAGGAAAACAAACCACATTATTCAAATCAATGTTATATATTTAAATGGCATGGATTGGTGTGACAGTGTTTAGAGTTTAGGGAAAAAGCTGCATCTGATTTTATTTTTGGGTCAGGCTCAATCTTAACCAGTTTTTGTTTTGCATCCGAACACTGTTTCTGTTGCAAAAAGAAGGCAACAGTAGAGTCAGAGTTATTAGTTATTAGAGTTAATATATAGAGATATTAGTTATTAGAGTTAATATATAGAGATATTAGTTTTTAGAGTTATTAGAGATATTAATTATTAGAGTTTTTAGAGTTAGTAGAGATTTCCTGCAGGTGCACACATGTAGCTGCAAGATTGCAATTACAATCCATCTGAATTTCGAGACTTTTTGAGATTAACTTCCACATCATGGTATGAACAGGAGATACAGGTGGGAAAAACACAAATACTTTTGTTGGTAATTGTTTTGTCAATCATAGTAAAAAAAATGGTCGGGCAGCTGTTTGTTTTAAAGTTCTGGCTCTCATCACTAATAAGTAATAGAATTTATCACTGTATCTCACACATAACATACACTGAATATTATAAAGTGAATATAACACAGTCTCCATAATGAGACTTATTGGTGTTTTAATTCACCTTGTAGTGTGAGCAGCAATTCAAACAGTCAGTCAGGCATCTTCTATACCCACTTATTCCTCATTAGGGTCGCAGGCGTCTGCTGGAACCAATCCTAGCGCATTATGGCGAGAGGCAGGGATACACCGCAGATGGTCACCAGCCTATCCACAGAAATACACACCATTCACTCACACACTCACACCTATGGGCAATTTAAAGTCGCCAATTAACCTCAGCATGTTTTTGGTCTGTGGGAGGAAGCCGGAGTACCTGGTGAAAACCCATGCAGACACAGGGAGAACATGCAAACTCCACACAGAAAGGTCCCAGACCCAGGACGAAGGAGGTCTTGAACCTACAACCTTCTTGCTGTGAGGTAACAGCGCCACCGTGTCCCCCCAATTCAAACATAACCAGCAAAATCATCTTTGTAAGCTGCTGTTTGTCCACATACACACCCCAAATACACACCTGGCAGGTGTCAATACAGCAGAGACTGAACTAAAACTAGGAATAAAACACAAAAGGCTTTGAACCCCAGAGATAAAAAAAAAATATAAAATAATCCAGCAACCAGATTCATCTCAGAGAAAATAATAAAATAAAATTCATCTTTGTTTTTCCATTTTAAATATTAAGATAATTATACAAAGAGCAATGTCCATTTTTCAAATTAATCTTCTATCAAAGGGGAATCTGATGTGATTAAAACTCATCAGATCAGAGCTCGGTTATCATGAGAGTTAAATCCTGATTGTTTTATGTCACCTGTCGCTGCTCAAATGCAGCATGTGATGTCACAAAGACACAGAGTAATAATAAACAGAATATAGATCTGAATATTAATAATTCGTTCTTTATTCCTTTACTCAAAAGGCTTTTAAATGTCTCTGTAGCACCCTAGAATAAATTATAAAGATTCACCTCAGATTAACAGTCAAATGAAATTCATCACTGCATTCATGTTCAACATGTCAAGACGCATCAAAGTCTCTTGGTCCAACACCATAACACCAACAGGATCTTTTTGTGATTTTCACACACAATATTTGAATTTGAACTAGACGTAGGGATTTTGTCACTGATTTTAAATTCACTATTAATCATCTTAGTTAAGTCAGTTAAAATGAAGTTACTAAAAGCTTTTTCCTACATTATTCCTGGTTGTGTGACATGAATTTCCCTGTCTCACCATGAAACAGAAAGTTGCTATGACTTCAACCGACTTTGTCCAATCTGCAGCAAATGTCTCCCATTCCATCAGTGACCTTGAACACACCTGCACTGCTCGAAACAGGAAGTTACTGCAACATGGCAAATTTTAATTACGGCAAAATTTAATATGAAATGTGCATGGTGTAATCTACACATCATATGACATGACATGACACATATGTAACCAGTTGGTGTCTCTGCTGCCACATTTTTCACAATCAGTGATATTTAACTCTTTTTTTTAAATTAATTTAATTATTATTTTTTTAATTTCTTTGCACAACATCCAAAGGTTTTAATGCATCTACCTGCCATGGTAAAAACCTTCCGACCGTGTCTTACTCCGGCTGTCTAACTTCACAACCTGCACAGGTGCAAGGGCCTGTTATAATCTGTTTGCAGCTTTAATTATATTATTTATTAACTTTCGCTAAATGTGTACAAAGTCAAACTCTTTGAGAAAACATTATGAAATGTATCATGCAACTCACACCAACCTTGTTTACTGAAAATCACATGTATGAATTTGCAACAAGAAATATTTTTTTAAGAGAAATTAAATTTAAGAAATTGATTTGAAAAAAAAATGAGTGTTGTTTTCTAGGATTTAAAGTACTTTTATTTATCAAAAAGTAAAGATCATTAGTATTTTCCTTAGATGAAAGTGACTGCATCTGAGGCTCCGCCGCCTACATACCTAAACCCAGGCATATATGGTCAATGCAAATCTACAGGAAGATTGATGCAATAAATTATCAATGGATGTTACAGTGTATCACAGTGACTGTGGAAACTATACAAAGCATAGATGGTAATGTAATAAATTACTATAGGAAAAATATTACTGGTTTTATCGGAAGAGACAGAAATCAAGGTCAGAAGAAAGTGGTCATGTAGAAATGTATTTTAATGTATTTACACTGCAGACATAATCTGGGTCAGATATGAATGAGCAACTTCTCTTATTCTGTTTTTATCTGAGTCACTGTGGGTGACGGGTGTTATTTGATGCTGCTAAACCTTTAAAAAAATGGTACGTTGTCCACTGATAACAACTTTTTGATAACAGAATTATTGATAACAGGTTATTTGTTGCAGCTGTTGTGTTCAATCCACAGATCACTTGTCCCATTGATCAGTTTTCCTGGTCTTGGGTTATGATGTGTGTTTAAATCAATACTTAGTGTAAATGTCTTTGTAAATTGACTTACATTATGAAACTGGATGGATCAGACACACTTACTGGACGAGTTAGTTGTTCTTTTTATATCAATCTTTACATATCTCAGTGAATAATCCTCCCGCTCTTTGTGTACTTTGTGTTTCTGGTGTTTTCTTCCTTTTTTATTCCACTGCTGCACTGGATTGTTTGATCTGATTTAGGAATATAGAAGACAATGAATACAAACTGAGAACTGTTTCTTGCCAGACTGATCAGATGAGTCACACTGAGACTCACCGTCCACCAGAGATTTTTTTTTTTTCTAACTGATTTTTCTAGCTTTTCCAGCTTTATTTTAATTGAGGGGTAATTTAAAAATGTTCAGAGAGACTTTGCTTAAGAACAGACAGTAAATTGTTTTCTCTTTGGTTCTGTTTCTGTGCATCCAAGAAAAAAAACTAAAAATTGGATAATTTTCTTGTTACTGGTTAAGTAACAGAGCTAGATGTATCTTGTCATCCTACAGGTTGAAGAAGTGGATTTGATAGATCCCCAAAATGCATAGACAATTTTATTTCATCGGTGGAAAATCAATATGGTCCAGTGTCCTCTTTACCTGTCATGGACAAAAGGATCAGTTTAGATGAAACTGTACCTGCTGTTGATTACACTGAGATTCACAAAGATGCTGCTAAAACTAATACTCTAACTGCATTTTTTAAAACATTTTATATCATAGCTGAAGATAAATAATGTGATCGTATTCCTTGAATTATATTCTAGTGTGTGTGTGTGTTTGTGTGTGTGTGTGTGTGTGTGTGTGTGTGTGTGTTCTGGACTAAAAATACTTATCGACATCCTTAGAAATTCAATCTAAGCCTGAGATGCAGCTGCTGTTTCCATTTTTACCTAAAATTCACTCAAAACAAAGAAATGGTAACAGTCATTTTGTGTTTAATGTTGAAAGAAAATCATTCCTGCAATTGTTATAAATTCACATTGCTGCATAAAATTTCTTATATAAGCCAAACAGGTAATTGTCAGGTGTTTCCTAAATGCACACACACACACACACACACACACACACACACACACACACACACAATGAAATGATTAATCAATTAGTCGTTTGGTTTATAAAATGGTGTAAAATGTCGATCACTGTTTCCCAAAGCTGAAGATTCAACTTAAAATGTGATTTTTTTGTCCAGATCAACAATCCAAAACCCAAAGATTATCAGTTTACTATTATAGAAGACTAAAGGACATTTTCTTCTTAAAAATTACTTAAATCCATTAATTGATTAGTTGGTGAATATAGTAGTAGACGTTGCAGCTCGTTGCAGCTCTACTGTAAACTGTTAAAAACATGTCAATGAATATTGTAGAAAATCACTAGTAAGAGATTAATAATCTGTCTTCAATAACAGCAAAGAAGCACATGAACGTTTTAATACATGATGTAATATGATGAACAGGACGACGGGTTGAGGATAAGGATCAGGCACATGTTACTGTACTAGGTGAATCAGTGATTCTCAGCTCAAAGCTTCTGAGGATCAGGATCAGACACAGACGCGACGTGTGACCTTGATGGTTTTAGGGATAGAAAATTACTTTTCATCCACACTGGCTGTGAGGATGAGGAGCAGACAACTGACACAAGAGCTTAATTCAGCAGTGGATGGAGTGGGGGGTGGGGGGCAGAGAGGTGGAATGGAGCGTTTGTCTGGCTCAGGTCAGATCTGATTAAAGTATATGATCCAGTATGAGGGGTAATTTTCATCAGCAGCAGATAAGCTGAGCAGTACAGGCACAGATTCTTTATTCAGCCGGACTCCATCACTGCTGCTGATTATTAAGACACAGGAAGCTGCTGTTTTTCTCTGATTCTGCTGCTGTTTATCAGTGATTCTGCTGCTGTTTCTGTCTCACTCTGATTCTATTGCAGTTTGCTCAATGGCAAAAACATTTCACCTAAAATGGTTCAATCCCTGGAAATATAAATCATTTTCTTAATTTGATTTATATGCTCCATGTCGTTATTTGATACGCTCAACTAAATCATTCGTACTTTTGTTTATTTACCTCAAATAAATCATCTCTACCATCAAATGTGTGGTTCAGATCTGAATCCTGTATGGTGCCATAGGTCTTGTAGTGACAAAAGGCTATTACTCAATATACTTAATAAAATGTATTAATCAATATACTTATAATCAATATACTAAGTGAGTTGTAGTTCATAAAGTCATGGCATTTACACCAGAGACATTATACCTCATGTCTTTTCAAACTGTGAACTCGTCAAGTTGTGAACATTTGACCCCTGCTGACTACACAAGCTGGGTGAATTCTACCTCCTTTTTAAACAAGTGTGATCTAAAAAATGTAGTCCAACACTGAAAGCATGGCGCCATGGCGCCGACAGTTGCATTCCAAACAGACCTCATGCCATAGGTCCAGTTGCATTCCAAACTAGATATGGGTCAAGCTCCTCCTGTTAAGGGAAGGGACTTTGCATGGTCAACCAGTTTAAAAAAATACATGATGACATGTACATCCTCGGTTAGAATTGACATGTATGATAATACCGGTGGAAAACAGTGAAAAATGTATCAAATAGCAGGCAAATAGCAAATAGCAGGGAGGAGTCCCCAGGCCCCCAAATTGTATAAAAGCTCGGAACTTTTCAGTTGGTTTTCAGACTTAGCCCGGGCTACTTCTCATGTATGGTTAACATTGTATTTTCTACAATAAACCATCGTTGGACCGTGAACCAGATGATCCTGTCTCATCTTTAATGTTCTTGTGACTTCACATTTTTGGTATTCCGTACTAAGACTTAGACTAATTTATTGCTTATTGGATATTGAACAAAAGTCACAACAGTCTGATGTCATTTTGACAACAGTTTTCCAGGAAGGAGAACGAGCTGATAGAGTGAGCAGAGTTTTTTAAAGATTGATGTCAAATTCAGACAGAGCTGTCACTACGTCACCTGCGCCGGCAAATTAACAAGGCAGTGGGCAACAATAACAGACATGGACAAGACTCTGGAGGATCAGGCAAGTGTGTCTTCAGTTGGGCCACTGAACGGCAAGTTTATTTAGAGAGAGAGAACAGAGACGGGACGATAAATAAAAACGCTGTAATTTGTAGTTTTTGCAAAAAGGAGTTCTCTCACCACCGGAGCCTGATGTACCATTTAGATGTGAAACATGTTCAGGCAAGTTAGATCCTGTAGGTTTTTGATTTTAGAGGTTGATACTTAAACCACAGATCCTCTTTTGGGGTTGAGTTGTTGTGCCCCAGATATTGTAGCCTCTGATTTTTGTTAACCTCTGGTAAACTATGTCATGTTCTCCTGACTTACCTGCTGTGTCAGCGGCAGATGTGGCCTAAGTGAAAGGCCTAAAGAAATGCCTGTTGGCATCTTGTTCTTCATTTTGCCTCATTTAGAGGCGTGTTATATTTCTACTATTCATTTTTTAATTGCTATATTGAGCTTAAGTGCCTATTTGAGACAGCCTTATTTTATTTCAGAATTTTATTTAATTGTATTGTGGTATTTGTATTCAATTTTTGAAGACAGCCTTATTTTATTTATTTAATTGTAGTATTGCTGTATTTGTATTAATTTTTTGAATAATGCACCAGGCCTAACTGGTTTGCGGATGTGTTGGACCTTTACTTTTGGATTTTATTTATGAAGCACAGTTCACCAATAAAAAATTGGATTTCAAATCTTCTCTTCTTACTGTATTCAATTGATTAGTCATGCACTACATTTTTTTAATATCCTAGAATTCAAATTCTTTATCAGGAGACCTTTAGCAGATATGACATTAAAATGTGATTAATTAATTACAAAATCCTGTAATTAATTTGATTAATTTCTTTAATTGAATGACAGCACTAGTAGAAACATTTTTTCAGATGGACAGAGTAATTGTTTATGTTGTGTGTATGTTTAGTATTATAGTTGGTATTATATAGCAAATATTAAAACACAAATTTCAAAGACTAATGTTTGGCCTTATTACACAAAGAAACAAATTCTTCACCTCTCTGACTCTACTACAACTACTAGTGCAAATACCACTACTACTACAACTACTACTACTGCTACTACAACTACTACGACTGATCATAAACTCATTTGCTTTGGGCTTTGTAGAGTTTACATAGATCAATTTATCAACTAAATATGAAATTAAATGAATTGAATCTATCATCATCTGCAACAAAAATAGTCTGATAAAAAAAGAGGTTTCAAGAAATGTTTTCAGTGTTTAATCTGAACAACAAACTGCTTGAAAACTACTTAAACACATTAGGATGTGTGTTGTTATCTGAGCGATTCTGAGTACGTCAGTGGACCCAGAAGCGTTTGTCTCTTCCTTTTCTTTTCTGAGGAAGACAAACTAGACTCAATTAAGATCACATCAGCCGTTCAGAGATTGGCTCAGAGGAAACGTATAGGACTCACTGACCCTTAAATCAATCACAGCATCCAGTGAGACTCCCTCCGCCACTGCCACCGCCACCACCACTGCCGCCGTCAGAGGCGCAGCTGTCACAATACACACAACACACTGTTCTTTTTTTTTAGGTTCTCCACATTGTTTATCAGGTGTTGCTAAAACTGGACTTTGAGTTGAGTGACTTTGTCAAATATACGTAAAATCCCCCAAATATTATTACATTCTGTTCATATTCAGCAGTTCTAATATAAAATATTTGAGTTTCATAATGATTACGAGTCTCATAATGATCCCTAATGAACCTGAGTTGGTAAATGGAACATGATGAAATGGGGAAAAAAAATGTAATGTTGCTATCTACAGTAGATTTGAGAAACATTATGAAAAAATTGGGACATAAATTATGAACGTGGAAACTTCATCTTTCATCTGGAGGTAAATGTTTTGTTTCTGGAAAGTCGGGTGACCTATTACTTTACTTACTTTTAATTTTGATTTAAGATTGACAGGAAAGAAATCCAAATCAGGCCTTTAAGTAAATGAAATTTCTGATGAATCACAGCTTGGGATCTTTCACATTCTCAGCTATTATACAGTGCATCTGGAAAGTATTCACAGCGCTTCCCTTTTTCCACATTTTGTTATGTTACAGCCTTATTCCAAAATGGATTCAATTCATTATTTATCTCAAAATTATATGCAGAACACCCCATAATGACAATTTGAAAAAAGTTTTTTGAGATTTTTGTAAATTTATTACAAATAAAAATCTAAAAAATCGCATGTACATAAGTATTCACAGCCTTTGCCATGAAGCTCAAAATTGAGCTTAGGTGCATCCTGTTTCCATTGATCATCCTTGAGATGTTTCAACATCTTAATTGGAGTCCACCTGTGGTAAATTCAGTTGATTGGACATGATTTGGAAAGGCACACACCTGTCTGTATAAGGTCCCACAGTTGACAGTGCATGTCAGAGCACAAACCAAGCATGAAGTGAAAGGAATTATCTGTAGACTTCCAAGACAGGATTGTCTCGAGGCACAAATCTGGGAAAGGATACATAAAAATGTCTGCTGCTTTGAAGGTCCCAGTGAACACAGTGGCCTCCATCATCTGTAAATGGAAGAAATTCGGAACCATCAGGACTCTTCCTAGAGCTGGCCGGCCATCTAAACTGAATGATCGGGGAAGAAGGGCCTTAGTCAGGGAGGTGACTAAGAATCCGATGGTCACTCTGTCAGAGCTCCAGCGTTCCTCTGTGGAGAGAGAAGAACCTTCCAGAAGGACAACCATCTTTGCAGCAATCCACCAATCAGGCCTATATGGTAGAGTGGCCAGATGGAGTTTGCCAAAAGGCAACTGAAGGACTCTCAGACCATGAATAACAAAATTCTCTGGTCTGATGAGACAAAAATTAAACTCTTTGGCGTGAATGCCAGGCGTCATGTTTGGAGGAAACCGGGCACCGCTCATCACCAGGCCAATACCATCCCTACAGTGAAGCATGGTGGTGGCAGCATCATGCTGGAACATCCTGGATGAAAACCTGCTCTAGAGCGCTCTTGACCTCAGACTGGGGCGACGGTTCATCTTTCAGCAAGACAACGACCCTAAGCACACAGCCAAGTTATCAAAGGAGTGGCTTCAGGACAACTCTGTAAATGTCCTTGAGTGGCCCAGCCAGAGCCCAGACTTGAATCCGATTGAACATCTCTGGAGAGATCTGAAAATGGCTGTGCTTCCCATCCAACTTGATGGAGCTTGAGAGGTGCTGCAAAGAGGCATGGGCAAAACTGTCCAAAGATATGTGTACCAAGCTTGTGGTGTCCTATTAAAAAAAACTGTAATTCCTGCCAAAGGTGCCTCAACAAAGAATTGAGCAAAGGCTGTGAGTACTTATGTACATGTGGTTTCTAAGTTTTTTTTATTTTTAAAAATTTGCAAAACTCTAAAAAAAAACCAAAAAAAAACGTTTTTCACGTTGTCGTTATGGGGTGTTACGTGTAGAATTTGGAGGAAAAAAATTTATTGAATCCATTTTGGAATAAAGCTGTAACATAACAAAATGTGTCCGGATGCACTGTATAAACCCAATAAGTCTCAAGAATCAAAAAAGAAAAATTAAAGAATGAAAATCTACAAAGATTTCCTGTCATTTTGAATTTTGTCTGAAGCTGTGTTTTCATCGCTCAGATGATCAGTTCACATGAATTCTGCAAACAGCCATACTCATCAACAAACCTGCAGGGGTCAAACATTCGTCAAGATGACATAGTGCTACTGATCGAGATGTAGAGTAAGAGTCAAGCTGCATGTTGTAACAGAAAAACTAGAAACTTTTAGGTCAAGTTAAAGTAGTCACATTATATCGAATCAAGTTTTTTCCATAAATTAATCCACTAAATATCCCTTGATGATCATAGACAGTTCAGCTGCTTTCATGTATCTCACTGTACTGTACTTAACAGTCTGTATCTGACTGTATCTGACCAACTGTATCTAACTGACTGTGTCTGACTGGCTATATCTAACTGACTGTATCTAACTCACTGTATTAACAGTCTGTATCTGACTGACCACATCTGACTGGTCGTATCTGACTAACTGTATTTGACTGTATCTGTGTATCTGTGTCTAAATGACTGTAATAACAGTCTGTTTTTGACTGACTGTATCTGACTGTATCTAACTAACCGTATTAACAGTCTGTATCTGACTAACTGTATCTAACTGAAAGTCTGTATCTATATCTTACTGTTGTGCCTAACATCGTCATAAGACCTGCTGAGAAATGCGTGAGTGACTAAAACCACATGGTCTCCATTAAACAAAGGAAACCCCCTACCATGTGTCTCCCTAAAACAGGAGCCTGGGTTGTACTCATTAACACCTCTGGTATAACACCTCAGGTCGGGCCCTGAAGCCCACTGTGATTGGTTGTAATGTGCTACTAGGTGGTGATGTTACAAAGGCTATACAAGCATGGGCTTACCTGAAAACTTCGCTCTTCGACTCATGCCGATGGGTGTGAAGTCATAAGGCACATCAACCTATGCTCAAACCATTCTGTGACCCTGAGCGCAACAGTTTGGGCTAACAGTTCACGCACACATTTCCTGAAGGCCTCAGAGACGAGTTTTGTGGATTTCCTGTGTATGCAAGGAGGACAGCTGAGAAATGCTTGACAAATTTTTCTCAAACGAGAAATGTTTGAATGTATGGATTGCTGCATGGGTTGCATCATTGTTTGTTACTGATATCAGCTGATTGAGCGCCAAGACCGCGGGGCTTAGGCCTCTCTCTCTCTCTCTATCTCACTCTCTCACATTCTGCGCACATTCCCCATGCTCTCTTTGTATTGGATCACGTGTTGTGGACAACTCGCCATCTTGTCTCACACAAGTGTCCATGGCTGCATCCAAAACCGCCTACTTCCCGCCTACGTAGTAAAATGCTAAAATGAGGAATCCACTATCTAGAATGTCTAAATTCCTTCCTTAGTAGGCTTTTAACAAATATGTACCTAGATGGTTTACAAGTTGCCAAGGAAACATGCCATTCCATTTGGTTGTGCCCTGCACTGTTTGGAAAACAAAAATGTGTTAATGCGAACTGTAGAGTTTAAAAAGGAATCAAAAGTAATAATTTTCATATCTGATTCACTCCACATCAGTTCAGTGCAGATTTTTCTTTTACTCGCCAAATTGGCTAGTTCATTAACTTCATTCACCATCCAAAGAGTAAATGTAGTCACCATTGCGACTGATAATTTTGAACCCTTTGCGAAAATAATCGTTTTTTGTTTCATATTTAAGCTCTATGTTTCATGTTAATGTGTTATTCACTAGGGGGGTGTTTTAGCTTATGCCCATTTGACAGGTCTGCCCATGACAGGTACTGGCCAGCCATGGCCCATAAGGCATGGACATACATCAAAAGGTGCCTGACCTGCTGCCAATTGGGATGTGCTCCCCTCCAGAACCATGGCATCACACTCCCATGGTCCCACCTTCAGATCAACTGGATCGTTCCGGTCCCAAAGTCCTTTCAAAGTAACAAATACATCATAACTCACTAATCACTAAATAGGGTGGTTTGCTTGCTGCTGTGTCAGCTGTTGGGTCTCTGTGCTCCATCGGCCTCTCAGCCGCAAACTCAATTAGCATTGAGGCAATCCAAAGACACTTAGATGAACTCAATGAGGAAATGCCAGAAATCCAAACAAGACTCATCCTCCAAGAAGAACAGTTACAGGGACTGGAATAAAGGCTCCAGGGAACCATAATCACTGTAAATCTCCTTTCTGCTCTCCTCTATAACACCTTGCATGCTGTAAAGCAGGGGTCTCAAACTCAATTTACCTGGGGGCTGCTGGAGCTAGGGTCTGGTTGAGGCTGGGCCGCATTATATATATATATATATATATATATATATATATATATATATATATATATATATATATATATATATATATATATATATATATAATTCCACTGTGTCTCACTGTTATGGGGTCCTACATATGACGTCAGCACGGCACAGTTAGTGATTGGTTGAAGGTCAGAAACCATGGAAACACTAAGTGTGGTGGCCGTTTAATATTAAGTTAATTAAATTAAAAAAGTAATAAAGTTTGAGAAGTTATGCTAACATGGATACACACACATAAAACTTCGCTTGTGTGCGTATGTAATAGTGTTAACTCCATGTTAGCCTCTTAGCACTCATTTTCCCCGTTCTTGCAGGTCTGGTTCTTCGGAGCACCCGGCTCCGGAGAAAGCCACACCGGCTTGTTGTTTATCTCTTTAAATGTGTATTCAGCAGCACTGGCGAAGGCAGCAGCGGTGGGTTGTTTACATCCGTGGTTTACACGTGTATTCAGCACTGCTGCCTTCCCCGGTGCTGCTACAGTGGTAGGTTGATTACGTCCGTGGTTTACACGTGTATTCAGGCTGGTGCTGGGCACCGTGGGCACGGTCACATTGCCGATATAGTCCGGGTGCTCCAAAGCTGTCGGCCTTCGAATGACACAGACCTAACTATTTAGCACGGAGGTAGTGCTAACTACGGTGACTGGGAACCCTCCATGCTGCAAATAAAAGAAAACTACATAAGGGAAGTGAATTGCCGGGGACTATTATTGGCGGTGCACCTGTAGTTTTTTATATGAGCAAAGAAGAGGTGTTGTAAAGCAGAAGTAATTAGGGGGCAAATAATTGTTTCTTCTTCATATTCCTCCAAAAAAATATGTGGTAACTTGCCAGTGAAATGACCACAACACACAGATGCCGAGTGCGCACTTTTTATCCGGATTAGAAAAAATGACAAATCCCTCTCAGTCACTGGGAGAACAACAACCCGCACATGTGCAGAACCTCCAGTCTTCTTCATCAATCATCCTTGCCGGCCATAATGGTCATATAGCGGCACCTACTGGAGAAACAATTATTTGCCCCCTAATTAATTCTGCTTTACAACACCTCTTCGTATTCTTCTTCTTCGCTCACATAAAAAAAACTACAGGTGCAGCGCCAATAATAGTCCCCGGTAATTCACTTCCGGTGTGAAGTTTCCATTTATTTGCAGCGCCGTTTCTTTTTGTTTGCAGCGTTTCTTTTATTTGCAGCATTGAGGGTTCCCGGGCACCATACTAAACTTGCGCAGGCCGCACATTAAACTTTAATATCAAGGCGGGGGCCTCAAACTAGCGTCCGTTCAGTAGACCCACATAGTTTAGATATAGTATTCATCCTCAACCTGCCCATTATTGGGAGACAGAACATATACAGGTTGAAGGCAGTACTGAATGGATGTTTTGGGAAAGAAAATGCACACATTCACATCACAACACGACCCTTACTTGCATACCACAACAATCACTCCTTGCTCTACCTTGTCCCCAAAGGACTGTGACCCATATCTCAAACATCCAATCAAAGAGGGGATATGTTGTGCCATGCATTTTCATAAGACTGCATTTCAGGCCTACTGAGAAATCAGAAGCCTGTGTGTGAGTGACTAAAACTCTCCTTTAAAGAAAGGAAACCCCCCACCACGTGGTTCCTTAAAACAAAGAAGCCCTAGGTCATACTCAACAGCACCTTCTGTGATCAGCTGATCCACCAGATTTCTTCACCGATGCTACCAGCCGGGGTTCCCTGAAAAGCTCACTATGGATGGCTGTAGTGTGCCACTAGGCAGTAACGTCGCTAAGGTGATAAAAGCACAGGTTTACCTGAAAACTATGCTCTTCGACATAATGCTGACAGGTGTGAAGACATAAGGCACATCAACCTACACTCAAACCATCATACGACCCTGAATGCAACAGTTTGAGTGAACAGTTTGTGCATGCATTTCCTGAAGGCCTCAGAGAAAAAGTTCTGCGTTGGATGAGTTTTCGTCTTCCCCTCCTCCGCTTGGTTGACAGTCACTCCCCAGACTAAAGCTGCAGGAAATTCCCCACCTATGAAGGAAGGACAACCAAGAAACACTGTTTCTCTTTTTCTCTGTTGCAACCCTCTTGTTTTGGACAAAGGTTTAATAAAACGTCCCCACGAGTAGCCCACCATTTTGGGAGCACCAGATTGTCTCGGTGTAGCCAACGTCCCGCACAAACATACATAACCTCACTTTTTGTTTTTGTTTGATTTTGTATTTTTGTTTGTGTGTTTTCATTTGTTTGTCTACTTAGTTGTAGTTTAGGTTAGATTATTAACAACAGCATTACTTGTTTCAACATTACTGTTTCCCTATATCAACTGTATGATCTATGACATAGAGCTAATTATTAGGTAATGTTTATTGTTAGAATGATTATTACAGTTATTAGTCTGGTTTATCTGGTGGTGAGCTGTTTATTTTATTAATTTTGATTAATAAAATCCATTCATAAAATCCATTTAATTAGTATTGTTATTATTAATTCAGGGCAACATGGTGAGTCAGTGGGTAGCACTGTTGTGTCACAGCAAGAAGGTCACCGGTTCAAGTCCTTGAGCTGGGACCTTTCTGTGTGGAGTTTGCATGTTCTCCCGATGTCTGCATGGGTTTTCTCCAGGTTATCCGGCTTCCTCCCACAGACCAAAGACATGCTGAGGTTAATTGGAGATTCTAAATTGCCCATAGGTGTGAGTGCGTGAGTGAATGATGTGTGTGACCTGCGATAAACCCACGATCTGTCTGGGGTGTATCCCTGCCCCTTGCCTGTAATGTGCTGGGATTGGCTCTAGCAGACCCCCATGACCCTAGTGAAGAATAAGCAGGTATAGAAAATGACTGAATTATTAATTTATGATAATAACTATTTCTAGCTCCGTTGGACACTACTGACTGACTGTATTAGCAGTCTGAATCTTACTGTATCTGATTGTATCTGACTAACTAACTGACAGTCAGTTAGATATTAGTAATAATAATAATAGTATCTGACTGACTGTATCACAATATCTGTATCTGACTTTATATCTCTATATTAACAGTCTGTATCTGACTGTACCTGACTGTTTCTTACTGACTGTATTAACATTCTGTATCTGACTGACTGTATCTGACAGTATCTTACTGACTGTATTAACAGCCTGTATCTGATTGTATCTAACTGACTAACTTTACTCCGTTGTGAATGATCCAGTTTTACTGTTATTCAGCTTCATTGTTTTTAGTTCTTTCCGGAGCGCAGAATCAGGGGCTCTGAAACAACAGGCTGCGGTAGAATAAGTCAGGAACTCACCTCCGGCTGTGCAGCCCGCACAGATCCCGCCTGAAAGTCCGCAGAAAGGCAGAGAAGTGGCCTCAGTTCCCGAAGAGCAACGGTGGCTGTGGGAGCGGTGGCTCCCACAGTGAGCGTCAATGAGCGTCGCTTTGCGCTGCTGCTGCATCAGGACCAGGACGGATCCGATGTTAATTATTTGCTTCGCTGCGGGAAGCAGCAGAAAGCAGTGGGAAGCTGCGGGAAACTGCAGCCACAGATGCTTCGCTCCTTCATCTAGGAATGACGCGTCGGTTGGAAAACGCTGACACGGTTTGAGGATCATTTCTATCCTTGGTGCCGGTGCCTGGTTGCTGTTTTCTCTGTTGACTCACAACAATCAGTCTTTGTGCGTAAAAGTCGCCGCAGTGTCTGACGCGCTGTGCGTCTCATCAGTGAAGTTTTCGCTGATCAGCAACTGTCAGGCGGAGACTTTTTATCTGAAGAATCCCATGGATTATAAAAAACAACCAAGACAGGCAAGGGGACAAGTTTAGCTGCTGGTGGTGCGTTTTCTTACTGGTGCGTTTTGGTGCGTCTCTGATCCGCAGTTTCAACTGTTCCTGTGGTTCCAGAGAGTACAGGCCATGTTTCTATGCAACACCAGCGCCATAAAGGACTGGAGCTACTTCCTGTCTCAGATTCTGCCTCTGATGAACAGAACCTCGGGTCTGGTGAACCTGGACAAAGCGGAGGCTGTGACCGCCACCGTGGTGATGGCGCTGCAGCCGGACGGCGCCATGAGCGCTAGCAACGCGCCTCTCAACTCCAACCACACCTCGGGCATGGAGCATGTGTTCCAATATTCTTACTCAGAGAGCGACCTGCTCTTCACCGACACCGGCACCGACACCCGGGCCGCGACGCGCGGCTCCATCCCGCTGCCCAAAGCGGTTCTGTACCTGGTGATGGCGGCGCTGGTCGTGGTGGCGGTGGCTTATGCGATAGTTGGACACCTGGTCAAAGACGTGGTTAATGACTTTGTAGGTATGTGACTCCGATTATGTGTGAGTGTGTGCGTGCGTGTGCTTGTCTGATTACTAAGGAACGTGAAAGGCATTTGGTTTGTTTCCTATTGTGATAAAAAACAGTGAGTTATTCGTGTCCTTTCTAAACTCGAAGAACCTGGAGCCAAATATAAAAAAAAAATAATAGAGAAATTTACCTTTTCCTAATTTCTCTCTTTTTTTTTAACCTGGAGCCAACATCAAGAATTATTATTTCAAGAAAAAAGACTGAAAGCAGAGTTTTTGCTTCACACATCATCCGAACATCTGTTTTATAATCAAATATGTTTTTTTTCCCTTCTGGGAGCTGAATGAAGATGAAAATATCATCCAAACATCTTAATGTATAGATGGAACATGTGAATAGAAACAGGCACGTTCTTTATTCATGTATTTAATTATTATTATCATTTTTAGAACCCTTATTTAAACAGAAGCATATTGAGAGAAAAATAATTTTACCACATCATCATAGTTAACATAAAAACACATGAAAGTTACACTGGACATGAACAACAAATTGAACAACAACAAATTGAAACCAGTTGCACAACTTATCAAATCTTATAGTTCTAAGGTGTTAGAAAGAAGTCAGAAGGTAAAAGAAGTCAATGATCAACAATAATAATATAAAAAGGGAGACACTGTCCTGTGTGTTATATAATGCACCAGCAACATCGGTTACATGTTCAATATCATACACTTTCTTGTGTTGAAGGTGTGGTGTCACTAACAAGATATTTTTGTGGATTTAAGAACCAACAATCATATCAGTATAGTTTTTCTTGCCTCTCTCAGGTCGTTTTGTTTCTTTCTCATTAATATTCATGAGCCTCTCCTCTGATTGGCTGATTGGAACATTATGGATGAAGGGAAGTAACTGTAAAATTGTGAGATTATAAATTTACAGAAGTACAAACAAACCAATTTAAAGCTCAGTTTTGAATATGTGCTGTGTGTATTTCTCTGTGTGTTGAGTGGTTGATATAGTATTTATAGAACATTGAGATTTTTCACTGTGCTTAAAAAAGCAATGAACATGAAAATTTAATTTGGAACCTTTATGACTCGAAGCTGCCATCATAGTCGAGACCTAAGGCCTGATTTGTTTTAAATGCGTGTTAAGATGAAAACGTTTTCACCTGATCATTAACCACTTTTAATTATAATTTATGAAGCTATGATAGTTTAGGGATTGGTTGATATTTATTTAGCTCATTGGACTGATCTTCTTAATGCAAAGATCAGGAATCTTTCTATGAACATAAATTAAACTTCAACAAGCAGCTGTTGAAAATAAAATCCTCAGCTGTAATGATCAGCTCCAGTGGACAAAGAACAAAGAGCATTCAACACATAACAGGCTTTAAAAAGGTCTGAACATTGATTTTTGCTTTATGATCAGAAACAGTGTGAGAATTTTCAAATAACCTAATGTAATAAAATGTTCATTGAAAGCGTCACATGTTTTTTTTTTCAGCTGAGATAAAACCTGAACTAATTGCAGCCATTACACAGTAAAGAGTAGAGAGTATTTATCATGTCTCCAGAACAATAAGAGAAGTTATTTTGCTGCAGATGAGCAATCATCTGCTCTAATATCAGCTGTGACCTTGTGAAGCAAATGTCTCCACAAACTACAGGATCAGCAAGTGTCTGAGAAATGGAGAGGACGCTGTTTTCGATATTTGAAGAGCTTCCTGTGACTGATACATAATGAATGAATGAAACAATTACTCTATTTTTAGGCCTCAGTGTCGACTCATAGTGACGATTCAACCTGAGACTTGTCTTGTTACATCAGGTGATAAAAGCAGAATTTAACATTTCATCCACTGGGGCTGCATCTCAGCCACCAGGAATTTAACATTTCATTCACTGGGGCTGCATCTCAGCCACCAGGAGCTGAGAAGGAACAGAAAATTAAATCTGTCATTGTCTTAAAATAATTTAAACATTTACAGGTTCACTACAGGCACAATAGTACCTCAAAATCCACAAACTATCATTTTTGGGGAGAAAATCTAAAACAGAAGCAGTTAGCACCCTCTGCTGTTTAAAAACTGTATTTTTCATTTCTGATTAGAAGCCTCACAATGTATCTTGTGAAGTATTGTTACTTTTTACAGTTAAAATCATTCACATACATGTTTAATCCTGCTGACAACAGAAACATGTTAAGATAAAAAATTGTTTGATGAAAACTCTCCAACAGAATAAAATCACAGAATGAAACTGTGCCTTAAAACGGCTGAAGCTGCAACATCATCACAGCTGTCACTTCCTGCCTCAGGCTTCATGCTCTGTCTTTATCAGACTCCGTCTGTGCAGAGAATCTACCACCTGTTCTCTTTGTGCAGGTGGAAGCAGGTCGATTGTTGCTGAAGGAGATGGCGGTGAAACCAGTGAACCAGGTAAGAAGAACACTTACATGGGTCAGAGTATGAAGAATTGAACTCTGACACAGAGACATGTGTGTCTGTATCTGTCTGTCTGACCCTGGCCTTTCACCTTTATAAAACATTTCACACCTTCATGTTAATACAAACATGGAATCATAGTTTTTGCTGCTTGGTGTAAACATGTAAAAGTGTAGATTCTTTTTTCTTTTCTTTGGTTCACTGCGAAGTTTCCAGGTCACAGTGACAGTGATGGGGAAGGATTCAGATTCTTTATTGCAGTAAAAGTCCTGCATGAACAATGAAGTAAAAGTAGATAAAATGTATTTAAGGTATGCAGGAGGCATGGATGGTTTTATTATTATGATAAAATTAAATGGTTAAGGTTAATTGCGTGGTTTACATTTAGGTTATTTTGGTTGTTTTTTGTTATTTACTATTTTTTGTTATAATCACAGTAATTAGGTCACATGGATACCTAGTTAATATAATAACCTGTGCCCTTGCATGGTAGGCAGGTAACACAGAAAGAGATGGCGAGTGAATGGGGACACCATATTTTTTTTGTTGAGCACAATCTGTTGTCAGTGTGTCGTAAAAATAAACATATACATAACACCTATAAATTTGTCCTCCATGTTATGTAAATAAATATGTTATACATATTTAAACAATTAATTAACCTTCAATTTACAAAACAGCAGAGTTGACAAGAAAAAAATATGTAATTTCAACATTATAATTTGTAATCATCATCTACCTATCCTTCAGTATGTCTGTATTTACTCTCGTATATAAGAAATAGACCCTAATGTAGTAGCCTTGATTGCAGCATTTGATTTAAGTATTGGACACAGTGTGGTCTGAGGAATCTGTTCTGCTTTCTGTCTGTTTTCTGTACTTTCCACTGTCGGCTTTAATCTCAGCTCCGCATCTGACACAACAATGATTGATGTGTCCTGATTCTAAAAGGCTCCAGCTCACATGATGCTGCTGCTGCAGCAGACATCTCCCCCAGAAACAATTTTATGGTGCTTTGCCTCTAATGGAATTACAGAGGCTGAATCATGATAACTTTCTGTCAGATGAAGTTTGGTCTGTTGTGCTGTGTATCTTCTAAACACCAGCTTGTTGTTTTCTGCCTGTGCATCGACATTCCAGCTTTAAGCTCAGTATGAAAGAAGTTTTTAGATCCTTCACTCAAGTACCAACACAACCTTGAAACCATACCACCATAAAATATCCATCACAAGTCCTACACTGAAAATGTATCTTAAGTTAAAGTACAAAACTACTAGCAGCAAAATTTAATTATTGTACTAAAGTAAAAATATTCATTTGGTCCCTCTGACTGATATATTATTATCATGACATTACGTTCGATTTTTGATTCTGCTGCATCAACTGCTAATTTCAACTGCTTCATATACACATTCATATAATAAACTGAATAATAAACTTTATTTCTACAGCACTTTTCATAGTGCATAATTGAAATGCAGCTCAAAGTGTTTTACACATGAGTAGACAAAAGTTAAATAGAAAAAATGGAAGGGTAAATATGGAAGCGTATTGTATTCACAAAAAAGGGAAGAAAAGCTGTTTTTCAGAGTAATTTATTTTTTCTTGTTCTCTGAGTAATATTTTCATTTTTTTCTGACAAATTCTCCCCTGTTTTTTGACTATTTTTTCTGTTTTTTGTGAGAATTCTTTTCAGCCCTGTTTTTCAGGGTGATTTTATTAAAATTATTGTTATAGGGTATACAATGGCACAGTGCTTAGTGCTGTTGTTTTATAGCAAGAAGGTCGCAGGTTCAAGACCTTGGTCTGGGACCTTTCTGTGTGGAGTTTGCATGTTCTCCCTGTGTCTATGTGAGGTTCCCTCCAGGTTGTCCGGCTTCCTCTCACAGTCCAAAAACATGCTGAAGTTAATTGGAGACTCTAAATTGCCCATAGGTGTGAGTGTGTGAGTGAATGATGTGTGTGCCCCACAATAGACCATCTGGGGTGTATCCCTGCCTCTCGCCTGTAATGCTTTGACACTGGCTCGAGCAGACCCCTGCGACCCTAATGAAGAATAAGCGGGTGTAGAAAAGGACTGACTGACTGATAGTTCTAAATCCCACAAGAAAACCAATCAGGCTGCAAAATATTCCAGTGGAAGTTGTCTTGTTATTGTATATTGTCTTGATGTTTGGTTTTACTTACTACCAAGGCAGTGTCCACGTAAAGAGTGTAGTATATAGCAAATCATCATACTCATACTCATCATCATAATTTTACAGTCAACTTTCCTCACACTTTTATGTTTTACCAAAAAAAAAACATGTCCACATTGCCAATCTACAGTCATTCGCTGTGGTCTGTGTTAGGGACTGTCTACAAGTTGCATAGTTCTGTATGAATTGATTGATGAAAAAATGTTGGCCAAAAAACAAACAAAATTATTTTTTCCTTACTATGTTTTCTGTAGTACATCATTTTACAAAGCCCTAAATACCACAGGGCACTTAAACAGACACTAAAAGCAGAACAGAGAAAAAGAAAAGCTAATACAGTTAATACAAACAAAATTGAGGTGTGATCCAAAATAAACAGAGCACAAAATTAGACAAGGCTTACTGAGAACTGTTACCATGGAGGTTAATGGACAAACTGGTGATAAGTGGAGATCTGAACAAGGCTTTTATTGCAGTGAGGAGAGTAGTGGCCGATTGCTCGATCGATCCCAGGTGGGTTGACTATAGAAACAGTGAGCAGGAGAGCTCCACCCAGCATCAGACACACAAACACAGGGAGACAGACACAAACGAGAGGGAGGGGCAGCAAAGGAAAACATGAGGGAAACAGACTATTCTCCTAACAAAAACAGACAAAATAAATCCATTTAAAAGAAAGTAAAGAAAAAAATACTCAGAAAAACAGAGATTTTGTCCCCTAATTGAATGCAATACACTTCTGTAGATAACGATAAATGATATAAATGAAAAATAGAAGAAATGTGAGCTGACTACACTCTGTAAAACATCAAAGATTCAAAAGTTGAAATCACTGGTTTCATCTAGTATGTGTTGGATTTTAAAGCTTCTGTTACTATTACTGAGACCAATCTACATCTGAAGGAAGTTGCAGATAAATGTAGAGAAGGAGAAAGTACACTATTAGTACTAGTTACTAGAACTAGTTACGTTCCACCATTGGTCCCATTTTATATCTTCATATTATATCTCTACTCCCTGATGCTGCATCATAAACCTTATTAATAATGACACCATGGTCCTGCAGTCAAATTTAATCATGTAAAAAAAATACTTTCCACCTCTGAGTAAAAATCTGCATTTCATTACTAAAACACTGGTTTGTCTGTGCAGCTCCTGTAAGGTGTTTTATTTTTATTTTACTACAGACTGGGTGTTTGGTTCTCGTCGAGTCTCCAGCCGAAACAAACCTGAGATCAGCTGCGTCAGCAGCAGCAGGAGTGAAGTGACTGAGGCTGAGAGGCCACATCTGGTGGAGATGAGTTTCATCTCCCTGAACCACAGCAGCTACCTGAGCTCCAGCAGCCCAGAGCAGATCGTGGTGACCGTGGATGAGACGTTTCAACACCGACCTCTAGATGCTCACACTGGGACTTAAAGTGACCTTTGACCTGCCTTCACTGAGAGAAACAAAGCAGCGTAATTTTCTTGCGCTTCTTGTACAAGTGGATTTCTGAGTCATGAATGGAAGCTGCATCCACAGTTTCATCAGATTTTAAATTATCTGATTATCCGAAACATGGGAGGCATCACGTGATGCTCTGACTCCTTCCTGGGGAGAAGAATGAAGACGGCTGCAGCTTTTTTTTTTTTTTTTTTTTTTAGACAAGAAGTCAGACAGAATCTTTTTTTATTTTTGTCCTTGTCGTACTGCCCCTTTAAGTGATCAAGTGGTCAAGTGATCTCTTAAAGAGATAATTTAGTATTTTGAACATTTAGCCCCATTTTTCATGTTTCTGTCATGTATCTGAAGCACAGAGACATAGTTTCACTGATCCTTCAGTATTGATCTTTGTAGTGATTTTCAGTATGATTGTTAGTTCACCTGCAGATTTAGCAGCTCTTTCCCAAACATGAAGCTCACAGTTTAGTCTGACTTGTTGTCAATATATTTCCTTGCAATTTATAGACTCACGAACTGAATATTGAAACCGGAGCTGGATTTGTTTCAGAACTATTTTGCAGACCACAGAATGGCTCTAGTAAACCTCCACTGTTCTGTCACAAGCTAAAATGACAGTCCAATTACACATGCTTCATACCAGGGTTTATTCAGTTTGTCACTAAGTTAAACAGATTATTCTACTTGAATTTAAATCTGCACTAACATTATACTGAAAATCAATACTGGAGGTCAGTGAAATTATGTCTCTATGCTTCAGATACAAGACAAGAGCATGGAAAATGGAGCTAAATCAAAAATACACAACTATCCCTTTAAGCTTTTAATGCGAAAACACTTTTCACTGTAACACCAACAGCATGTAATCAGTCTGAATATACAATATGTTATTGTAATATCATTACTCGTAAAGTTAAACACTTCACAAAAGAAATCATATTTTTACTTTTCTTGATAAAATAACAGTTTTTTTTTGTTATCTTACAATTCAAACGGGGCCAAACAGCAAGAAGGTCGCAGGTTCAAGACCTCCTTGGTCTCGGGTCTGGGACCTTTCTGTGTGGAGTTTGCATGTTCTCCCTGTGTCTGTGTGGTACTCCGGCTTCCTCCCACAGTCCAAAAACATGCTGACGTTAATTGGAGACTCTAAATTGCAAATAGGTGTGAATGTGTGAGTGAATGCTGTGTGTGCCCCACGATAGGCTGGCGATCATCTGGGGTGTATCCCTGCCTCTCGCCGTAATGCGCTGGGATTGGCTCCAGCGGACCCCTGCGACCCTAATGAGGAATAACCTGGTATAGAAGATGAGTGACAATTCAAACACCTCAGAGACAGAAGAAGGTGACAGGAAACTGACACCTTCTATGTTTTGTTTAGTGATGCTGTTAATTAATTATACTGGACGCAAAAATAGGTTGACTACACAATATTTTGTATTGTTTTGTTAGAGCTGAGCTGAATCGCCTTTAAGAGCTATGACTCCACTTGAATGCAAAAAATGTAATCGATAAGTAGCAAAGCCATCATTCTTATGAGAAAAATTAACTCAAATGCAGTAATTTCAGTTTTCATTTGATTAATTAATGTACCTGAGAGTTGATGTTTAATTTTGTTAAATGGAACATCTCAGATAAAGTGCTCATCTTTTTTCTAATGTTTAATATCTCATGTGAATTATGTTTTTGTTTTAAACCTTCGTTACCTCACTGTCAAGGGCTATGCTGAAGAGTCTGTGACTCTCACCTACAACCAACAGACTTTTTCTATGCTGGATGATTCTACTCTGCAAACTGCTGATGGAAAAAGGAAAGAAAATTACAGTTTTAATTTAGTCCAAACTAAGTAGAATCCCAAGAGAATGTAAAGATGTAGGATGTTATGTAGGCTGAAATTATTAATGTCTGACTTAGAAGCTCTCACATATTTGAGATTAGATATTATAAAATTGGAATTAAACACTGTTTTAAGAGCAGTGTAAGAAAATGTTCGACTCTGCAGCAGTGATTGTTTTCCAAACACTGAAGCAGGAAAATGAACCTGCAACAAACTAATTTCTTTTCAAGTCATCTAATAAATACCCATGAGAAAAATAGTTTTTGGTAATCTTTTCATGTGACCTCTAGGTGTTTGCAGGTGTCTAGTGTCTAATAAGAAGTGTGGTGTTGTCACTAATAAAATATATTTATGGTTTTAAAAAACAAAGATCATCTCAGTATAGTTTTACATCTCCACTCTCAAGTTTCTCTCTGAAAAGGTCATTTTGTGTCTGTCTCTGGGTTTTAAAATGAGGCACCAGGACTTCAATGACTTCAATGAAGTTGTGACAACTATACAGTCACTGCCCACCCACCCCTCACAGCCATTCAGAAGAGAAATGCATTAACATCAGTGGTACAAAACAACCTAATTAAAGAGAGGAGATATTAGACTATACTGAGATGATTTTGGTTGTTAAAACCAGAAATATATCTTGTTAGTGACATCACAACTTTAAATAAAACCCAGGTACAAGGTGCTAAGAAATCAAAACGTTGTCAGACATGCTGTGCCTGGTTCAAATTGCTCAAACACTGTTGGAGCGAAGGATTAGCCAAGAACAATTCTGATCTTTTGAAAAAATGATTGTCTATATATCATAAATTCCATTTTCAGCTTGTGACAACAAAATGAAAACTAACTTCTGGAATGACAGTTTCGAGCAGATTGTCATCACCTTAAAGCACCTTCACAGTTTCCTGCTTTAAGGATGTGTTTGTCGCACTCCTGAAAGTCTTGTTGCCTGTCAGCTACTAAACAGGAGCCTGACACAGGAGCTAATGAAAGGCCAGCCAGGATTTTTCTCCCAAGGTCCAACCATCTGTTCCAGAACCTTCCCTCAGTGCCTCAGTGCAGCCTCCTGTCACCTCAGCAGCTTCATCCTGAGCTGTCGCCCTGCTCCTCTGCCCCGGCTGCTCACAGACATTTGGCCTCCAGCATCAACAACAGGATTAGCTCAGCACCTACAGTCACTCATTATATTTAATGTATAATCCTACACTTCAGCCTCTTTAGATTCATGCTATTGCAATTACTATTAAATTCAAGGACTTTGGAGAAGATAAGATCAATGTGTATTGTCTACCTTTAGAAAAATGTGTCCTAGACTTGTAATACAACAATCACATTCTGGTATCAATAATTTTTTATACCCACTTATTTGCCATGGGGGTCTGCTGGGGCCAATCCCAGCATAATTCGGGTGAGGAACAGTTTTACAGGCTTCTCTTTTACTATTGCAGTCTTGCTATTTGGGACGAATGGGTGATTTTGTTGTAGTATGACGAGTGGCCACTGGGAAAAATCGGTGTGCTGAGAGGCAACACCATATCCTGTCCTGCATATGAAACCGCCTACTTCCTACCTACATAGTAGACAAATTAAGGAATCCACTCTGTAGAACAGGGGTCTCAAACTCGCGGCGCGCGGCCAAATGCGACCATTATGGCCGGCAAGGATGATTAATGAAGAAGACTGGGGGTTCTGCGCATGTGCGTGTTGTTGTTCTCCCCGTGACTGAGAGGGATTTATCGTTTTTTCTAATCTGGATAAAAAGTGCACACTCGGCATCTGTGTGTTGTGGTCATTTCACTGGCAAGTTACCACATATTTTTTTGGAGGAATACGAAGAAGAAACAATTCACTTCCCTTATGTAGTTTTCTTTTATTTGCAGCATGGAGGGTTCCCAGTCACCGTAGTTAGCACTACCTCCGTGCTAAATAGTTAGGTCTGTGTCATTCGAAGGCCGTGTGTGACCGTGCCCACGGTGCCCAGCACCAGCCTGAATACACGTGTAAACCACGGACGTAATCAACCTGCCACTGTAGCAGCACCGGGGAAGGCAGCAGTGCTGAATACACGTGTAAACCACGGATGTAAACAACCCGCTGCTGCTGCCTTCGCCAGTGCTGCTGAATACACATTTAAAGAGATAAACAACAAGTCGGTGTGGCTGTGTGAGCCGGGTGCTCCGAAGCACCAGACCTGACGTTACACGTGCACAAGAACGGAGAAAATGAGTGCTAAGAGGCTAACATGGAGCTAACACTATTACATACGCACACAAGCGAAATTTTATGTGTGTATCCGTGTTAGCATAACTTCTCAAACTTTATTCCTTTTTAATTAATTAATTTAATGAACTTAATATTAAACGGCCACCACACTTTGTGTTTCCATGGTTTCTGACCTTCAACTCCATCCAAATAGGCTCAGTAGGCTCATGGATTCATTATAGAACTGGATAACAGACTGAAAAATGAACGCTATTCATTTCAATAGAAGTTGCTCACCTGGTGCATACATGATGCTCTGGGGCCTCCCATCATGCCCTGGGGGCGATGAGAACATGTAAATTGCAAAAAAAAAAAAAAAAATCACATTTGAGTCATTTAAATCACTTGCTGACAACATGAAGAAATGTTCAAACAAAAATAAATAAAAAAAACATCCTCATTCACTGTGATATCACGCTACAAATACAGATTAAAACGGGACTATTTGTTACAAAACAAATGAAATTTAAAGGGGGCCCACAGATGCCTAAGGCCACTACATATTTTTTATGTAATAGAGGAGCACACAAGACAAAAGGTTTAGAACTACAGGTTTAATTGTTTAAGAAACTCTTCATTTTGTGTAAAAATTAATTCTGAAATCAAATGAATACAGTAGAGTGGGCGTAGACTCAGGCAAAGTACAAGTATCTTGTACTATATGGGAATTGGGATTGTAATTATTATTTGTCTTTTCACAAATTACAACTCTAGTTTCTCTTTATCTTCATCTGAAATACAGACGTTATCACAACTTCTAAACCTCTCTAAGTAAGACATTTAAGTTCAAGGCGGCAGCTCAAGTGTTTAATAGAGGGTTTCTTCTCTGGATTTCGTCTGGATTTCTGAGAACGAGCTATAATTAATCATTGGGCTGAGAACCAGGACAGGAGGATCCGGCATACGGAGACGTGGCCGAACAAATTGAGAAGCAGTGAGGATGAGCATCAACCTCTGTCAGACAGCAGCAACGTACGAAACAACTGACAAAGGCCACTTCATTTCATTACGTCCCACCATGGAACAATCTGCCTTTGTCCAGTCTCACGGAACTGAAATAAATTGGATCAGGATGAATTAGCGGAACAAGTATGTTACAGTACATAAGTACATAACTATGACTGAGTAAAAGTACAAAAGTCTCCAATTTAAAATGTATTTAATTCTATTCAATTCTGTATAGTCTGATTTAAATAATTCAGTATCAGACACAATCTAATCATTCACATATTTTTTTTTAGCAAACTCCATTATATTCTTATTCTACATGTCCCTACATCTGTGGATAATCTGTAGTCAATTGACTGTACCACTTTAAAATAATCCACACACACACACACACACACACACACACACACACACACACACACACACACACACACACACACACACACACACACACACACACACACACACACACGCCACAGCCCTGACGTTGCCCCAGCAACGGTGGGGGACGCCTCGATAGATTTGTCATTGGTCAGCTCCGGCTGTCAGTCTTTCTAAATTCTCGCTCGGGTTCGTTGTACTTGCTATCAGCCTCACACTCTGCGCTCTGATTGGTCAGATTCTAACTCGTATCCCGCCTTCGAGGAAAAGCTCCACAGCTGCAGCAGTCAGAAAACAGCGAGCGGAGGAGGTAACAGTGGTATCAACGCAGAGAGGGAGGAGGTGCTGTCTTAAACGCTGTTTAAATGTTTTTAGGCTTTTAATGAACTTTTGACTGAACTTTGTATCTTCGTGTTTAGCTGGATAAATTCAAAGTTGGAGATACAAGTTGAGGAGATGTAGGAACAGCGGTATTGTTTTTTCACGATGGAGGAACCTGCGACAAGGCAAGTGGTGAAACCCCAACTAGCTAACTGAACTGAACTGAACTTACAACTGTATGTTAGACCCATCGAAAAATGTTCGTTTAATAAACATTTAAAACTTAGAGCTATGTGAAAAGTTCCAAAACTGACTGGTCTATCTAACTAATAACCCCGGGAAAACATTCCCATTATTTTTCACAGAGAGTCGGAGATGTCCCTGTCAGACGACGAAGTGCCCTTAACGTTCCCGAAGGAGGAGGAGGAGGAGAAGGAAGAGGAAGAAAAGGAGAAGGAGGGCAGCGGCCACAGCGGGAGCATCCGAAAGGTAAGACACCTACCATCACACATCCCGTTAGATACAAGCATATAACATGTATATAACATAGATGTAACATGCATATAACACACACATACACTCACATAGTCTGAGAGTGAACAGGTGGGTGCTGGCCCATAAAATCAAGAGTAATGTCATTTAACACATTTAAAATTGTAATGTGGTGACTGAGACAGTTAGAGGAGCAGGAAATTAAATAAAGAGCATCAGCTGTATGTAGCCCCAACCTGCAGAACGTTATAATGCACCGTGAGGACAATTTATCAGATTTATCCAGTGGAAAAAGTACTGCTGCAATGATTAATCAGTTAGTTGCCAACTATTGCACTAATCACTGATTGTTTAAATTAAATTTAAGTCATTTTTAAGAAGAAAACACTCTGGTTCCAGCTTATCAAATCTCATGATCTTTAGGTTATGGACTGCTGGTTAGGACAAAAAAAACCAAAAACTTTTTAGGTTGAATCTTCAGCTTTGGGAAACAGTGATCAACATTTTACCTCTATTTCATGAATCCAACATCTTATCTATGAATCGTTAATTTTGTCAATCGTCAATCAACTATCACACATTTAATCAATCATGTTTTAGGGCACTTTTGCAGCATTTTTTTTCCAAATATGAGCTGTCAACAAGGATAACTCCTGTTAACATGCTGTATGTTATCATTGTTGTCTTATGTCTGTGTGTTTTTTCCTCTTAGTGCTTGTTTGGTAGATTTTAGTGCTGCAACGATTAATTAATTTAAAATAAATAATTAAATAATTTAAAATAACTTGCCCATTATTTTTATCATATAATCAAATAAACATTTTTATAGATTTTTTAAGGAAATGTGTAAAATTCCCTGGTTCCAGCTTGTCCAATGTGAATATTGTGTTCTATATTTTCTTTATATTTCATCCTCAATGACAGTAAACAAATACAGGAAATAAAATGATCTTTGTGTTGTGGACTATTGTGCCAAAAAAGACATTTTACGCTGAATTTTCAGCTTTAGCAAACAGTGATCTGCATTTTTCAGCATTTTCTGACATTTTATAGACCAAACAACTATACCAAACAAACAATAAAACATTCACTTCCATTGAATATATGAAGACGTGCGGATAAAAACTAAATTGATATTTAAATGGTCAGATATTAACAGAGCTAAGTGAAATATGTGTTTGGATTTTCACTGAACTCTAACTTAAACTACCCAACACTGATATCATATCATGAACAGGTTATGTTATCAGACAGTGTGAATGGTAAAGTATGGTTACTGTTATCAACTCACTTACCTTATTATTAAAACCTATTTGTGCAGCTGTTGTAGGTTTTTTGTCCTTAATCCCCAGGGAAATATGAATGGAGAATATAATTTGCAGTCATGGCACCGCTAAGCAAGAAAATCAACCTTCGAGGCGTTTGTTGCAGCAGTTTTACAGTTTGCACCTTTGTTACTGCAAAACAACAGGTTTTCTCTGAGAAAATCACCTGGACGATAAAGGATTTTTTTTTACTTGCACTTTGAGACGTTTGCCTGCACAGATGCTGAACAGCCTCTGTCCTCCTGAAGGTGGAGAGGAGGTGGGAGCTCGGCCAGGAGTCTAATCCACACAGCACTCTGAGGATTACTAAACAAACACCTTAACTGGGTGAGAGGGAACGGGAAAGATAAAGGAGAAAGAAAGAGTATGAGAAAAGGAGAAAAGTTCATGATGGCCATTAGAGGGAATGAAATGGTGAAGAAGAAAAGGGTGTATGAGCATGTTTACAGTACAGCTCAATCTGTCATGTTACTGTGCATCTGTTTACTGTGTTAGTGTGAAAGAGAGATGTTGGATGATCCATGGCTTTAGGGTTCGACAGTCAGCTGCTGGCAAAATGCCTGTGGAAGCAAGATTAAAGAGCCATTAAATCTTCATACAGTTACACAACTCTGATATATTACAGGTCTTTTCTCTATTAAACATGTTCTCCTGCTGAGCAGAAGCTTCACCTCCTGCTGCAACATGTCACATTATTACCATCTTTAGCATCCATGAGCTTCTCCTTTCCTGAGCTCTAATACCTTATTAGTTATTTTCATTAGT
The DNA here is from genome assembly GCA_030544235.1 of Lepturacanthus savala. Classification (NCBI taxonomy): domain Eukaryota; kingdom Metazoa; phylum Chordata; class Actinopteri; order Scombriformes; family Trichiuridae; genus Lepturacanthus; species Lepturacanthus savala. Next base: position 171,790 of record CM060481.1, on the reverse strand, counting down.
AATGTTTAGGCAGTTTTCTGTCTAAGATGAACTTTATTGCTTCAAACAAGTTCTACCTATCATATACTGTAGGATCCTGGAGGTTAAAAATTGAATTTAAGTGCACAAACTCAACCAGGAAGACTCAACATGAACCAAACAGGTTTTCCATCTCCTGCTTCTATTTTCCTGAATCCAAGTTAAAGCAGAGTTAGAGCTACAATCAGCTGATTTAATCAATTATGTGATCAACAGAATTTGAATTTTACATTTAATTGGGAAATAATCAGCAGATGAATTGATGTAGTTGCAGCCGTTGTGGGTTGTTATGATCATTTAAAACTAGACCAGGACAAGCCCTCTTCCGAACTGCAGCTGTTTATCTCTGACCGTTTGTCCCGTGCTATTCCACGAACTGTTGAGACAAGAAGATGGCAGCCATCTTCTTGTCTCTAATAGTTTCTGTTGCTGGTTGATTTTCTGATGACACATTGTTTACCTGGTTTTAACTCCAGCTGCTTCCTGGTTAACCCAGATGATAAAATGGAAGTAAACCTGTAACTTGGAAATAAAAAAAAAAAAAGAAAACCTCAGTGTCTCCAGATCAGCTGCAGAGCTTCTCCAAGTTTTTGAAAATCTAAATGAGAGATAAACACTATTTTTCAGGTTGCTGTAAAACATGTTGAGATCTGTTAAATGTAATCACACAGCATATTATTTTGATTATTTATCCTCAGCAAATAATTTAGTGTCTGGATCTGTTATGTTGATTTTTAACTATTTTTAGCCTGCTGTGTTTTAGTGTTTCACTCATGAAAGTTGTTTTTGCAGAAGTAAAGAAAGTTTCTATCATATGAGCCATAATGTTGCATCACAAGTCTTAATATTAACAATTTCTCCAGTAATTAAGATGTCCTAATTAGAGCTGTCATTGTAACGCGTTAATTCGATTAATTAATGTAACACGTTAAAAAATTTAACGCAGTATCAACGGTGGCGAGCTCAGGGGTGAAAGTGAACCGGAACTGTCCTGAACTACATTCCGTTAAAAGATTCACGACCGGAACGGCGTTCCGTTAAAAAAGGAAAAGAAGTTCCCTGTCAAAATCCCATGTTAAATAAAGAGAACGATTTACTAAAGTCAGATTAGTTACATTATTAGTGTAATCTACGCTGTTTCGATGTCTGTCTGTGCCATTTGGCACGGAGCGAGGTCTGAGCGCGTCTCTGGTTGCTATGCAACGCAAGGTGAGCCGAGCTGAAAAAATGCGTTTCTGGTTGGCCGATGGGCACGTGGTCACGTCAGCATCAGCATCGCTAATTCTGATTGGTTCAAATCACACGCGTTTGCTTTCACCGAGCAAAATGATGTTGGCACAATGCAGTGCAAAATATACGGAATTCTATTATTCATTTTTGAATTGCTATATTGAGCTTAAGTGCCTACATGAGACTTTTAAATCAAATTTTATTTATTTAACTGAATCGCTCTATTTGTTTTACATTTCTGTATAATGCACCTGGCCTAACTGGTTTAATGTGCTGGACCTTTACTTTTATATTTAATTCATGAAGCACAGTTCACAAATAAAAAAATGGATTTCAGATCTTCTCTTCTTACTGTATTCAATTGATTAGTCATGCACTACAGGTTTTTAATATCCTAGAATTCAAATTCTTTATCAAGAGACCTTTAGCAGGTATGACATTAAAATGCGATTAATTCGATTAATTAATTACAAAATCCTGTAATTAATTTGATAATTTTTTTTAATCGACTGACAGCACTAGTTCTATTATAATCCATCACTGCCTTATTATTCCCATCTATCTCTTGATCATGTTATTTTTCTGGATTTTCAGACATAAAAATGCGACCCTTGTAAATCATGCAAATGTGATTTTTTTTCCACAAATTTCACACATATGCATATAATACCTGAAAATATTCACTAAAAATCAATAGACTTTTTATCTACATCCATATAAAATATGTTTTCCTAAAAACCTCACCTGTAGTATTTAAGGTATTGTGAACATGATGTACTACAGCAAACAGAAGGATGTGTGGTTTTCATTAAAAATGTGAAAATAAGGTCACCACCAAGGCACTATTGCTGCACCACATCACTGCTGTTGCTGCACCGTGCTGTTGCTGCATCGATTGAAATATTTTTCTACTTTTTTGTCCTTGGCCAATCACATCCCTCGTCTCGGTTTGTTACTCGGTCCTGGAAAATTTCCTGAATATGTCTCTTTCTGATCTACTTCTCTCTGCAGGGATGTGATCCTTTTGCACAGACTCAGCGAAGTAAACTGCAGCACCGGCGAGCTCGCATCAACCAGCAGATCAACAAGGAGATGCGTATGAGAGCCGGAGCAGAGAACCTGTTCAGGTGAGACATTTTTCCTCTGTGATTTTCTAATAATTTTATGAGGCGCGGAAGTTATCTTCACTACCACAGTAACAGTAGGTTTTGGCTGATAGAGATGCAGCATTCAGATCTTATTCTCTACATATCTGAACAAACAGCAGGTCTGCTGGAACGCATACTTCTATCAAATCAAGGCTGCAGTAAAATAACTGAAACATAAAGTACAATGATACAATAATATTGTTTCATTTGCAAGGGCTCATTTATCTGTTTATCTGTTATCTTTTAACATGATCACAGAAAACTTGCTGAAACCTGCCGGTCAGGTGTTGGTTGGCTGTGGAAGGACTCATTACATTTGGGAGGATCCTACTTATGAAATTTGCACAAACATAGTTTTAGTGGCTCCAAGTGGCTCCTCCTGGTCAGGAGAATGTTGAATGAACACTTAATAGAACTTTAACAGGAACATCCTGATAGTTTTGAGAATATAAACACATGTCATGCCAGATTGAAGACTGGCCAGTGACTTCAGTGAAGGTCTCTGCTCTATGGCTTCCTTTCTACTATTACTACACATTTTATTTTCCTGCTGCCTGAAGACCATACATGTTTATTATAGGAAAATATCTAGGACACTAAGATGCTTATAACTGCTGTTCAGGTCTTATCTGTGTTGGCTCTATGTTAACATGTTGAGTCTGTCATGTTTTTGTAGTGTGTAGTGTGTTTGTGTGTATATGATGGTTGTAATGGGAAAAGGCCAGAGATAAGTCTCCTCTATAACACACACCAGCAGCAGCAAATAGTTTTATGGCTCTATGTGTTTGTGTTTCTATACTGTCTCTATACTTTTGTCTTTGTTCTTCTCATTTTTTCTCCATTATAGTAACCTAAGAGAACAGTCCAAAACTTTACAGTTTAGATGTGTGGCTCTGTGTTTTAAAGCCTGTCAGTCGCACAGTGGAGAAAAAATGAGGGAAATCAGAAAAGAAATGGTGGCAGAACATCAAAGTCTTCGTTCTGAGAACATTAGCGTCATCTTTATCCCCTGCGGACATTCTCTCATTTCTCTCTGCTTTGCTTTCTCCTTCTTGTTTTCTACTCAACTATTTCTCAGGCTCCACGTTTACCGTCCAATTAAAGTTAGATTTCTAAGAGCCTAATAGTTTACATCTAATATATGTGCATATATTTACTCTGCAGCTGTCACAGCTGTGAGAACATTTATAAAGTATGAATAAAGCACAGTGAACACTCTGAAAACCCACTTCAAACTCCCTCACTCAGGAGGAGGAGGATGAGAAGCCACTTAATTAAAGCAAGGAGCTACTTTCCTTCCTTATTGGTGCCATGTCAGGATCTAATAAACCCAACACAGAAAACAATAGTGTGTTTAATTAAAAGACACAACCCCTCACTATTCTCCACAGCTTGTTCTGCTAAAACTAATTAAGTTTCATGAACAGATTTGTTCTCATGGACGGAAAGTAATTCCAGTAATTTTCCTTTTCCTTAGTGTCTAATCTCTCTTTTAATTATATTGTAAATTAACAAACTCTTTCCGTTTTGTAAGGTGACGACTAAAGGTTCACAGATATTCAGTTAACATGTATGTAAAACTAGAGCTTAATAGCCAAACATTACTTAATTGTTTTTCTTGTCTTATGTCATAAAACGCTGAATATATTTGAGGGATGGGAGTTGTTGTCTTCAGAAGTTAACTTCTCCTGTTTAATATTCCTTCATCCACTCTCTATCTCCAAATAAATCCTGCTGAGTAAAACCAGTAAAAACACTGAATGAAGCAGTTTCATGTTTTAAAATATGTGTTTGACACTGTTCATCGCCGATAAATGAGCTCTGCGGGTTGTTCTTGGTCCAGTTGTCTGACTAAAATTGTTATGATCTGGTTTAAGATAAGTTAAAGTTAAAAGTTAAATTAAAAAATGTGGCTTAACATTATTAAAAAAGTCCATTTCTGACAGCTTCAGACAAACACAACTGAGAAGCAGCCATATAATGTGGCTTCATTATATTAAACATTGTTGATAATGAAAGTATACAACTCATATAAATATTAGTTGCATATTTAGCCTTTAATTAAATTAACAAATAACAGAGATGTTAATGTTTGGTATTTTTGCTTGATAAATGATTTTTTGTCAGTTAATTATCTGTCAGTTGATTAATCAGCTGACAGATCATCCTCTCAGCTCTAACAGGTAGAACAGAGGCTTAGTCATCTTTCTCCGAGCTCCCCTTTTTATCCTGGTTACAGGCTGTCGTCCTAAAAGGTGATGACTCAGTTTAGGGGAAATAAAACCAGTGCTCCTGCCCTTTCTATTGGGGCAGTGGTTCACAGAGACAAAGAGACCCCCCCCAGGCTGCCGGCCTGTAATCGGTGGCTTTGTGTCGGCTTCCCGTCCTGTTCCCATGATGCAGAGACTCCCAACGGAGCCCCGGCTGCTCATCCCCCACTTATTTGTCTGGCACTGTCAGTCCTTTTTTTCTGTCCTCCCTCTTTCCGGTCAACACACACACATACACACACGCACACACATACACACATCTCACTTTCTTTTTGGGTGAAACTAGGTCGTGGTGTGAGTGTTGGTGGGTGCGGAAGGTTAAGATGCTAATTACAGATGGGGGGGGGGCATCAGGGCTGTGATTGGCTGATAAAAGCGTCATGTTGTTGCTGCAGGGAGAGAAACTGCTTCTAATCCCTGTTTTGTGCTTGATTATCAGTCTGTTCACTTACTACACAATGAGATACTGGGAAAAAAAACATCTTGTTTTGAGCTTTTCTGCAGCTTCACATGTTTCAGCCAGTTCAGACAGGTTTATTTTTTAAAGCTTGTAGTGCGTGAAAGTGTGTGTGTGTGTGAGAAGGGGATATTTGGCAGCACATTTAAAGCTGACTAATCAGATTGCACCTGGCCTGATCCTAGATATAGGTGTGTGTGTGTGTGTGTGTGTGTGTGTGTGTGTGTGTGTGTGTGTGTGTGTGTGTGTGTGTGTGACATGTGTATCTGGAGAGATGAACATTATTTTAAAGGAAGCTGAAGCTGAGCTTCATCTGCTTGTTTGATCCCAGTTTGTTTATAGAATAATTTCTTTCATTTCCTCCACTGGTCCCAGATCCTAACAGAGTTAACTTTACTCCATAACAGTCTGTATGGTCATATTTAGTTTCATATAGTCTTTTGTCTTTTTAATTAAATAATTTGATGATATTGCAAACATTTCGGGGCGTCACGGTGGAGCAGGGGTTAGCGCTGTTGCCTCACAGCAAGAAGGTTGCAGGTTCAAGACCTCCTTGGGTCCTGGGTCTGGGACCTTTCTGTGTGGAGTTTGCATGTTCTCCCCGTGTCTGCGTGGGTTTTCACCGGGTACTCTGGCTTCCTCCCACGGTCCAAAAACATGCTGAGGTTAATTGGCAACTCTAAATTGCCCGTAGGTGTGAGTGTGTGAATGAATGGTGTGTGTGCCCCACGATTGGCTGGCGACCATATGGGGTGTATCCCTGCCTCTCGCCATAACGCACTGGGATAGGCTCCAGCAGACCCCTGCGACCCTAATGAGGAATAAGCTGGTATAGAAAATGACTAACTGACTGACTGCAAACATTTCAGTTAAGTTTTTCAATTTATGTTAGAAACGTCTAGTGTTGTCATGTAAAGCTGCAATGATTAGTCAATTAATGATTGATTAGTGAATCAATTGAATAGTTGTCAACTATTACATTAATCACCACACAGCTCACATCACAACTATTTTGAAAAAAAATAAATTTTCAGAAGAAAATGACCAGATGTTTGTGTGGAAAGCCAAACAGCCAAAGTGAATATTTATAAGGCACAGTGATGCATTCATGTACAAAATATCATTTATCTCATGATGTCAGTGTAGACTCAGAGAAGCTGATGCTGTTTGCAGCTCTCTGCTCTTTCAGGGCTCGGATTAGTCTGTTAATTCTTGTTCATGTCCTGTTTGTGCTTTAGACACACACAACTTGTTGTGTAATTGAGTCATTTAATGATTGAATAATCAGGGAATTTCCAGGGAAATTGTGTGTATTATCAGTTACCACAGCAACACAGCGATGCCTCAGATTTCCAGGAACATTGTGTTGTTGACCTCAGAACCCACACAGCCCGCCCCCCTCCTCCTCGAAGGAGCAGAGTCTCCGCTCAGGCTGTATGATTGAGGAGGGAGAAAGTTTTGCAGCAGAACTAAAGGACAGGAGGTTTCAGAGCAGTCGGCCCCAAACAAAAGCTCGATCTGTGGCTCTTTATTCATCATGATGAGTCTGTGAGGTTGGGATGGTTCACACTTAACATCCATTAACACAGAATTATACCCACAAGTTAGTTTTCAAGGTGTTGTTTTATTTGTAGAGCTGCAACAATTAATCGATTAATTCATAAAGCCAACTATTATATTATTTGCAACTATTTTGATAATTGATTAATCTATTTAGGTCATTTTAAGAAGAAAATACGTTATACGTTATATAGTCTTCTATAATAGTAAACAGTTGATCTTTGGGTTGTGGACTGTTGGTCTGGACAAGAGACAATATATTAGGTTGAATCTTCACCTTTGGGAAACAGTGATTAACATTTTACATTATTTTATGAACCAAAAAACTAATTGATTATTTGTTTCAATAAATTGGTAAATTAATTCACCAATTAGTTCAGAGAATAGTTGTTACTTTCAGCCCTAGTCAACAGCACAGTGGAATAAAAATCATCAGGTTTTGGATACACATAATGTTGACAATCAGAAGAATTAACATTTAACAGAATTTCTAGAAAATCGATAAAAGAAAATGTAATTTAATTAATTTTGAACTGTGAAAAACTGCAGAAAACTTGAAAAATAAAAATGCCATTATTTCTGTTTGTAAAGTATTTATTTGAGGTATGATACAGAATCTTATCACTTCACTGATCTGATCCATTTTTCAGTATTAAAAAAATATTTTCTATTTTATTGATCAGTGAAGGAGCTTTTCCAACACTGTCGTCATTGTCAGTTTTCTTTTATCAGTTTTTGTATTCAAACTAGCCTGGGTATACCCATCCTTTATTGCACAGGAATTCACTTCGCTGCAGCAAGATGATGACGAAACGCAGAAGCAACCTTGTTAATGACTATGGATCCAACATGACAGTAGACGGTAATATACTGTTCAATGCAGCCTTAGAAAGTGTTCTAAGTAATTTACGTAGGCTGCAAGTTTATTTAGAAAAAATAGGAACTTTTAGCACTAAACTATTCCATTGTTATCAGGTATCGGGTACATCATTGGGTATGTTTGATATGATTGGCTATAACCTACAGACGCATTAGACAGACATTCGTAGTGCCTAATAAATTGCCCTGTGCTTTCATAAACCACGCCTCTAATACAAACAAATAAATGGACAGTCCCCAGATCAAATATCAATCTACAGTGATATAAGGTCTGGTGTCAGCCAGGCTACATTCAAACACAAAATGACCCGATCTTTCCAGAGCTGCAGAGAGAGAGAAGTTTGAGAGAGAAGATATAAAATTACACTGAGATAATATTTGGTTCCTAAAACCAAAAATATATCCTTTTAGTGACAGTACCACTTCACATAAAACTATAGGACCTTTTACAGAGAAGGAAATGAAGAATAAAGAAGAGGATGATTCAAAGACCAGTAAAGTGTATAACGGATTGTCTGTTTTGCAAAGTTCACATGGTTTAAAGCAGGGGTCTCAAACTCGCGGCCCGCCGGACGCTAGTTTGAGGCCCCCGCCTTGATATAAAAGTTTAATGTTAGTGCGGCCCGCGCGAGTTTAGTACGGTGGCCGGGAACCCCCAAAGCTGCAAATAAAAGAAACGCTGCAAACAAAAAGAAACGGCGCTGCAAATAAAAGGAAACTCCACACCGGAAGTGAATTACCGGGGACTATTATTGGCGGTGCACCTGTAGTTTTTATGTGAGCGAAGAAGAAGAATACGAAGAGGAGGTGTTGTAAAGCAGAAGTAATTAGGGGGCAAATAATTGTTTCTCCAGTAGGTGCCGCTATATGACCATTATGGCCGGCAAGGATGATTGATGAAGAAGACCGGAGGTTCCGCGCATGTGCGGGTTGTTCTCCCCGCTACTGAGAGGGATTTATCGTTTTTTCTAATCCGGATAAAAAGTGGACACTCGGCATCTGTGTGTTGTGGTCATTTTCATTGGCAAATTACCACATATTTTTTTGAGGAATACGAAGAAGAAGAAAGATTATTTGCACCCTAATTACTTCTGCTTTACAACACCTCTTCTTCTGCGCTAACAAAAAACTACAGGTGCACCGCCAATAATAGTCCCCGGCAATTCATTTTATTTGCAGCATGTAGGGTTCCCAGCCACCGGAGTTAGCACTACCTCCGTGCTAAATAGTTAGGTCTGTATCATTCGAAGGCCGACAGCTTCGGAGCACCCGGACTATACCGGCAATGTGACCGTGCCTACGGTGCCCCGTGCCCAGCACCAGCCTGAATACACGTGTAAACCACGGACGTAATCAACCTGCCACTGTAGCAGCACCGGGGAAGGCAGCAGTGCTGAATACACGTGTAAACCACGGATGTAAACAACCCGCCGCTGCTGCCTTCGCCAGTGCTGCTGAATACACATTTAAAGAGATAAACAACACGCCGGAGTGGCTGTCACCGGAGCCGGGTGCTCCGAAGCACCAGACGTGACGTTACACGTGCGCAAGAACGGGGAAAATGAGTGCTAAGAGGCTAACATGGAGCTAACACTATTACATATGCACACAAGCGAAGTTTTATGTGTGTGTATCCGTGTTAGCGTTAGCTCCATGCTAGCCACTAGCGTAACTTCTCAAACTTTATTACTTTTTTAATTTAATTAACTTAATATTAAACGTCCACCACACTTTGTATTTCCATGGTTTCTGACCTTCAACCAATCACTAACTGTGCCGTGCTGACGTCATATGTAGGACCCCATAGCGGGACCCTACCTACCAGTGGGAATGACGTTCTTTGTACGTCAGCTGAACACTAAAACTGGAACTTTAACACAACAGTGAGACACAGTGGAATTATATATATATATATATATATATATATATATATATATATATATATATATATATATATATATATATATATATATATGATGCGGCCTAGCCTCAACCAGACCCTAGCTCCAGTGGCCTCCAGGTAAATTGAGTTTGAGACCCCTGGTTTAATGATTTTCATTCGTTGTGTTAAAATCAAAGCTATTGTTGAATTGCAACTGACTTAGCAGGAAAGACAAGTAGTTCTTGAAATTGTGCTGTTTATGGTTTTTCTGTTACTAAGTTATTAAGTTGTTATGATGTTGGATGATCAGATCAGTTGTGTGTGTTTTGTTTGTCAGAGCGACAAGCAACAACAAAGTGAAGGAGACTGTGGCTCTAGAGCTGAGCTTCGTCAACTCCAACCTGCAGCTGCTCAAAGAAGAACTGGAGGAGCTGAACAGCAACATGGAGATTTACCAGACTGACAGGTACATGTACACACGCTCAAAACACAGACACATACAGACACGCACAGTCCATTTAATAATTTAAAAGTCTATTTCAGGCCATCCTTACTAGACTATGAACATTATCAATTGGTGAAAACAAGCATCTTTTCAACTTTTTGTATTATCTGCTGTGTATGTATCTGTTTTTTTTATTTCTGTCTTAATAAGGACCAACATGTGTGGGACACTTTTACCCTTTAAAATCTTTAAAAAATGATTTTCTATAGTTTTATTTGAATTGATCTAAAGTTAAAAAAAACAACATATAATTGATTTTTTTTGCATTTTCCTAAATTTAGAAAATTTCATGATTTTGCATCTGTAAAAATTTTGACAAATGGAAATATCTTATATAAGGAGCCCCTCTGGTGACACTGGATAAAAAATAAATGTGATACATGGCAATGAGATAATTAATGCATGGCCATGAGTTACTAATGCGTTCCCACAAGAAGGTTATTGTTTTCATTTCCATGGACATCGTGTTGATTATTGCTGTAACTTAGAAGCATGGTGCAGGGACTATCAAAAAACGTATTAAATTGTTGAGAGACCAATAAGGGGCTGATGAGGCCTGATTCGCTCACTTTTGTAGTAATTGAGAAGATCCAAAGATGTTTTTTTGTGTGTATTGCATGTAAAACATGGCAGTAATTTGTCTACAGTCAACTGATAAACTGTGTCAAAAATAGTGATCTAATCAATATTCAAATGGTAGTAAAGTGGCCAGCAAAGTGAGACTCTGCCTCTTAACATCTCTTCATTCACAAAAACACACAGACAGATCATCAGGCTGTTTAGTGATTACTCTGCTATTTGATTGATCTTTAGACATCATGTCAGTTTCAGGTAAACTAGAGTTCAGGTTATAGCACATTTATCATGCTGTGATATATTTTCCTCGTGTTGCAGAGTTTTTTTTTCACACTGTAACATGCTGCTCATAGATCACCTGCAGTCTTTGGTTAGGTTGAAACTGTAACAATGTCTGATTGGAAGCTCAGTCAAAAGAGAATGTCAATATCCAATAACGAGCAACAATCAACACTATCTCCATGGAAATTAAATAATATCTCATGGACACGCATTAATTATTACCAAAAGTTACTATCTCATTGCCATGCATTATTTATTTTTTACCCATTGTAACCAGAGGGGCTCCGTAGTTGTATTAGTTGTATGTACTGATTTATGTTATGTTTTTTCATTTTCATTATATTTATGTAAAAAAAAAGTGCATAGGGTGCAATTATCGCAATATGTGTATGTTTCACATTTTCTGATTTTCTGGAAATACCGCAATGTTATATGGATGTAAAAAATTTCATATATGGCATAAATATTGCAATTTCATATACATTGATTTAAATGCCTTTGTATACGGTGGAAATATAATGTTATATGTATGTTAAGTTTCAAATTTATGAATTTCCAGAAATACATCAATGTATTTTAAAATATTGCTGTTTCAATATATCAAAAATTCAGGGCTCTCTAATCCTGACATTTAAATAACTTGAACCTTATTGTAGTCTTTTATTTAAAAATGACTTCCTTTAAATAACTTTGATTATTAAAATAGTTCTGTCCATTGACTAATAGTCTCAGAATTAACTGAGGGTAAGTGTAAGACAGGGGTCTCAAACTGACGGCCCGCGGGCCAAATGCGGCCCGCCGGACGCTAGTTTGAGGCCCCCTCCTTGATATGAAAGTTTATTGTTATTGCGGCCCACGTGAGTTTAGTACGGTGCCCGGGAACGCTCAATGCTGCAAATAAAAGAAACGCTGCAAACAAAAATAAACAGCACTGCAAATAAAAGGAAACTTCACACTGGAAGTGAATTACCGGGGACTATTATTGGCGCTGCACCTGTAGTTTTTTATGTGAGCGAAGAAGAAGAATACGAAGAGGTGTTGTAAAGCAGAATTAATTAGGGGGCAAATAATTGTTTCTCCAGTAGGTGCCGCTATATGACCATTCTGGCCGGCAAGGATGATTGATGAAGAAGACTGGAGGTTCTGCGCATGTGCGGGTTGTTGTTGTTCTCCCCGTGACTGAGAGGGATTTATCGTTTTTTCTAATCCGGATAAAAAGTGGACACTCGGCATCTGTGTGTTGTGGTCATTTTCACTGGCAAGTTACCACATATTTTTTGGAGGAATACGAAGAAGAAACAATTATTTGCCCCCTAATTACTTCTGATTTACAACACCTCTTCTTCTTCGCTCATATAAAAAACTACAGGTGCACCGCCAATAATAGTCCCCGGCAATTCACTTCCGTTGTGTAGTTTTCTTTTATTTGCAGCATGGAGGGTTCTCAGTCACCGTAATTAGCACTACCTCCGTGCTAAATAGTTAGGTCTGTGTCATTCGAAGGCCGACAGCTTCGGAGCACCCGGACTATACCGGCAATGTGACCGTGCCCACGGTGCCCAGCACCAGCCTGAATACACGTGTAAACCACGGACGTAATCAACCTGCCACTGTAGCAGCACCGGGGAAGGCAGCAGTGCTGAATACACGTGTAAACCACGGATGTAAACAACCCGCCGCTGCTGCCTTCGCCAGTGCTGCTGAATACACATTTAAAGAGATAAACAACAAGCCGGTGTGGCTGTCTCCGGAGCCGGGTGCTCCGAAGCACCAGACCTGACGTTACACGCGTGCAAGAACGGGGAAAATTAGTGCTAAGAAGCTAACATGGAGCTAACACTATTACATACGCACACAAGCGAAGTTTTATGTGTGTGTATCCGTGTTAGCGTTAGCTCCATGCTAGCCACTAGCGTAACTTCTCAAACTTTATTTTTTAATTTAATTAACTTAATATTGTGTGTCAGTCACAGCCTGGAGGTTTTTCCTGCAGCCACAGGTCATGGGAGGGATTAAAGCCCCTGATTAGAGTGTCATTAATGACCCGGCGGCCTGTGTATATGTTTGTTCATTGTGAATGGGAGTGAGAGGGGGGAGGGGCTCTCTAAGGGTTAAAACTTGGCTTTAGCTTTGCTGCTTATTAGCAGGATGAAGCTCTGATGCTGTCATTGCTCCAGGTTTAGAGACGAGCAGATGGCAATCTGTGATTGTCTTGTCTACATTTTTATTTCACATACTGTTTTTATTTCTTTTCTCAGTGAAGCGGTCAACGTTCCCATGATCCCACTCGGCCTTAAAGAAACCAAAGACCTAGACTTCACTGTTCCTATCCAGGTGAAGACACAGACATAAATTGCAGTAAAGACAAATCTAATAACAAAGACACGTCAGTTTCTTCACATATACTCACAGTGTAATGAAAGAACAGCTTCTTCATTATGAGTGTTTTGTGCTGTGAAACAGATTCACCATGATGATGTCTGTCTCTCCCCAGGACTTTATCTGTGAGCACTACGGCGAGGACAGTTCCTGCTACAACAAGGAGATCAAAGAGCTTATGGAGCTCAGACAGGTTCTTAAACACACTCATCAGATCCATATTAAACATATTAAACAGAAGAAAGAATGAGGGTGACAGTAAGTAAGAAAAATTAGAAAACCAACAACAATAAAAGATTTTTCTAAATTCAAGATTATTCAGTGACTGACAGTAAAGGGCCCCACATGTGTGTGTGCAGCACTACATTGTATTGTAATTTTTTTTCTTAACAAAACAGGCATCTTGTAAAACAAAAAATCCTGAAAATGGCTAAAATCCTGAAAATGATGGTGTTGGAAAAATGAAAAAAAGAGTAGGGGCCACAAAAAAGGGGGGTAACATTTATATGTTCCAGAAAAAGAGTGTAAATTCTGACTTCTTTCTCAGAACTGAAAAAAATTGGGTATTTTTTTTTTTATTTGTTTCAGTAAAAAGTTTGAATTGAGATTATGGTCAGATTAAAACTTGTTTTCCTCAGAACTTTTTTTTTTTTAATTTTAGAATGTAATTTTTTTTTATTCATGCCTGAAAAAGTTAGAATTCTTCGATTAAAGATTTCTGATTCCAGAAATCTGACTTTTTTCTCAGAACTGTTAAAAGTTAAGATTTGTTGTGTTTGGGACTCAATAACCACACCTTGTAGCTGTTTGTCTTGCATTTACTCAACTAATGGACAATGTACACTCTCCGGCCTTGCTGTACATCATCGCTGAAAACCTTAAAGGCACAGTAACCTGTCACTTGCAGTTCATAACATAACAGAGTCCAGCAGGACATGATTCTGAACTCATAACTTGTTTTGAATGGTTACAAAATGTTTTCATGTGTTCTAGTAAAAAAGTTAGTTTTAGACTTTTTTTCTAGAACGAACCGAATTTTTGTGTTTTTTGCTCCTTAAATTTTTGTTAATGTGAATCAAATTATGTACAAGGGTATTTTAATGGGTATATTATTAAAAACGGGCAACACGGTGGAGCAGGGGTTAACGCTGTTGCGTCACAGCAAGTAGGTCGCAGGTTCAAGACCTCCTTGGTCTGGGACCTTTCTGTGTGGAGTTTGCATACTCTCCCAGTGTCTGCATGGGTCCTCTCCAAGTTCTCCGGCTTCCTCCCACATTCCAAAAACATGCTGAGGTTAATTGGAGACACTAAAAAGATGCTAAATTGCCCATAGGTGTGAGTGTGTGAGTGAATGGTGTGTGTGCCCCAGGATAGGCTGGTGACCATCTGGGGTGTATCCCTGCCTCTCACCTGTAATGCCCTGGGATTGGCTTTAATGAGGAATAAGCGGGTATACAAGGTGAATGAATGAATATTATTGAAAACACTGAAAGATATTTTCAGTGCAGATAAACATGTTTATTTAAATTTTAGTTTCTCATTCTGTTACTGTCACAGAAAAGCTTGTGTGTATCTGTCAGTGTTTACATTGAATTGTTGTTTGTGTCCAGGCCATGCGAACACCGAGCCGTAACCAGGCTGGTTTGGAGTTACTGATGGAATATTACAACCAGCTGTATTATCTGGACCAGCGATTCTTCCCCCCGCACAGGAACCTGGGCGTCCACTTCCACTGGTAGGACAACACACCAACACAACAACAGTTATAGAGAACCAGTGAAGCATGGTGTAGAGAGACCCTGACAAGTGGATCTTTGTAATTTAGCTTCATTTGTCACAAACAGTC
Source organism: Lepturacanthus savala (assembly GCA_030544235.1). NCBI lineage: Eukaryota > Metazoa > Chordata > Actinopteri > Scombriformes > Trichiuridae > Lepturacanthus > Lepturacanthus savala. The sequence goes on along the minus strand of CM060481.1, from coordinate 156,758 downwards.
TTTAGTCTGAATGAGCAGACACTATTTTATGAGTAAATCAGCTCTGTGATTGGTTATTCAGAATTTTACAATTTTTTCATATTTTCAAGAATTTTTCAAATATCAAAAATTTACTTAAGCTTCCACTTTTCTATAGGAATACATACTTACTACTACTGACACTGAACTAGTCTTTCTAAATGATATTTAAAGTAAATAATTGATGGGTGTCTCAGGTACGATTCTCTGACGGGCGTCCCGTCCTGTCAGCGAGCACTGGCCTTCGAGAAGGGAAGTGTGTTGTTCAACATTGGCGCCTTGTACACACAGATTGGAGCGAGGCAGGATCGCTCTGAAACAGCTGGAATAGACCGAGCGATCGATGCCTTTCAGAGAGCTGCAGGTACAAACGACAAACAAAGAACATTTAATGATCTGATGTGAATTTAATAATAAATTCATTGTTTCAGTCATTCTTCAAGCAGAAAAGGTTCTAGCTTTCCAAGTGTGCAGTTTTCCTGCTTTTCTCAGTTATTAAATAAATTTCTTTGACAGACAAAACATCTTTTTGTGTTTGGTGACAACATCTTATGCTAATTTTTTTCATTATGTTTTGATCTGATAGGCAAAATGATTAATAGAAAAAAAATGACTCATCAGATTACCAGAAACAGTATCTGTTTATTTGCAAATTTGTCTTGAATTTTGCTCCTACAACAACAGAGAAATAAAATGAATAAAATACTTACATAAAAATAATATTGCGTTAAAGTCAAATTTTAGTCAGTGGAATTTTAATAATTTTAATTTTACTCCTTTAGTTTGTCAGAATTTGTGTTGACAAAATTCAACAGTAAATCCTCACATTTGAGAAGCTGGGAACAAAGAACTATTGGTGGTTTTCACTCTATTATCAAAATAATTTTGTTTATTGTTCTGTCTTGACTAACACTGTCTTTGTGTGTTTAGGTGCATTTAATTACCTGAAAGAGAATTTCTCCAATGCTCCGAGTCTGGACATGAGTGGGCCATCGCTGTGCATGCTGGTGCGGCTGATGGTGGCTCAGGTGCAGGAGTGCGTGTTCGAGCACGTCACGCTCACCACGCTGGACACACACTTCACGTCTCAGCTGCGTCTGGCGCAGGAATCTGCGAGGGTGAGTCGACTCGTCTCTGTCTCCGGTCTCTGCTGGACTGTTGTGTCCTGAGTCTCATTCTGTCCTGCAGGTGTCAGACGTCTACCTGCTGGTACAGCAGACCATGACACAGCCGCTGATGAAGGACTACGTACCGTTCTCATGGGCGTCGATGGTTCAGGTTAAATCCGAACATTTCCATGCTCTGTCGCATTACTACGCTGCTGTAGCGCTGTGTGACTACAAGGGTAAGTTCCAACAGCACACATCACATCTTTGTCTCTGTGTTTCTGGTCTAAAACTACAACTGTAGCAAGAATATGGTTTAATATACAGAGATTGTGTTTGATAGAGGGAAAAATACAAAGTGCAGTGAAATCAATAATGTGAGTTCAGGTGGACGCATGAGCGCAGATAGCACGGGGGTCACGGGGGACATGTCCCCCGCACATTTACAGTGACACCGATCTTTCCCCCTCTCCCACACTGTCCGTACATAAGTCGACATATAGGTTAAATAAAAGATAAACTGATCGCTACGGTGTTTCTGCAAAGAGGTGCATTCAGTTGTACTCGTAAATCGGAAGTTTGAAGTCAGAGAAGCACTGAAATCTAGCATCTATAGAAGTACAAACGTTGAGGTTTTCCTTTCAGTCAATCAATATAATTTCTCTTTTATTCTGTATTCAATGATATCCCAGTTTTTAAGCTGGGAAGCGCTCAGTTCTGATGTTATGTTGTTCAGAACTCTGAGTTCCGACGTCCAATAACGCATCATCTCAACCCATGTGTGGTCCTACGAGGAGCTGATTCTTTTGCCTGTGCCTGATTCAAAACTGATTCAAATGGCTGAATGATTAATTCAAAGAGTGGTAATTTATCTATTGAGCCAGAGAAGGAAACAAAAAAATCACAGCGTTTTTTTTTTTCTTTCAAGAATCAAAAGATGCCAATGCCTGTTTCCTTTCCTAGATGTGGCAATGCTTGTTTTAAGTAGCTAGTCTGAAAATAATATAGAGGCATTTGGGCTTCGGGTAGGCTAAATGTAAAATATCAGCATTCTAGGCTGTAGGTGAATATCTATAATGTTTTATTTTTTATGTATAATGTTATATAAGAATGTTGACTGCCACTGCTCATTTAGTTGGAAAACTCATAATTGGAATGTATATTGGAGCTTCAGTACACATATACTTGTGTGCGCATGTGTGCGTATTTGGTCCCCCTCAGTTCCAAAATCCTATCTGCGTCCCTGGGTGGACAAGACAGACAGGCAATTGGAGGGGACAGACAGGTCAACCTTTGAACTGAATGATAAATGTTGTTAACTGTGTGAAGGGGACGACTGTGATGAAGAAGCAGAGCAGATTTTCCTCCAGTTCTATGTCAGTTCTCCTTCAGTTCCACTCAAACAAATTCTACAAGACACAGAAAACAGAAGAAAATTTGGTGAGTTTGTGTGCACTTTTCTACATTTACAGAGTTAAAGGCTTCAATCATATTTAGCATCTTTTTTTGGGAAGTAACAGAGAAAACATTCATGTTGTGTGTTGATAGAGCTGCAATAAGCAGCTATAATAGTAAACTGATAGCCTTTGGGCTATCAGAATAGTCATCAGTTGCAGTAGTTGTTGACAGTATGTACCTGATGATTTGTGCTTTCTGAAGGTAAGGCTCACCTGCGCCGTGCAGTCATCAGACATGAGGAGGCCATGCGAGTCCACAGTCTGTGTAAGATCCTGAGGAAGATGGACATTCTGCAGGATGTGCTGTCGCTCACACATAAACGCTCTTTGGACAAATACTCAGAGTTGGACCGAGAGGACGACTTTGATGAAACTGCAGAAGTTTCAGAGATTCAGTGTAAGTTAAGTCATGTCTTTTATATCATAGCAGCATTGAACCTCTGAGTGAAAGACAGTGAATGACTTGAGGTTTGTTGTGTTGGCAGCTCTTACCCATCAGAAACCAGACATCACCTCAATCAACTTCTCCACTGTCCTAGTTAGCGACATCTTCCAGCGACTTGTGAGTAGTCTCTGCAGACAAATAGATGTTGTTGAGTAGAGTCTGTAGACAGAAAAGATTTAGTGAGAAGAGTCTCTGCAAATATAAAGGTGTTGGTGAGTAGAGTCTTTGCAGACAGAAAGGTGTTGATGATGATGTAACCTGTGTCATGCTGCAGGGGCCCCTGTCACTATTCTGTGCTCGGTCTCGCTGGGGTCCGGTGCGTCAGATCTGCCTGCAGAGAGCAGCTGGAGGACTGGGCCTGACACTCAGAGGAGACTCCCCTGTCCTGGTGGCTGGAGTTGTACCTGGAGGCTGCGCAGCGGTGAGAGGCGTCTGTAGTCAGAAGTTACACAAAATGACTAAATCAGACAGATATTATTATTTTGTTTTTTTTTAGTTAGAAATACAATAGTTTTTACTTTTTCTATAAAATATGTTATATTTTAATTTTCTCCTGGATATCTTTTGTTTAATTAACAATTAGCTTTGGTTAATGTTATTGTATTATAGAAGCCATTTTCCCATTATTTTGAAACTTTAAGATTTGTTCACATAATTAGTTAAAATATTGAGAATGTTTCTCAAAGACATTTACTGATTAATTATAAATACTGCTTTTTTATTGTACAATTGAAGGAACTGACAGGAACATGTAACAGAAATGGGCTTCAACATAGTATAATACAGTAATTTGACAAAAATATGTGTATATGGGTGTATGTGTGTAGGAGGCGGGGCTGAGGGAGGGTGACTACATTGTGGCGGTGGACGAGCAGGACTGCAAATGGGCCAAACACAGTGAGGTGGTTCATATGCTGAAGAGCTGCAGCAATGAAGGGGTGGAGCTTAGTGTGGTCACGTTACACTCACACGATACACAGGTAAGTTAGTGTATGTGATGTTTACTGTACTGTGTGTTACTGTGTGTGTGTATGTGTGTGTGTGTTCACCTGTACTCTGTCTCCAGGTGGAGCGGAGAGCTGCCATGTTGTCTCACAGCAGCGATAAAGAGAACACCCGGCAGCGCCTGATGGGCGGGGCCAAAGGACAGAGCTCTGCCTCCTTGCTGAGCTGGAACAGAAAGAAAAAGAGAGACGGCGTCACCAAGAGACTTGGAAGCACTTTCAGTTTGTCGTTCGGAAGCATCCGAGATGCTGAAGCCATGTACTGAGACACAGCTGCAGCAGAAGAAACACTGTGGTGCCTGCAGCAAAGAAATCATAGCAGCTGTGATGGAGAAACTGCGGTAATGGCTGTGAAAAGAAGAACCACTCAGGGAATCACAGCTTCCACACTGCAGCAGGAAACAGACTCATTGATCTGCAGCAGAAACACAAGGTGAAGCCGTAATAACATTAGAACTTGAGCAGTGGCTCCAACTGGCTGACCCTCAGGATCCAGATTTGCTCTTCAGGCCAGAGTCCAAACCAAACCACTAAAACCACAGTCAGTATGTTTTTATCTATCTACGTGTCGTAACATTTCAGAAAAAGAAATTCGACTGAGGCTTTAAGATCATCACAGAAAGGAAGTTCAGTTGTGAATGAAAAACACATGAACAGAACAAAAACAACTGCTGAATTTTGAAGAAAAGTTGAAAAGCAGATCTTCACTTTTTCCATGTCAGTGAACCCAAGCTGAAAATGATTCATCAGGTTTGTTTGATCAATTTGAAGTGAACTTCTTCTTCTATCTCTGTAGGATGACCCAGAGCCACAGGGACAGTTACCCATTACCTTCAAAGTTACTTATTGTAGGAAGGAGGAAACACTTCTATACAAAATAGAAGCATAAATTATGACGCATTTTATTGACTTGATCCAAGTGCTGATAACAAATCACAAAGAACCAGTTTCAAATATTATCATGGTAAAAATATGCTTGACCTTTTATCAAGCAATACAACCTTAAATACAAAATTGTGTTGACAATATTAATGTGTTTGATGGATTGAACCAGTCTCAGTTGTTTACATTAAAAATCTATTCACACCTGCGGACTCCTCAATTTGTGGATTTGTGTCAGCTCCTCCACAGAGCCTTAAATAAAGTCAGACTTCAGATCTTGGATGAATACTGTAGGTTTGGTTATTTCTAGATGAGTATGAAGCACTTCAGAAGTTTGATCTTGAATTTTGTAGTGTTGATATTTTAATGCACTGTGAATATTAAAAATGACAAATCCATTAATAATAGTCTTTAGTTAATGTTGTAATAATGAAAATTCACACCGAGGTTGAAATAAAAAGTGATATTGAAAATCCTGCAGAAAAAAAACAGGACTTGTCACCATAGTGTTTTATATTTTCTTTTGTCTTATGGACTTGGGCTGATTTTCTAAAGGCCATGATACAGTATTTATGCCCTGACATATTTTCACAACACTGAAAAATGTTTAAGACCATATTTACACAAATAACTGGAGATTTTTCCTTAACATACTGAATAAAGATATTATTGTTTCCATATTTTTCTAAAATTGGTTCATTTAGAAAAATCTAATTTAAATCCTCCCACAGTCCAAAAACATGCTGAGGTTAATTGGCGATTCTAAATTGCCCGTAGGTGTGAGTGTGTGAGTGACTGGTGTGTGTGTCCCACGATTGGCTGGCGACCACCTGGGGTGTATCCCTGCCTCTCGCTGTAATGCGCTGGGATAGGCTCCAGCAGACCCCTGCGACCCTAATGAGGAATAAGCAGGTATAGGAGATGAGATGAGAATTTAAATTTTGACAGGATCTGTGGATTTTTTTTAATTTACTGTGTCCCTGGAAACAATGATGAAGCAGCTATGAACGTTTTTTCTCATGCAGAAGATATTTACTTTATCACATTATGATGTTAAGGCTGCGGAAAAAAATATCAAACAAATACAATACAAGTTGTATTTCAAATAATAAAAAAATGTGTTTTCATTATCTGTAAACCATAATCCTTATAATTACAAGAATTAAAGGCTTGAAATAATTTAACTGTGTATAATGATTCTAAGATTCACTTTCTGAAGTGATTGAGAAAATATAAATTTTTCCAAGATATTTTAATTATCTGAGATGCATTTCTACAATTACATTATTGATGATGATTTAAATTCTTTCATTTAAAAAATATTTTTTTGCTGCCCATGATAATATTGTGATATTAATCTTCCTTATTAGTCCAAGTCATTGTCACCATGTTCTTACTAGTTCAGTCCAGCCACTGTAGGTTTCAGCCAATATTAGCAACCAGAGTGTTTAAAAGTGTAAACAGTGTTTAATTAACATTATTGTTACTTTTTTGGAAACATTTTGATACAATTAGAATTGTGAAAATTGTAGCTCATTGTTGTTTGGTCCAAATCAAGTTAATGTGTGTTTGTTGTTTGTATAATATTTGTGCCATAGAGTAAAGAGAACAGGCAGCAGAGAGGAACCAGGATCAAAGTTTTATTAACGGTGATGATCTGACTTTTATTTATCTGTAATAGTGAATAAAATGATATTGTGGCCAAAATATTATGATTTTTCTAGATTATATTTTAGAATTTTATAAAAGTAGAGAGGAAAATCTGAAATATTAAATCCCCCGTTCTCTCTGGTTTTCTGCCTCTGTGGACATATGACTGAGTAAATGTTGAAATATTTTTTTCCTTTTTGTGTCAACTGAATATCTGACCTTCTCTTCCAGCTCAGTAGGGAGATTTGCACAAAATTGTTTTTGTCAAAAGAAAAATGAACAATCAACTGCTGTTTGAATGAATGGATAAATACATTTTTCATACAAGGCCTGAACAGATTTACAGATTTATTTCTCAAACACAAAACTGTATTTTATTTTTTACTGTATTTTAGATTTGTCTCCCATTATTCGAGGAATCTGTCAGTCCTGGATTTTCCTCACATATCTCAACCTCATTTATCTAATCTCTGTCACACTGTGCATTCAGTTTTCCCTGATTCTCTGGGTTCAGATACATATTTCCACATAAGCAGAATATTTGATGTTTACATGATGGGGAATCTGCTCATTTCCTGCTGCTTTTGCCTCTGATCACATCTTGTTTCCACACAAACACAAATCCTTTGATGGAGGACTGTAAGAAGTAGGGGTTTGACGAGACACTCAGCTCACGAGACGAGACACGAGATTGGGTTCACGAGATCGAGACGAGATTTTAAGAAAACTAAATTCTAAATTATATGAATGCCTGGACAACAGACTTTTATTTAACTGAGTTGCGCATGGATTTTATAACTCCGTAAGCATTAACTTTTACTGAACTTCTTCCTTTTAATGAACTTCTTCCTCTACAAATCGAAACAAAAAAAATGTTATAAAAGTTAAAATATATATAAAAAAAATTATACATATGTCCTTTTTTCAAGTGCAAACAATACGTGCAAAACAAAACGTTCTTCTCTGTCAGCAGGCGCAGTTGTTGATTTGAGTACTGAGCTGTGGTAGTGCTGTAAATGTCTACATTGTGCTCGTATTACGGCATTGTTTGCATACAGTGTCTGCATATTGTCCGTGTCTTATCAGTCACTCTCTTACCATTTATTATTTCTGCCGGGAACCCAAAATGCTGCCAAACAAACGTTTTAAAAGCGGCGGGGGCGTCGTCAATAGTAATACCCGTGTTTTCCGTCATTCTGGATGCTTGCTGGAAAAATCTCGCGAGACAGAATTTTAACGCGACGAGCAATCTCGTCAAATCACATCTCACGAGATCTCGTCACACCCCCTATTAAGAAGCTAACACAGAAACATGTTTGTTAAAGGTCATATGATCCACTGATGTCCACTGATTTTTACTGTGTGTGAGACATGTAAAAGTGCACATCAAATGGATTTTCAGGGACAGATACAGGATCAACAACATCCTGTAAAAGATTAGTTTCAGTCAGATGGACAGGTTCTACAGATACAATTGGTTGATTTATTATTGAAAATGTCATTAACACTTTATTCTCGTGTTACAGATATTTTGACACTGAGAAGATGTGCAGGAAATGAAACGGTCAAATGCCAGGCAGTCCATAAATTCAGTATAAGCTTTCATGCTCCTTAAAAGTTCATTTTTCCACTGTGGAAACATTAAATATAACTTTTTTTCTCTCACTTCAGTTTATCTTTAGTCTGTCTTTGAGCTCCAGGCAGCGGCCGGCGACCCCAGGCCGCTCTGCTCCAGCTCTCCTATCACAGACATGTGTTTGAACTCTGCCGGTCGGTGGTTAAAGTTCTCCACTATTCTGAACGTCTTCTGCTGCTGCGTCCCGTAGAACAGCTGCACCTGATTGGCCAAACACTGAGCCAGGTGGACGGTCTGAGGAGAGCGGGGACAGGTGAGGTTACATATAGTTTTTATTCAGGTTTAAAATAATATGTTATATGAACAGAAGTACGTTTACAACAAACTGTAGCTATCATCTTCCAGAACATGCATGAACCACCTGCAGGAATTTACACATTATTCAGATTTATGCAAAAAAAAAAATCTGTCACCAGGTTTAGAAATTTAAAAGCCAATGAATTTCCAGTATATTTTTCGTTGAAATAATTTGATTTTCAACACACATACTACACAAAGTGCAGACACACGTTCATAACAATTCTACCACTGTATATAAAAGTGTTTCTTGGTGTTTGAATTTAACTCTTCAAATTTTCAATAACTCATTTCACTTTTATTTTTCCAATACACTAATTCAGAATCAAAAGTTTAAAGATAAAAAGGAATTTAAATAAGATATTTCAATTCAGAAAAAAAGTGATTTGAGAAGTTTGATCACTTTTCGTGATTAGAATTATTTTTTAACTCAAATTTTAGGATTTTACTTTGGAATTGAGTTTGAGCAACTTGAATATATAAGAGTTTTTAAAAATGTCAACACTGAATAATTAAAGTGAAATTGAGCTATTGAAAATGTGAGGAATCTAAAAATTCAGTGACTTTATAATTTCTAACTGTGGTGACATTTTTTATATAGCTATATGAAGGATTTACCATGAACTTTGGGTCCATCTCTGCTGTCATGAAGACGGCGCCTTTCTCCTCCTTCAGGTCATCATAGTGGTAGAGGATCAGCTGACTCGGAGCATTTTCCCCCAAAGTCTGAAATAAAACTGCTGTTAACACTTTGAAACATCATAAATATAAAATAAAATGCTTGCAACTTTTTTATTCTGTTCATGGATTCGCTCTGATAAACTTTTTTTGCTGATTTAATGATGAAAAATGATTCGAGCTGATGTAAGAACTTGATTGATTCGTTTGATAATAAATTAAATGATGGTCTCCACATCAATTGTTTTATGTCTTTCGGGGTAAATACCGTTTTCTGACTGGCCAACAGGTCGCTATAAAAATCGTTTAAAAGTCAAACTACTGCAGCTCAGAAAAAAAAAAGATTATTTGAACATTTATTTTTATCTAATAAGATTGGAGTTTTACTCTGGTATTAAATTTAACATTGTTTGGATTGCGTGTTTCCATTATTTGCCTTAAAATAAAAACATTTTAAATGGTGATTTTGCGATTTAGCCAATTAACCAATGATAGGGAAGGAAAACATTGAATAATGAATTAAAAATGAAAAATTCTGAAGCTGAACAGCTCTCTACCTGGATGTTGATGAGCGAGGAGAAGTGAAGCTCATGTCCCGACCACTGACCCACGAAGAACTCATAACCTTCCTTCTGAGGCAGCGCATACAAGAACTGGGGGAGAAGAACCCAGAGAGTCACATTCTGCAGAAACACTGACTCTGTCCATTGAGGAATTTCTAGTTCAGATTATTAAAAACTGATCAGTGTCGTTCTGCAATGATCTGCCTGAGCAGCAGTGATCTCACCATCGGGCAGGACTTCGCTCTGCTAGAAATCAGCTCGTAAATCTGTGCCTGAAATGAGGAAAAACTGTTTATTAGATTATTATCAACCTGTATCAATGCAATAATTTGTATTTCTGTGAGAGATCATCATAATAATCATCATAATAACTGTGATGTGAAAATTATCTTCAAGTCAATTTCATCCCTTTGTTAAATAAAGGAAGCAAATGTTTGTCGTGTGGTATGAAACTCACCGGGATAACAGCACTAATTGTATCTTTGTTTGAAAAATATTTCATCCAAAGCTGAAAGAAAAACAGAAACTATCAGAAAAGTCTAGTCCAGTCCTAGTCCAGATTTAATCAGAGTAAAGTCAGGTTTCTCTAAACTCGGATTCTGAAATAAAATAATACTGTCAAAATGAAAACTGAAATGAAATATGAAAAACATGCTTGAATTTGCATGTCAGATTGAGATTTTAACTGAAATGGAGGGCAATGGTCACAAGTTAAAATGTCATGTGACCTCGTCTTGACTCACCTCTGCCACCTCCTCACCCGACTTATCCTGAATCATCTCCAGGTTCAGGATGGACCCCAACGTCTACAGAACAAATCACAGAATTTATAACCGTGATCTTCATCATCATCTTTATTATACTGAAACATGTGGTTTGTTTCCTGCAGTTAAAACCATCAGGAAAAGTGTTAACGCTAAAAGAAAACATGAAAACTTTAAGACTTTATAGCCAACATTTAAATGAACTGGCCAGTATTTTTTTATTTGTTAATTTTTTTTTCTGTCAAAAAGATCTCCTCAAACTTTTACTGTTATGACTGCAAATATATCATCTGTTTATTTCATAGAGGAAACCTTTACCAGCAGCAAGTCTGATTAAATTCTCCCCTCACCTTGTTTCTAGTGAAACCTCCTGATGCTGCGCCGCTGGCAGCCATCTTGTCCCGTTTGTCAAACTACAAAGATTCACGAAAAACACAATCAAACAACAGTTTCCAAAACACTGAGGACATTCAAATACTAATTAAATTCAATTAATTCAAACTTCACCTCTTGCTCCATGAATTTCACAAACTCCGCCTGCTTGGAATGTCCCAGAACCTCCTTCTTCACCTCATGACATTTTTCCATTCGAGCTTTAAATTCCCGAGGTTTGGTGCTGAAAATAAAGTCAGAAAAAGTCTTTAAAACAGGAGCATACTGTGAAGTTCTGCCAGAGGTTTGCCAATTTAAATTTTTGAAAATTGCAGTGATGCAATTGGCAAACCTGGCAACCCGACTGCAGGACTTTTTTTTTGTTGCAATTACGATTTTGAGACACTAGATGGCCGCATTCTGTTAATTTGACATATTCCACCTTTAAGCTTTAAAAGCATCATGAATTTCGCTAGGCTCTGCACACTGAAGAGTCTCAACACTCCCTGGTAAATGAGATACAGGCTCATTTCTTATATTTCCTTTATAAAATAATGATGAAAAATCAGTTTACTTAAAGCTGCAGTTGTTGCTTGTCCTGTTTATTTTCTTCGGTAGATCATGTTTTTTATTAAAAGGCTCTCAGAAAAAAGCTAATTTATGCTCCACAGCATTGTACACACATCGTTCATTGCACGTAAATTCACTTTACTGTGAAATTTATATCAAACTACATTGTTATATCAGTCTACATTGATATGAGGTCTGATATTGAAGATTAATAAGATTATGGAGGTAGAATTGTGTCTTTGTTATTCAATCAAAAAAGGTGGGTTCAATCAAAAAATATATTTTCAATCCAATAAAACTTCATTCCAATTAAATAGTGTTTGAATGCAAAACTATATTTGAGACTAAAAAGAATACATTTGAACACTGTTCTTTGTATGAAAAGGTTTTCTTTGATAGTAGGTATAGCAGGTTTTTTATTTGAAGCATTTTTTATGTTGTTTTGTGTTTGAGTCATATTATGAGTTGGGCAGTTGTGTCTTTATTATTCAATAAATTTTAATAAAAAAAAATCCCAGTAATAAAAAAAAGTTTTCAATCTTAGAAAAAAAGTTTTGGATTGCAAAAAAACATTTGAAACATTCACTGTGGGCCATTCTGCAAGTTACATATTTCAGTATGAATTGTTCGATGAAATATGTTCTCCAAAAATAAACAAAATGATGTTTCCCTACTTCGTTTGCTAGTAGATCTTTTTCACAATGCCCTAACACATACAGGTGAGGTTTTTGTGAAAAATAAAATTATATGGACATAGTATGCATTTAATAACTTAATATTTACTAAAACACTATTAATACTTTATCACTATTTGCAGTAGATCATATTCACAATGACCCAACTACTGCAGGTGAAAAATATTTCATATAGATGTAGTACACATTTAATATCTGAAAATAGTCACAAAAAATTAATAAACAGACTTTTGGAATATTTTTAGGTATGCCTACTACGTTAATATAAAATGTTTTAACTGAAACCTCACCTCTAGTAGTTAGGCCATTATGAATATGATGTACTACAGCATAAAGAATGATAAAAAGTCTATTTAGCAGCCGCAAAACTGTGGGATAGTTGTGCTAAAAAGATTTTCAATTCACAAAAAAGTGTTCAAATGCATTTTTTGAGATTCAATGTTTGTTTGCATTCAAAAGCTTTTTTTTTTCTTCAAACAAAAAAACCTTCACTTCTATAAAAGAAAACATTATTTTAAGAATTGAGACATTAAGAAAAACAGTGTTCAAATGCATTTGTGAGCCTAAAATTTGTTCGATTAAAACTATTTTTTCTTTGATTGATTTGAAGAAAAAAAAAAATTGAAAATATACTTTTTTTGATTGAAGCTAAGATAAACACTTTATCTGGTTCATGTAGGAACAAGCAGGAGAGAAATGGGTGAGCTCGTATGTCATATTAGAGGTTTGAAGGTGAAGCTATCAGGACGTTACTTAGAGCTTAGTGCGCACACAGAGAGAATAATGTTTAAATAAAAGCCGAATATAACACCAGCTCATCCGTTCGCGGTTAAAATCTTCCCTAACGCTCCTACAGTTTGTTTAAATGTCAATGAACACATTATCATTTAATGACAAATTTTCTGGTGCAGTTCTGGAGCCGCTGACCTGCGCAATTTGAGGATCTTGTCCTGGTATTTGTCGTAAAACGGATTCTCCTCCAGCTCCGGCTCCTTCCTCACAGAAAAGGCCCGGATGTGCCGCGGCAGGACGCCGGGGATCAGCGGCCTTATGCCGGCGGCTCTGACCGCTAACATGCCGCGGTACAAACAAGACAGCTGCACCAACGCCGCCGCCATTTTCCCATCGCTCCGGTCACACATCTATAGTTTCCGATAGGAAACAAGGGTGATTATAGGTTCCGCGCAACAAAAACAGTCACAAAATCCTGACAATAATACTAACATTACAATATTAATATATATATATATATATATATATATATATATATATATATATATATATATATATATATATATATATATATATATATATATATATATATATATATATGATACGAAATAAAATATAGGCTATATGTATTATCTAATACACACTGAAACTGAGTTGTATTGAAATTGTATTAACATATTGTGACCACTAGAGGGCAACAAACTCCTTCGCCTGGCAGCTGCAGGATTATTTCTACATGCATAAAAACAGCAGATGTTACTTTACAGCATCAATCTCAGTCTAATTTATATCTACCTCATACAGGTCTGAGTGTGTGTGTGTGTGTGTGTGTGTGTGTGTGTGTGTGTGTGTGTGTGTGTGTGTGTGTGTGTGTGTGTGTGTGTCACTTAATGGATTTAAATGGAAAAATATTTTGTTAAAATTGAATTTGCATCAAATATCAAATATTTATTTTCTTCTTTTTCTTGAGAGTAGAGATCTTGTTTGAGTTATGAAATCTTTTATGAAATTATTTTCAACCAAACATCATTAATTTGTGAAATTAGATATTTTTTACCACTTACTTAATAACCAACAGCATGAGAACAGTTGATTTCTTTAGTTGATGAATATTAAGTTGATAATCATCAATATTATTTTTTTCTCTTTTTTGTATTTTATTCTTTTTATTCTACTTGATGTATTGTTGATTTCATTGCTGTTTTATTCTGTTTTGTAATGTCTAAACAATACTACTGTTTTTAATATACTTCATGTAAGGCGACCTTGAGGCTGCGAAAGGCGCCCAATAAATAAAATGTATTATTATTACAGCAAGACAACTCATCAAATATTGTTTGCAACTTACAAGGTTCAAAATAAGTTGACATTTTTTTATGTTTCAGTATTTTATTCCATTTCATTAATGCTGTAGAGTTATGCTAATCAGACCATCAGCTGCATTTTATAGAAGCAAATTTCTTTGTTTAGACAAACTAATTTCTGCACATTAAAAAACACTTAATAAACATTATTTGAAATAATAGAAATTGTTTGAATCTTTGAGGCTGCATCCTAGGATTTAATTTAACAGATTTGATGTTTCAGTTGTAAATTGAAACTTTATACTGTTGTTTGTGATGCTGCCGATGCATCTGACAGCTGTTTACCAACTGTTTGCCAGCTGATTATCAGCTGTTTACCGGCTGTTTATCAGCTGTTTATCGGCTGTTTACTGGCTGTTTATTAGCTGTTTACTGGAATGAAGCAATTACTTTTTTTGTAGGAATTCAACTTACAACTTACAATACATAAACTAAATAATCACCAAGAGAAGCTGATAACAACTTTATTGTCATAAATCATAGAGGTTTTAATTATCAAGAATAAACCAAAAAACAAACAAAATCAAAACAAAAATCCGATTTTATTAGAAGTTTATAGCAACAAAGCATCATTTTAGCTCCTATTGAGTGGTCATTTCACAGAAATTAAATCATTTTTTTAATTTGGTGTCATGTGTTCTCTCCCTGACCTGCTACTCCTCCCTGCCTTCCTGCTCCTCCGCCTCCTCCTGTTCCCCCTTCTCCTCCTCCTCCTCCTCCTGCTCCTCCCCTCCCCCTCCTCCTTTCTTTGTTATGTGTCCTGTGTGGTGATGTAGATGTATATTTCATGTGCGGCTCTGGAGGCTTTTATCATTAATTATAGAGAAACACTAAGCTCTCCATTTGCCGGACAGATGTTATTTTTTACTTAAGGAGAGAAAGGGGACTGTTCCATAATTCAGAGGTAATCCCGCTCACCAGAGAACAAATAAATAAATGAATAAATAAATAAAGCAAAAGCCAAAACCGCAAACATTTGGTACTTTACTTGTGCAGACGTATAACAGCAGCCGACACACGCACAGATTTTCTCTGTTCAACCTCTAAGTGCTTCACTGTAATAAATATGGAATCTGTCATTTCATTTTTTTTATTCAGTCTGCTTCTGTAAAAAATGTACACAAATCACACACACACACACACAAACACACACACACACACACGCACACACACATACATACACAGTAATGTTTATTTTCACCATCAGAACAATAAATTTGTAAAGTTTTCTGTAGTAAAAATAAAGACATTAACAACATACAGTGTATTATCAGAAACTAACAAATGTAATTTAATGTTGTACAGCCAATGAATATTATGATAATTGATTAATTGTTAGAGTAAAAAAAAATCACAATAACTTCTGCTTCCAGTTTCTGAAATGTGATGATTTGTTTTTCTGTTGAGTAATATTTTAAATTGAGTGACATCATCCATGATGAATTGAATGAAATGATAACTCAAACAGTAATAGATAAATAACTGATAATAAAACAATATTTAAAGTTTCAGCCCTAAAGCCAGAGCACCAATATTTCATTATTATTCATTTTGTGTTTCTGAGTGTTTTCTGTTAATGGTTTGAATGTAAAATGTTATTTTACTTTGTTAAAGAACCCTACAGGAATTTTAAGGCATTATTTAAATAAATGTGAAACATAACCAGCAATTATTAAATATTTTCTAACATGTTCATCTTACATTATTGATTTTTATGTTCTAAAATCTTCATGTCTCATCATTTTATATAAATTTCCCCAAAACTCATGATGTTGTGTTTTTGTAAAGTTTGAGATTATTTCCACTTCTCTATTTAAGTAGATTTAATTTATTCTGTCACTGTCACATAAAACATATATAAACACTGTTTTTTGTTTCTGCTTGTTCCAACTCTACAAAGAATTTATAGAATAAAATAAATAGTATATAGAGTAAGTTGACTTTGTGAAGAGATATTTTTTTTTCGTTTTTAATCAATATCTCATGCATAATTTTATACATACTCTATTTTTAATATAATAATCTTTATATAAATGTATGTGTGTGTGTGTGTGTGTGTGTGTATAGCAACTGCGTGATGATGATGTTTTGAGTGACACTGAGTGAATAACGAATATCTCAGTGTGTGAAGAGGTTTAATTTCAGACCTTTGGGTTTTCAGGGTCTTGGGACCATTCACTCTTAACTCTCCCTCTGGCAAACTAAAATTGCACCTCTGGGCCAGTGGGTGATCCTCTTTCACACACACACACACACACACACACACACACACACACACACACACACACACACACACACACACACACACACAAACACATACAGTGCAGAGAGGTTGTGGTTCACAGCAGAATCCTATAGTTTTAGAGAAGGATTTTATTAAAAGTGCATGAGTGTGTCTGTCTAGGAATCAACACACTCACTCTGCTGCTCAGCCAATAGCTGCATATGTGTGTGTATATGTGTTTACACGTGTGTGTGTAATTTATTCATGATTTATTCAGTTATTTGAGCATCCTGGGATGTCCATCACTCTTTAGACACAGTGAAGCAGCGAATGTGTTGCTGTTTTAACTGTGTTTATGGAATTTGTTACTTGACCTTTGACCCGAGACAAAGCAGGGATGGCCTTCAAACATACAATCTCTACATCTTAAAAACAGATGTGAAACATGAATAAATGACACATGCCAGAATGAAGAATTACTGGGAGATGAAGGATTTCCATGTTGGATTTAATGCCAGGAATTATGATAAAAGCTGCTTTTTATTCCGAATAAAACTTCACGTTATAATTTTTGTCAGGTTAAAACCTTTTGTTGAAAGGTTTCACCTTGTGTAATTTAAAAGTGAGAATAAACATCACAAAGAAGAAAAAATAGTCTGAAATGACAAAACTGAAATCTAAGCAAATGCTATGAGATATAATATTACAATAATATAATAGCAATAATATCCTTTATAGAACTTAAAGAACAAGCTGAGATAAACACAAAGTCTGAAGCTACAGCTTGAGTTTTTTTTTTTTTACATATATTTTTAGTATTTGTCAGAGTTTAATATTTGTCAGTTACAGTTTTTGATTTTCCATAAAAAATGAACAATTGAACAATAGATTTGGAAATTTAGATTCTCATCATTTTAATACACACAGTAGGTGGATAATAAGGATACGTTAAGATAGGTGGATAAGATAATATATCTATATAATATCTGTTTTAATCCAGTGTTAATCTAACATAAATTATGTCAAATTAATGTTTAATGATTAATATGTGGAATCGTACATTTAGATATTGTCTACACAGTTTCACTTATAACAATAAAAAATAATATATTTAATATTTACTTAATGAGGTGCTGCTGTTTCTGTTACTTTTACAGCTGCTGCTGTTAACACTGCTGCTGCTGTTACTGCTGCTGCTGTTACAGCTGCTGTTGCTGCTGTTAACACTGCTACTGCTGTTACTGTTATTGCTGCTACCACTGTTAATGTTACTAGTGTTGCTTCTGCTGTTATTTCTTTTACTGTTGCTGTTGTTAACACTGCTACTGCTGCTGTTACTGTTACTTCTACAGCAGCTACTACTGTTACTGTTACTGCTGCTACTGTCAACACCGCTGCTGCTAAAGTTATTGTTACTGTTGATGCTGCTGCTGTTACTCTTATAACTGCTGCTGCTGTTAACACTGCTGCTGCTGGTATTACTGCTGCTGCTGTTACTCTTACAGCTGTTGCTGCTGCTGTTAACACTGCTGTACTGCAGTTCTTCCTCTGACCAGCAGACGTTGCTGCTCACACATAAACCGCTGTTCTGAGGCCAGGTATCTGAACACTCAGGTCAGAGAGCAAACCTATAGGAAAGGAAAAGTATAAATACAAAATAAGACATTTGAATGTTACTTAATTATAATAAGGTTTTTATTCACTTAATCTTCAATTCCCCTGAGGGAACCTTGAAAAGGAATTAATAAAATCCTCTAATCTAATCTACTTGAATACATGTGAAAAGATTTTGAGGTGTGTGTTTAGCAGTGTGGAGCCAGTTTGACAGATAAATAATAAAACTACTGAATCATAATATTTGTCTCCATTTTACTGTAAAAAAATTTAAATCTGCTTTGTAAAGGAAATAAAGCTGCAGATCAATGTAGTGAAGGACAAAGTATATTTATTAAATGTATATTTAATACTTTATGTAGTGGAGTATAACATCAAATGTAAATACTCAAGTACCTTTAAATTATAGTTAAGTACAATACTTGAGTAAATGTACTTAGTTGCTTTACACCTGCCAGAGACAAAACAAACATTCAGATCTTATTCTGTCACAAATTGATTAATGATTGATAAAAAAAAAATCATGCCTTTTTTCTGTTTTAATCATCTCCTGTCTCCTTGTTTTCTTCACCTCCTCTTTCTTTTCCCCCTATTATGTATTTTCCTATCCTTTCATTAAATATTGTTTTCCTTCCTTCGTTCCTTCCTTCGTTCCTTCGTTCATTCATTTGTTCCTTCCTTCCTTCGTTCGTTCGTTCGTTCGTTCGTTCGTTCCTTCCTTCCTTCCTTCCTTCCTTCCTTCCTTCCTTCCTTCCTTCCTTCCTTCTCCTCTGTCCTGGCCTCAGTCCAAGGACAGATGGAGGGAAGTGTCCGAAGCATCCTGAGCATCAGGACCATCGGGAACATCCTGAGCTCTGACAGCTGTCACTGTGGCTGCTGCTAATGCAGACGGGTTAAACTGAAATAAGCAGAGACAGGCCTGAAGATCGGCTGCTGCTGCTCCTCCTCCTACTCGGTGAGGGGCTGTGGTGGGTTGGGAGAGATAAGCAGCAGATATAAGAGGGTCAGCGAGGTCACGGTGTGGTTAACACTGACAGCAGAGATCTGAGAGTGATCCAACTGCCGCACTAAGGAGGAGCAGAAAACAGGAGGAGAAGGAGGAGGAGGAGAAGAGTCCTGCTTCTTTTCTTGGTCCTCATATCCTTTCAGATGCTGAAATTGACGAGAAGAAACACTGAGTCTTTACAGAGAAACAGGAGATGTCAGATTCAACAGGGAAACTTCACAGTGCACTTTGATAGCTTCTGTAGTTATCAATGAAAAGAGAAGAAAGAAAAGAAAAAAAGAAAGATAAGGAGAAGAAAAATGAAGATGAATGTGAAGAAGAAGATGAATCTTTCAATAATGTCAGAAAATAGTGAAAATTATAGTTTTTTCTGTAACAGAGATCTTCATTTCACTATTATCTTAACATGTGACAAAGACCAACTCAAACTCATAGCATTTCAGAAGCTTTAAAACAACTAAATCTATCTGTTATTTATATTATTATGAACTGAGGCGATAATACACACATTTACTATGAAGAAGGCAGTTAGAGACAAAGTTGAAAAAGATGGGACTGTTAAATATAAATAACATAATTATCTACAATCAAACTAATGTTTTGACACTTGAGATTCTTCATCAGAGTCAAACTGTGAATCACTGAGGCAAAGACTCAGCTCATTAGAAAAACAAATCAGATCAGACTGAAGCTTTTTACCATAAAGTTTAAGGTTCGACTGAAAAGAACAGATCAAACTTTATTTCATCTTATTTCAATATTTTAGCTGATGTAAGGAGGAAAATTCATTCTTTATTAACAGGCTCAGTCTCAGTTTAAGGCATGATTACAGATCAATCAGACCTTATTTGTACACACACACACACACACACACACACACACACACACACACACACACACACACACACACACACACACACACACACACACACACACACACACACACACACACACACACACTAAATATTTCAGGATTGATAGATACTAAAAATACCATGAATTAATAAATAAAAGTAGTGATAATAATAAAAGAGAGAAAAATAAAAGGAATTTGAAAATAAAATAACACTAAATTAAATAAAAATAAAAGGAAAATACAAATCCACCGTGGAGAATGAACACAATGCATCTTTTTGTTTAAAGACCTCGTTTTCTTCTTACTTTTGTGTTGTGTATTATACAGTAGCCTGATCTGATTTTAAGGAGTGTGTGAAGCTGATATGTGCAGTGTGTATATATGTGTGTGTGTATGTGTGTGTGTCTGTGGTGTGTGTGTGTGTGTGTGTGTGTGTGTGTGTGTGTGTGTGTGTGTGTGTGTGTGTGAGTGAGTGTGTGTGTGTGTGTGGGTGTGTGTGTGTGTGTGTGTGTGAGCTTGCGGCGATGCTGAGATTTAAACTCATTCTGTCTACGGCTCCATCAGATAACGAGCTGAATCAGCACCAGCACTGTGGATATGCAGCAAGAAGGAAGCTGCACACACACATGCTCACACACATACACACGCAGACATACACACACAGACACACATGCACACACACGCACACACACGCACACAATTAAAGTGAGCATGCATCTGACATTCGTAGAGATACAGGAGGGAGACAAAGACTGACAGCAAGCGTTTAATGAGCAGGATGAATCTCAGACACAAACTCACTTTATCCTCCATTGTTTCTCTTCTATCATTTTCTCATGTCTTCTTCTTCTTCTTCTTCTTCTCCTTCTTCTTTTTCTCCTTCCGTCCCTCGCCAGATCTCAGATCTCACAGCATGAATGTGAGGGTCAGTGATCAGCTGACTGTGTGTGAGAGAATAATAATAATAATAAGTCATTTTCTATACCTGCTTATTCCTCATTAGGGTTTGAGGAGCCAGTCCTAGCACATTTACAGGCACTGGGATTGGAGAGGTAGGGATACACCCCAGATGGTCACCAGCCTATTGTGGGGCACACACCATTCACTCACACCTATGAGCAATTTCTAATCTCCAATTAACCTCAGCATGTTTTTGGACTGTGGGAGGAAGCCGGAGTACCCGGAAAACTCCACACAGAAAGGTCCCAGCCTAAGGTTTTGACCCTGCGACCTTCTTTCTGTGAGGCAACAGTGCTATCTACTGCACCACCCTGTCATCCTCTAATAATAATAATAATAATAATAATTTCTGTCCTGCAATTGAATAACCAACCTATAGACACAAAGCAGTTGCTGAGTCTCTTTGAATGAACATCAGTTGATTAATGAATGAGTTTAGCTGCCAGAGAACAGTCTCTAACCTGCTATAATCCAGCTATTACAGCAGGATTATCCTGATTATTACAGCAGTAATGTGCAAAGTGCAGATTTCCTAGAATAGAGAAGACAGATGGTTTGAAAGTGGCATGAAGGAGGGAATCTCTTTTACTGTCTTCTTCAGTTTATCACTATTCACCCTGGACTCATGTGACTGAGTGTGAACCACATGTGGCCTGAATGATTCAAATTCAGTCCAACATGACTGACTCTTCTTATAATAGTTACTGCAGCCAGATGTTTGGCTGCTGTTTGAACCCGTGTGGAGAAGAACCACGTCCAGCTGTTTCAGCTGATCTGATGGATTTCACACTAGATACTGAAACACCCTCAGCAAGAAACCTGCTGAGTGTGAAGTGGATCAGATAAATGATTCTGGAAAATGTGAATAAAAATCATACAGTGAGAATTACATAAGTGGATTTTTTTCCTGATAGGTCCGGAAATTTTCTGACCAATCAGAACAGTCATCAATAAATTTCTTGATGCAACCATCTGGTCAAAATGCACCAAATGGGACTCTGAACTCAGTCTGGTTCACAGAGATAAAGCAACAAGTGGATCAGATGAAAGGTTGTAGAGATATGAAGAGAAGAAAGAGAAGGAAGAAGCTGCATTGATTCTGTTTCAGGATTCGTGACCTGATGCAGGAAATTCAGTTGTAGCTACAGGTGAAAACATCAGGATTTACCCCTGTAAAATCATCTTGAGTAACTGTTTCTTAAACAGCAGAAACAAATTAATCCATGATGTTCAGTATGTGACCAGCACAGCTGCTGACAATTGATCCAGAACCAACCTGCTTACGCTGAGTCGTTTTCTGCTGCAATAAAAATCATAAGGTGACATTTCAAAATTAATTATTTTACAGTCCAACACAAAATATGGTCTACTTCAAATTATATTTGAATCCTTGAACATTTGGCTTCTTTGTTTGGTAAAAATCATTATCTGTGACCATAACTTCATAGTAATAAATCTGCTGAGTCATCAGTTATTTAAACAATTAGTCAAAAGGTGTGGCCTAGCAGGAGAACCTACAGGACACTGCAGCCTTTTCAGAGTAGACTCACTAAGGTATTAATCTAAACATAAAAGTATAAAAATGTAACCAACCTCTATTGGTAATTTAAGCCAAGGCTGCTGGGACTTTACTGCTGTAATAATGAGGATAATCCTGCTGTAATAGATGGATTACAGCAGGTTAGAGACTGTTCTCTGGCACCTAAACACATTCATTAATCAACCAGTTCTCATTCAAAGCTGCTCAGAGATTCAGTTTCAGGCTTATGTTACCCACAACTCTTATTGTTCTTTGTGTTTTATTGTCAACAAACTGCATGTTAACTGATTCTACTGAAGGTTTAAGTAAAGGAATATTCATATATTAAAAAAAAAGTTACATTTAAGAAAGCCTCAATAAAAATTATCACTTAATTTTTCTGACTATTATTGCACTCCACCAGTTATATTCATGGTTATTGGATTTTTCTCTCAGCCTGAGATACAGAGGTGAAGTTCTCCAACAAATCATAGGAAATAAAAAAAAAATAGAAATAAAAATAATTTCTAGGCAACGGAATCACAGACACAGGGGGAGGGGCTAGAAAGGCAGGTAATGTAACAGGAAACACAGAACTACTGTCAAGAGACTGAAAACATCATCTCTGTTATTAGAGTTTGGATCTTTTTTAAACTGGCTAACATGACCAAATATAAAACACACTGAGTCTGTGACTCCGCCCCCTCATCTGCACGTGGCCCCTCACCACGCCACAGGTCAGTGTGAAACACACGCAAACATCTAAATATTTCAGACTGTACTTTCACTCACCCACCGACTGACCAACACACACACTCACACATACTCACATTCACCCACGGACTGCTACACACACACACACACTCACACTCTCACACAGAAACCCACTCGCACACACATACAGACACACACTGTCACCCTCTCCTCTCTCTCTCACACACACACACACACACATTCCCACACACATTCTCTCACACACACTAACACACCCACTGTGGCGGCGGCAGCTTATAAATATTATAAATGGTCCATGAGCAGCAGCGGCTTCACCGACCTGTCAAACCCTCACAATGATTTATTGATTTCTTTATTTGTCACATAAAAAGAGAAACTCACTCTTCATGTCTCTCTCTCTCTCTTTTCTTTCTCACTTGTTCCCTTCATCTCATCTCCTCTTTGTTAAAAAGAGAAAAAAGAAGAGAACAAATCGCCACTTGACAGGTTGAACATGATGGAATTCTGCAGCTGTTCATTATTTCAGCTCATTTAAAATACAGCAGGTTCAAATACTTCACTTTGCTTCCTTCATTGTTCCCTTTTTTCTCTTTATCAGCCCTGCTGTTTTCTTTTTTATTCCTTTTCTTGTTCTTTTTCTTTCACCACATATTTCTTTTTTCCTCCTTTTTCTCCCTTGTCTGTCCTACCTTGTTTCTCTACCCCTTATTTTATTATTCCCTTTTATTTTTCTTCATTTTATTTCCCCTTTCATTGTTCTCTCTTCTGTACATGATAAATGAGTCCCAACAGTTGAGGACAGTTTTGGACAGTTGTGGATGGCTGTGGACAACTAATGGTAGTTTAGGACAATTGTGGACAGCTGCAGACAGCTGAGGACACTTGTGGACAGTTGAAGACAAGAGTCTGACAGAACAAGATGTCTTCATACTGTTTTATTTCTTCACTTCCACTCGTCCTTTTTCTCTCGCTCCTCGTTTATAGATGTGTTTCCTTGTTTTTCTCAGCCTCTCTCTCTATCTGTCTGTCTCCGTCTGTCTCTGTCCCTGTGTCTTTCTGTCCCCTGCTTTCAGAGGCTGTGTGAGCGCTGGCAGCCTGTCGATGAGCAGCATCGGTCGGCGGCGCAGCAGTCGATGACCTGACAGGCTGCAGTTATCCTTCTAATTAAGATGCCACACTTGAGTTAAACCGCAGCATTAGGATCTGATGGAGAATTGATCAGGGTGTCAGGGGGGGGGGGATGGAGAGAGAGAGTGAGGGGTGGATGGAGGGATGGAGGGGGGTGTAATGAGGGAGGGTGTAATGTGTAATGAAAGCGTGAGGGAGGAGAATAAACAAAGTAATAGTCAAGTCAATTTTATTTGTAAAGTCTAATACTAATCACAGATTTAGCTAAGAAGGTTTTAATGTCTGAACAACAACTGCTCTGCCTGTTTTTTCTTTCGTTTTTGTACTGGGATGCAGCGTGTGTTTGTTTGTTTGTTTTTCTTTTGGATTTGTACCAGACTTTTTTTGCCTGTTTTTTTTTTTTTTCTTGTACCAGACTTTTAAGAGTTCTGCTTTGATGCTCGAGGGAGAGAGAGAAAGAGAAACGCCATATGCTGTAAATCATAACATGCACTCTTTAATGAGGGGAGGGGAGTCCTGCTAGCAATGTAGGTGTCAATTCTACCTGCATTACGTTCCCTTTTCCATAATTCCCCACTCTTACCCCTGGCTTAAACAACTAGTGTGTAAAATAAGAAGCCTTGTGTGGGCCATCATGCTTTAATGTCATTCCCTCTGACTCAGGTGCCTTCAACCCTGCCTAAGTTCCTGATTTGGAATTCTGAGTCTAAGGGCTGTTCCATTGCACTTTTCCAAATCCGAGGTTGGATCTTTCCGAGTGCAATGAAACGTAGCTTCAGAAACTGGGAACCCACATATGTCAGTCAGTCATCTTCTATACCCGCTTCTATACCCGCTTCTATACCTGCTTATTCCTCATTAAGGTCGCAGGGGTCTGCTGGAGCCAATCCCAGCGCATTACGGGGAGAGGCAGGGATACACCCCAGATACACACACCATTCACTCACACACTCATACCTAGGGACAATTTAGAGTCTCCAATTAACCTCAGCATGTTTTTGGACTGTGGGAGGAAGCCAAAGTACCCAGTGAAAACCCATGCAGACACAGGGAGAAACCTTTCTCAAACAGTGGCAGACAGATGTGTACAACATCAGTGCACATCTTCTTGTTATGTGTGATTTACATCATTTCTGCATGCATGTGAGCTTTTCATTGCACTTGGAACTCAGAAAGATTCAGAAAAGGGCAATGGACAGCCCTTGAACTTGGAATTTGGAAACTCTGGAACTCTGGCAGGTTTGAAGCAGCCCAGGGCTCTGACAGTCACAGTGATGCATGAGCCAAGGACACACAGATGCTCCTTGCTTTATAGATAGACAAAAATGCCCCATACACTCCTTTAAACTGATGTTAAACAGCTTTGGACACAACATCATCCATCAACACATCAGATTAATTTCACTAATGGAAAATGGAAAAGTAGAAAAAAACATGTCAGGATTCTCATCTGGACTATTGTTTCTGTTTCTGTCTCCTTCTACCTGATGGAGGTTGATCGTTCTGGACTTTTTTTGATAGCCATGTGTTGGTCATGTGCCTGGAGTCACGCTCATGTCCTTTTTGTGCAACTTCCTTCCTTTGTTCTTTTCCCTCCCTTATATATGTTCACCTGTCTCTCATTTGTGTAGATTAGTTGATTATTTAAAGCCTGCCCTTTCCATTCACTTTTGTCATATCGTCGTGGTATGTACCACTTGTTACCTGCCTGCCACGAGAGTGACACCAGTGTGAAGCTTTCATGGAAAATGAAGTTTAAGGTTTTTTCTGGTACTGGAGGATTGAAAAATTAGCTCAGCCCACAACGATTCTGATTAGTTTTTCCCCTACAGCAAATAAAAACAGGTTCTACAAACATCTACAAACATATTCCAGATGATGTGTTAATCGTAGCCTTCAGTTTCAGACCAGACAAGTCTGATTCAAGTTCATTCTTCTTTGCAATCATTTTCTTTTTTGTGCCGTTTCAAAAGACAAATAAGATGGAAACAGATATATTGCAGATAAATAACCTAAAAAAACTTGAGAAGGTCAAGAAGGTCGCAGGTTCAAGACCTCCTTGGTCCTGGGTGTGGGACCTTTCTGTATGGAGTTTGCATGTTCTCCTCGTGTCTGCGTGGGTTTTCACCAGGTACTCCCGCTGTCCAAAAACATGCTGAGGTTAATTGGAGACTCTAAATTGCCCGTAGGTGTGAGTGTGTGAGTGAATGGTGTGTGTGCCCCAGGATAGGCTGGCGACCATCTGGGGTGTATCCCTGCCTCTCGCTGTAACACGCTGGGATTGGCTCCAGCAGACCCCTGCGACCCTAATGAGGAATAAGCAGGTATAGAAGATGACTGAAACTTGATGTGTTGAGCCACATCCAGTTACAGATGTGACATTTCTGTCCACCTGGTGAATGATAGTCAGATATTCTTTGGTATTATTCTTTTCTTTGTTACAGTCAGCTTTTTCTCTGAAAACCGAAGCTGTTGCTGTGAGGCTCTATGTCAGAAACAACCAACTCAAAGTTTCTATAAAGCTGCTGCTGATTCTCTGTACTTAACTACACAATTTCTTCATGCATTTTCATCTATTTGATCAGCCAACTTCAATTAAATGATCAATTTTCAAATTTCTTTAAATATTGATTCAATCCTTTGTGCAGTTGTTAATAAGTTGGTTTGATGTGTGCTGGAGGCGTGTGTGTTAGTGAACAACAGCAGTTGCAGGTCAGAGGTTAAAATAATCTACTGATCACAATCAATATCCTCAGAGACGCAGCTGAGTGTGTGTATGAGTGAGTGTGTGTGTTTGTGAGTGAGTGTGTGTGTGTATGTCTGTATGTTATCCAACACTGAAGCTTTGACAGGTTCTTATTGCTTCTGTCTCTCATGGTTTCACTTGATGAACCACACACACAAAGGATGGAGCTGTTGCTTCATAACAACAACAACAACAAAGCTACACAAATTGAATCGTTTAACACAAAGTGCTGCTGTGTTTCACAGTAGAGCTCGTGAGCATCTGATTCCAGCTGTGAACAGCTGTGTGTGTGTTTACAGATAAATATGAATGAGCAGCAGATCGGCTTCCTGTGTTAAAGTGCGATCGGTGAAGCGTGTTCACTCAGCTCACTGCACAGATCCTCACACAGACCTCAGTAAGAGCTCTGCACGCGACACTCAGTGGAATCAGTGGAATTAGTGTTGGCTGACAGTTTTAGTTTATGTGTGAGCGTGAGTCTCTACTCAGCTAAACCTAGCTGGAAGAATTATTAAGACCTATTATTTAATTCAATATAAGTCATGACCATCACTGTTTCTTTCAATAAATGTTATTGAATAGGTCAAATAAAGTTTGTCCAGTCAAGTCAATTTTATTTGTATAAAGCCCCAAATCACAAATTACAGCCAGGACTCAGGAGCCTTTACAGCCTGAGACATGTCACTAATAGATAATAAAACCACAGCTGTTATTTAACAGACGTAGGTTGCAGGTTCTCTCTGTCTTACGTTGCTCTTTTGTGGAACTCGTCCTCCCAGAGATGTTAAAGTGCTGCATTCAAAAATCAGTTTCTTGTTGTGAGTTGGATGTTTTAGATGAGAGTAAAACTAAAGTCTTTACATAGTTTGAGTCTATAGATCAACAGGGGTCTGGGACTGTTGAAGATGTTAAACACTGTGCAGGAATAAATGATTTAAAAAGCAAGACTGTTTTCACCAGTCTTTGACACTAGGTCGGTTCCGGCCATTCAGCTGTAAGATGACTTCACCTGTGGCTTAATGGAAACTGCAGAACTACAACAGCAGCTCAGAGAATTTCAGACATATTAGGATCACTGATCCATTAATACCGAACGGATCTTTAGTCCTGTGAAACACCATCTCATCATTTCCTGACAGACGTTCAACTCCTGCTGAAATCAGAAGCTCATTAACACACCAGAGAATTATACATGTAGTTACAGCACCACACGTATAATTAAACCTCAGAGACACAAAACCCCCAGACTCCAACACTCTGAATTCTCTTCTACTTTAAATATTACGTCATTAACTTTTAAAAAGCATGGATTATAATGTTACTGATTGAATGAATTGGATTGTTTCCTACTGGTTGAATGTGAAGAACTAATCTATTAACTAACTAATTTGGAGCAGTTTTCAGTTTTATATAATGACTTTTAAAATTAACCTCTTTATTCTGGTCAATATTTATCCTTTGAAAATTTTGCACTAGAGATAAATTCTTCTTCTAAGTTAAGTCTCATCATCACAGTTCATCACAGTCCTGAACTGAGGCAGTTTTTTTCTTTTTAACTGACAGACTTTAACTTTCATGTTGACAACAGCATCAACAGCATGTGTTAGCTCCTGACTTCTCTGTGGATTCTTCAGATCATACTGATGTCTAAATATAGGTAACTGTCTCTTTTCCTTTAATATATGGAATAAATAAAATAAATTATTGAATCTCACATATGTTTTAGTCTCTTTTAGACATAGAATCCAAGGAAACAATGATGAATGCAGCCAAGTTCTTGCCTTTTCTTGTAACTACATTACTGTGTAAATCATAGATGGTTATTTCTGATGTGAAACACAATTTTTCTTAATTTAATTAATTAAATTAATTTATTATTA
Source organism: Lepturacanthus savala (assembly GCA_030544235.1). NCBI lineage: Eukaryota > Metazoa > Chordata > Actinopteri > Scombriformes > Trichiuridae > Lepturacanthus > Lepturacanthus savala. The sequence continues at coordinate 127,857 of CM060481.1, read as the reverse complement.
TAATTAATTTCTTTTATTTCTTAAATTCATAATTTTATTTTAACCTGAAACATACATATTTATATAATCTGAGAACCTTCCCTCATCCTCCTATGCTATTAATTAGCTATTTCAGCTGCAGTGACTCAAGCTCTGGAACTAGTTAAAAAATAAATGGATGTGCAGACGCAATGAATCATGCTGCAGGATTCTGTAAGGATGCAGAAGGGAATCTGTCGGAGAGCTGAGCACAAGTGGCCAAAACCTAATCTGCAGATTGATCCTGAAATGTAAATAAATTCAATCTACTTTTATAACAATGAAATAAAATGTCAGTCAAATGTCAGACAGTCTCCATTTCACAGGCAAAAAGTGCTTCACAATGAAATAAAAAAATAAGGGCACATTAAAATAAGGGCACAAAGACAATAAAATTAGACAATAAAAAACGCTAAAATGTAAAGTGAAAGTAAAGATCAGTAAGAATAATTAGTGTTACAGCGACTGTGGAGCTGCCACCAAAAACTCAGCCAACAATTAAACAATTAAAGCTCCAAACTTCTTCTCAGGCTAAGAAGTGTATGTGTGTGTGTGTATTCACGAAAGGCTTGTAAATTGTGTGTCTCTCTATGACAGTTTCAGTGCATGTGTGTGTGGCATAATGATATTTTAATGTTTCTGACATATGTGCAGTTTGACACTTAAAGGCTGTTTCCACATTCATCTGGGAGAAGGAACATGTAATTTAAAAATTTTCTAACAAGGTAATTTTCACTTCTTTTTTATGGAAAAACCTATGGCAAAAATATAGAATGTGTGGATGGGACTTTTAAAGTATATTTAACTAGATGAAGGAGTTGTCGAATGTAAGGATCTTATTCAGAGCAACATACAGAGAAAACATTAGCATTAGCTCAGGTTGCAGCACCGAGCAGCAGCAAACACAGATTGTTTACATGAACTAACATGAATTAATATGAATTTATTCTGTGATTTTTTGATATAATTGTTTCATAGAGGAGGAGGCATCTGTAAATAATAAGTTAGCTCCAAGTAAAAAAACTCCTGAAAGCTGAAACTGCTGCAGAGAAAGGAAAAGAACTAGCGCTGCAAGCAGCATTGGAGGGCCCTCGCGGGGTATGGGTGTTCGGGGTATGGGCGAGTCGGGGTATGGGCGAGTCAGAGCATATGTGTTTGGTTTGTGTCGGGGCGATCATTGATTTTGAGGCAATATGTTGAAACTATCTCAAGTCCTTGTCTGAGGGAGAGGCAGCATAATTCACTGTCTCGCAACGCTAACACCCATTACTGAATTGTCCCCGTTTGTAAACTTTCTCATAACAAAGTTCTTGAGATGTTAGAGACACGATTTGAAGCGGTTGTGGGTTATTCTCTAGGAGAAATTTAAGTGTCACGACAGTGACTTCCTGTTGCCAGCAGGGGGCGGTCTTACGTGGTGTGAATATGAACATATACACATGTTCAGTGCAGGACTACTATCATACACAATCAATTTCATCCAGATTGTATGTTCATTTCCTGGAGAAATCGCCACTTCCTTTTTCATGGCGAAACATCAGAATTTGAGGCCTCACCGTGGTCATGCCGAAAACTTATCATCATCAAGGTCTTTAGATCTCACAGCCAAAGTTTGAAGTTGCTGCTGATAAACCCCTAGAACTAGTATGTTCAAGTATTATGTCTGCAAACAGCGTTTTTGTTGACATTCAATTCAAAATGGCCGACTTCCTGTTGGACTTAGGTTATGGGTCCAAGAGGCTTTTTTGTCTTTCTTGACCTACTTCATGTGTGTGCTGAATTTTGTGAGTCTAGGTTAAAGATAAAGCATGGGGCTTTACATTTGAAAGTTGTTTCCTGCTACCAATAGGGGCCCTATGAGTGTAAGTGAATATGAGTGTATAAATATGTTCAGGGTGGGACCCTTATGAAGCATCAGAGATTTGGTGCAGATAGAATATAGCATGTGGAAGTTATGATGAGTTGATGTCACATGGCGAGGGATGGAAACTCGCCGCCTCCCCGAGGCCACGCCCTCCAATGAAAACTCATGGTATTATAGACATTTCATCACAAAGGTCTTGACATGCCAGAAACACAATTTGAAGTGGTTATCCATAATTTCCTCTGAGAAATTCATTAAAGCGTGACGACAGTGACTTCCTGCTGCCAGCAGGGGGCGGTTTGACATGGCGTGAATATGAACAAATACACGTGTTCAGGGCGGGACTAGCATCATACACCATCAATTTCATGCAGTTAGGATGTTCCTTTCCTGGAGAAATCACAACTTCCTTTTTCATGGCGAAACATCAGGATTTGAGGCCTCGCCGAGGGCGTGGCCTCAGCAAGGCCTCAAATCCTTGAGCATCATACACCATCAATTTCATGCAGTTAGGATGTTCCTTTCATGGAGAAAACACAACTTTTTTTTTCATGGCGAAACATCAGAATTTGAGGCCTCGCTGAGGCCACGCCCTCCGATGAAAACTCACCATTTCAATGATTTTTCATGATCAAGCCCTTTAGATGCTACAACCAAAATTTGAAGTCGCTGTTGGCAATTTCCTAGGACTAGTTCGTCAAAGTACAATGCCTGCAAACAGCGTTTTCTACAACTTTTGGCGATGTTCGATTCAAGATAGTGGACTTCCTGTTGGAGTTAAGCTATGGGTACCATGGATCATTTTTGTCCGTCTTGACCTGATACATGTGTGTGCCGAATTTCGTTCCTCTATGTGAAACTATATGGTGAGGGTGTTCTTTTGAAAAATGTTAGGTGGCGCTATAGAGCCATTTTGCCACGCCCATATTCAAATCCTATAAAATACGTAAATTTTCACCAGGCCCGATGCAGCTGCCAAATTTGGTGAGTTTTCGTGTATATTCAGGCCCCCAAAAAGGCAGTTGATTACGCGGAAGAAAATCTGAAGTGTCAAACGAAGAACAATAGGGCCTCGCGTACCGCGACTGCCTTGCAGTCGCCACTCGGGCCCTAAATAGGGCCTCACGTACCGCGACTGCCTTGCAGTCGCCGCTCGGGCCCTAATAAACTAGCCGACTGATATCAGATCACAAATGAACGAGTGAAAAGAGAATCAGCCACGTCAACGATTTACCTTGGGGAGGTTGCAGCAAGATGATGACGAAAACACAGAAGCCACTTTGTATTGTGGATCCAACATGGTAGCAGAAATGTAATGTTATTTACCTTTGATACAGCCTTAGAAAGTGTTCTAAGTAATTAGGATTGCATGATAATTTTGAAAAATGAGCCAACTTTTAGCGTTAACTCATAGTCATCAGGTATCGTGTTAGTCGTTAGTGAGTGTCTGTGTGTGTGTGTATGTGTGTGTGTAAGCTGTTACCAGCTCTCAGCTCCTGCTGCTGTGTGTCAGGTGTCCTTCAGGCTTCTTGTCAGTGTGAGTTCATGTCTCAGCTTCATGGCCTATGTCTCTCTGCCCTCAGACATCAGCTTTTAGCTTTTAGCTCAGACATAAGGAAAAACTCACATCATGTCTGTCCAGATGTGGTTGACATGATGTGACATCTTGTCTCCTGCTGCTGGTTTTAATGAACTCATACAGATGTTTTCTTCCTGGAGCTTGTTTGTTCATCACTGATCTACCTATAAGTTGTGTATCCAGCTGATTGTTTGCACCATTACATTTTTAAAAATAAGTCAATGAGCCAGAAAAGGAGTCAATCAGTCTTTGGTACCGCTCAGGTGTTTTGAGAGACCAGGTCGCTCCTTTAGTGGCCTTCAGCTCTTCTTCTTCTTGGGTCTGGCATCTTCCTCTTCACAATACCTAAGCATTGGTTAAGGTCAGGCGAGTTTGCTGCCCAATTAAGAACAGTGACACCATGGTCCCTAAAGCAAGGCAAGACCAACAGTTGAAGTTGTGGGCGTGGTCTATTGTTATGTGACATTTGTGACTCTTGCTCAACTAATATAAAAAGAGTGAAGTCTTTCTGTGTTTTTTTGGCAGCTGTAGGTCAGATTTTCTCTGTATTGACAGTATCTATAGTAACAGTTAAAATGTTTTTTTTTCATAGTAATTAACAGCACTCATCTGTGTGAGAGACATGTTTTAACTTGCTGGAAAACAGTGCTGTGATTTTGATCCAATGTGACCCTCTGCCTTGTCTTACAAAGCTGTTACGACCAACCTGACAACGAAATGCGGTTTAAATAGACCCTCAAGGCTATTCCACTCATTGATTAACCCTGATGGACGTAATTTACATAAGTATGGGAATGTTCAAGGTTAGTTCATGCTAAAATGATTACAGTTAACCTAAAAAATAATGTTTCCTATATAGTATCAAGGTCCATGCCTGCACATCTCCAAGCTCCTCTCTCTCTCGCTCACGAAGGAGACGCTATCGACTAACCATCAAATCTCCTATCTGCACAGCGGAGCCATTTCTCCTTGTCTCAGCACTCCACACCTCCTCCATTATAGCTCATAATCTCATCTGAACAGGCAAATGACCCTCAGAGAGTCAGCGAGCAGCAGATAGAGGGAGAAGGAAAGAAGTGTAGGGAGAGAGAAAGAACGAGCAGAGGTTTAATAACATCAGGAAAAGTAGGGAACAGAAAAGAGATGGAACCAGGGACGTGTATCTATCTGTCTCGGAGGATTCAATATTAGGTAATAGTTTATGATCCATGAAAACAACACAGATGAATATGTAAAGTTATGATATAATGGATTTCAAAGCTTATTTGGAAAAATTCAGTTGTGATTTAAAAGATGCTGCTGCTTCTGAGTTCTGCTTCTTAGTTTTATCTCATGGAATGATTTCTGGCATACGAAAAATAAGACTTAGTTATTTAACAGGTGGGCTCTATTTTCAGTGCTCGTTAATGTGGCTTTGGTTTCCTGTGTGGAAAAGCTGTGGTGGAAGCAAAATTTACATCCTATAGTGAAGTAAACTGAATGTAAAAATACCCCATTACAAGTAAATGTCCTGCATGAAAAAGTACTTAATTAAAATGTAAAACATCATCAGATTTTAATATAAGGTAAATGAGTAAATATTAGTATTTACAGTTACCTTCCACCACTATCTACAATAATGGAAATATTTCTCTACTTTATCATAATGTTAAGTGTGAAAAATGTTTCCTGCCACAACTCAGAGGAAAAGACTGAATGGCTTTTGAAATGCTTTTGAAAACTGAATAAAGTTGAAGCAACCTTGGTTTGAATGTTTGTTGGTGGCTCATTCAACAGATAAACTGCAGGTGGGTTCCCGTTTGTATAATTCAGATAAGAGGATGACTTTAGCAGGAAAAGATAACATATATTACAATAGTGTTGTTGAGTTGCAGGAAGCTTTCTATGATAGAACAGCAATTATTGCTTTATACCAGCTGTGACTGGTTATATACAGACATGGAAATCACAGCTGGTGTTAACATGAAGCCAAAAACCTTTTGGTTGACTTCTCCTGGTCATGTAACTCAGATGATTCTGTTTTGAGCAGGAAATTAAAAGTACAGTTTCATTTGACCCTTTTCCCCTTAAACCCAAACAGCTGCTGAGGCCCTCGTTCCTTTCTCCATCTTCTTTTCCTTGCCACCATCAGTTGGCAGTAAACAGTGACCTGTTTGTCAGTCTCCATGTTGCTGCGAGTGGGAGTTAACACTAATGCTAACACTCTTCCCTCCATTGACAGTGACATCTCTACTGAGCTGTCAGCCAGCGGTGCATTGTCCTGGCTACTTTCCACCCCGGGTCTCTGTGACCCAACCAGGTGTCAGCACCTGCCGGTTACCGTGACAACTACATCCCAGTAGTTATTGGTCAGGCCTGCCTGCTCCTGCTGGCAGCCATAACTCCCAGCAAACGAGGCTTATGATCCTGCGCCTCCTGCGCCCTTTATGGGTGCTTGGGGAGACAATGGGGCGATTCAGACTTGCCTCCCCCGTCTCTCTTTCAGTATTTCTATTCACCCCCTCTTTCTTTCCTAACACACATATATATGGCTGAAACAACCCCCCCCCCCCCCCCCAGCTACTCAGTGATGGATGGAAAGGCAGAGGAATTAACCTTGGCTTTATGGGGGACTCATGCCACTCTCACTGCTGTCTGAGATCCCTGTTTGCCTCTGACTTTTTCTCTTCATTGTTCTGTATGTGTATGTGTGTGTGCGTGTGTGTGTGTGTGTGTGTGTGTGTGTGTGTGTGTTCACACCATGATTAGGCCAAATGATGCATATTGAGAGTTGCTTTGAAATGAGGAGCTATTTGTTTCCCTTTAACCAGAGGCACTTGTGATGAGATGAATTTCAGATTGTATTTTATTTTATTTTTTTAATCATTCAACCAAACACTAACAAATCTCTTACAAATTACATTAAAACATTTTTTTCCAGCACTGTTTGGCAAACAGAGGACATCAAGCTGTTGCTAATTAGCTAATTAGCAGCAGCTTGTGTCTCTAATAGCCTAAGATTGAGATGTTCAGGAGGCTTTAGACAGTGAATGAAGCAGTTTTATGTAAATCTGTGTTTCAGTGCTGCTACAACTGAAATCCTTTTACCTGTTACAGACAGTTGAAAAAACACCAAGATGTGTATGTAGCTTTAAAACCTTAGGCTGATGACCTCGACACAGACTGAGACTGAGAAGCAGCTGTCTTCAGTGATTAAAAATGCATTAGTTTAGATTTGTTTCTAATTTTTTTTTTATTAATTTCACACTTCATACTAGAATGCAAGAAAGAGCAATACATTACAAAGAATAAGTGTTTTGGTGCAACACTGTCACAGTCAGCATCATTTTTTTTCCTGTGTCTAAAGAACACGCACCCACATATTCACACACACACCCACACACACACACATATACACGATTTCCCTCCTGTATCAGGGTCTGAATCAGTAACTAACTCCTTTCAAGCAGTGTGATCATGTCCGTTCATAAAACCATTGGGACAATGTGTCACAGGAGGCATTGACCCTGCTCTTAACCCTCCTGCTGCCCCCTCCCCACAGCCAATTCCAGGTAGTGATGGTGGAGTGAAGAGGGGACGGGGAGAGGTGATGGAGGTTAATAGTCCATCTCTCCTTAGCAGCTGTAAAGGGCCCAGACAGTGTGTTCGTGCTTTAGTGGCGGGTCAATTGTACATGTCCCTTTGTATTAAAGCTCAGAGGTGACAGACAGCCTGGTAGGGAGGGGGGTATTATTTTGCTGCAGCATTAGCTGAGGGGACTAACAGACTAAAGCTACTGTGTATATGGAAGCATCCATACAACTCAAACTTCATTTAAGCATTGGTTGTTTCTCTCTGCAAGAAAACAGATCACATCAGTTCACATAAGGTCAAAATCACAGACCGACTATTATATCTAAGACTTTTATAGTCTGTGGTGAAGGCAACAATGAAATCTTCCTGCAATGATAACAATTCAGAACCAGTTGTCCTGTATATTGGCTGTAGAAGAACCACCATGTTTATTCTCATTGACTCCCTGAACAGAACTTCTCCAGCTTATTTTAAGGTGGGCAAAAAATCAAATCCAGGAACTTTTCTTTATGTTCTTGATGTTTAAACTTAAGTCCCAGGTTTATTTTTCAGTTTTTCTGCTAAATGATAAAGGATAATACATATGAAATATCTCAACAACCACAAAGTTATAGTATATAGTATATATATATATATATATATATATATATATATATATATATATATATATAGAAGATTAGCTGACTACAGAATGTTGCTGTTATAAAAATGTTGTGGTTACTGAAAAAAAAAGAATCATGTTTTACTAGAGATAAAAAGTACTTCATTTAAAACTTAAAACAAGACCAAACTGACTAAAATCAGAGAAAAAAATTGAAATAAGCTAAATTATCTGCATAGATATTGAACTGTGGATATTGATGATATATATTAATACTGTAACACTAAAATTGTGTTTTACTACAGATAAAATACTTTATTTAGTGTTGTAGCTGAGGTTTTCTTATGCGATGTATATATAAAACTCCCCTATATCATGGGGGTTCGGGATTTTAACAGGTGAAGAAATAAACTCTTGTCTTTGCATCACAACAAAGTGCAGACAGCAGCAGTTGTTACATCATCATAATCACAAATTGTATGACATTATTTTAACAGATCAATATACCAACAATATCAGTGTCAATGACAAAAAGCAGCCACAACTATACAACAACTATGAATATTACGTTCCGTGTCAGCATATACAAATAGAAATGTATGTGAATCTATACTCTGTGGTTAAAGTTCCCATCACGATGCAGTTTTTATCTCACTATCATGTGAAAAAGCATTAAATGAATTGAAATACTGTCTTGCATCTGGATGGAAAAAATGGATTTTGCTCACATTGCTCTCAGATCATAAAAACAGCGTTTGTCAGCGTTGAGCCGAGTGATGGAAGGAGAACCTGGATTCTGGCCAACTGCAAAACATGCTGCAGAAAACATCTAAAGAAAATGCACTGATTGTAAAATTGCATATTATTATTAGTTATAATCTGCTTACACATCTAACTCAGTGACCTGTGTATGTTTTGCGATACAGATGCCAACTGTTTTCTGAAAGAATATAATACACATTTTTTACAATTTTATTTTCTATGTTTAAAATTAGTCGAATGTTATATTGCACATTGAAAATCTATTCAAAAAATCAAATTAAATCCTGAAATCACAGATTGACGTCAAAGACGGACAATATCTGTATGTTACCTTTTACTTCATTTATCGTTAAAATAAAAAATGCTGTGAGAACATTATTAAGCCTCTGTATTGTTTATGGGGTCTGATGTGTGTGTGTGTGTGTGTGTGTATGTGTGTGTGTGCACATGCATGTGTGTGTGTCTGCAGATTACTTGCAAAATCTGATCTGACCTAAGAAATGGCAGAATGTGGCCGTCAGACGTCATTCACACACACTTATAAAGACATGTTAGAAAAACCCATGGTGACCCATCACATTGATTGTTTGTGTGACAGAGAAACGTGAATGTTTGTTTGTGTCCTGATACATAATCAGGTGTGGCGGCTGGAGCTCGTCTGTCTCCCCATCAGACCGTTACCGTGGTGATAGGAGCTGAGCCCTGTCCCCGCCCTGCGACGTCATGTCACAGTGGCCAGCTGACACACGCAACAGACACACGCAACACATGGAACGAATGTGTATTTGTGTGTGTGCGTGCATGTTTTGGGAAACAGCTGAGTGGCCCTGGCAGTCTGTCCCTTAGGATCAGTCCATTGTGTGTGACCCCAACACACACACATATGTTTTATCTTTTATCAAGCTATTTATGAGATTCTCCAAGACACTTTACATGACAAATTAAATCAATGATAAAATAACCTATAAACTAAAACCTAAAAGCTCAGGCAGCAATGTCTAAACTGGACTAAAGCAAAATGTTTCCATCAATTTTCCAAAATAAATAATATATTTTTAAATCCTAATCACAGGACGGAATTCGGCTGCTTCTCATGTTCCTGTGTGAATGTGTCAGTGTTGTGATTCTCTGCCACAGTTTCACAGAAAAATATTTAACATTTTTTAAAATCTTGGTTATTTTTTACTTGGTTATTTTTATACATTTACTGTGTCTATAAAACAGAGTCATAGTTGTATTTGTTTTGTCGGTTTTTGAAATGAAACATACACTTTCTTTCGAATATTTTTAAGAAAACAGTTAAAATCTGGATGGAAACTAATCAGTAATCACTAAATTATTGACACACACACAAACATACACTCACATTTAAAAAGACACACATTTAAAAACATGCACACGTTGAAGGCGGACAGAAAGGGGGAGGAGCTGCTCTGCTGCTTCCTGTGTGTGAGGAAGAGCATCAGACCTGAGACAATGTCACAGCCAATCACCTTCAACACAGTCACATGACTCCTTGCAGTTGTCTCATCTTGCCTTTGTCCTAAAACATTCTGATAATCTCCAATCTGAAGACTCTACTTGTCCAAATACTTATCCTTCTCCTCCCATATTATCTCTTCCTTTTTTATTCTTCCTCTCCTCCTCCTCCTCCCTTTTTTTCTCTTGTTCGTGGCCAGGCCAGCTCATTGATCTCTGTCAGTATTGAATGTCAGAGACACGTTCAAAGATGCTTTTCGCTGCCCATTAATAATTCACATTGTCTGAATCATCAATAATAATTCTCACAGAGCAATCATTCAGCTTTACCACCACTCTCTCTCTCACTCTCTCTCTTTCTCTGTCCTTCTCTTTATCCTGTTCCTGCCCTGGGCCATTCTTTCTTTCTTCACCTTCTTCCCTACTTAAACTCTGTGATATCTCTTTTTGCTTATTCGGCCCACTTTCAGCTCTTTTATGTGTATCCATATCTTTTGGTCCTTTTTCCCTCAGCAGGCAGTTTTTCACGAGGTCAGTGCAGGTTTTACAGTTATGGATTATATACACATGACTGATCTCCTCCGTATTCTAATGTAGCGCTGTTGTTTTCCCCTGATTTCCCTCATGTAATAAAACATTTAACATTATTATTAGACTGGCAGGAAAACACTGCCGCCGTCTTCTTCTTTAACTGCAGCAATAACTCAGCTGCTGTCAATCACCTGCTCAAAAATGAATGAGGATGGACTGTGTGTCACCGGCCAGCCTGGATATTTACTTTAATAGATATAGTGGAAGAGGAAGAGGAGGAGGAGGAGGAGGACAAATAGAGGCAGAAAGCTTCTCTTAATGTACATGTAAAACTCTCCGGTGGGGCCATGCCAAGTGTAAGTGGTTGAGTGATATTGGCAAAGGGAAAGAGGAGCAATGGATGGAGAGAAAGTGTCAGATTTAGGCATTTTCCTTAATGCTATAAGAGCTTATTGATATTTTGATTTTCACCGAGGGCCAGAAGCTGCTGAGCCAGCTGCTTTTCTGTCTCTTTACGGCTGAGAGATGAGGAGAACAGGAGGAGCCGGGGAAACCACCACCACCACCGGGGTGATAGAGGAGGTTTGATAGAGGAGGTGATAGAGGAAGTGAGGGAGGAGTTGAGTGCAGGGAACAGTCACCTCAGGTCCGCCTGGTTTTATTTTAATGAAGAGAAGGTGAGGGGGTAAGGAGGAGGTGATGGATGGATGAGGTGAGGAGGCAATAGCGGAGGATGAGTTGATGGAGTTAAGGGCAGGTCTGTCTGGTTTTATTCTAATGGTTCAGTGCCCATAGGAAGTATATGTTCCTATAGAAAAGTGAGAGCTTAAGTAGATTTGACATGTTTGGTCAAATGCGGGTGTATTGGACTGTTAAATAGTCTTAATAGACAAATTTTACATTAAGACATGGACATACATTGAGATAAGGTGAAACATGCAAATACATTTATTGCAAGAAAAAGGCTAGAATTTATGTTGAAAGTGCAGATATCAATCTACATATCAGTTTTGAAATAATGTTGATAGGCCAAGTAATAAATATAATAAATATCTTACTTCATAGGTTTTCCTGTATAGTGTAACAACCCGTGCATGTTACTGTAATTCTCTGTAAATGTGTCTTGGGGTAAGAAGGCTGCGGCCCACAGGAGCCTGTGTTAGCATGAGCAATAAAGTAGCAGCTAATCCGGCTAACGTCTTAGTGTGTGGTTTTTGAGAGAGGTTAAAATACTTGTGTTCTTTTGGCTGCATGATCGGTGCAGGAAGAAATGGGACAACAGAGCTTTGAATTGTAATGAAAATGCTGGGAAGCAACATGAGGAGAAGTCGTGATACAGAGCTTTACACTGTAAATAAAGTGCTGCTGCAGGATAGCGTGTAAGTCTATGGGATTTATGGGATATATAATATATAATAATGATGTTTTTAATATCTATCAACAAAAATCTAAAAAAAAACAATGTACACCACTGTACCATGCATAAGCTATATCCGAAAGCTGTGGTTGATCTAAGAGCTACATGAGGCACAGACGCTCCTTGTGTTTAAAGATAGATGATTTTGGCTCTTGTCAAAAGGAAAAATAAAATCATATTTGTGCTTTAAACAAATTTACTGTCACTTTATTGCCACTTCAGACTATAAGATGTGACTTATGCGGCTTACAGAGAATAAATCTACACTAAATGGTGCTTTAACAGTAGTTTTCTGACACAGTGCTGGTGTACAGAGCAAAACACGTTGGACAAATTAAACCTTAAGTTGTGTTGGCTCATTCAACCCAAAGTTTTGTGAGATTTATATTGAATGTTATAGGGTTAAGAATTAAATAATTTTAAACCAGCACAATAAAGGTAAGGGTCACATTATTCATTAGTCTGCTTCAAAATAACACAACACACCATCAGAGAAACAATAAACCAACAGACTCCAATCAGCATTTGGGCTAAATAACTCAGCACACTTTTGTGCTTTTTGCTTGCATTTTCATAAATACACTATCAAAACTGAGACATTAACCTGTGAGTTAAACAGCATAATATGGTTCCTTCACCTACAGCATCACATCATAAATCATTTCTGTTTAAACAGCGATGATTCAGTCTGATCACAACATGTTTCTCACAGTTGTGAACTGTAATATGTTTCATATGTGGATTTATTGAGGATTTCAGCCTTTACATTACGTATTGGATGATGAGTTTTTCAATCAAATAGATTCATAAAATTTGTGCAACAGAAACAATTAAAGATCTTGCAAAAATTTAAATTGAATAAAATGTATAAATAAAGTAGCATAAGCAATAAAACAAAACTGCAGCTGCTCTGTCCAAAATTAATAATTACAGCTTCTGTTCCAGTGACAGTTTAAACACACTCTGACGGAACAGAATCTTCAGTTCTTACTGACAAGGCAAAGCTCAGAATCAGCTCTACCGAACCTGCTTCTGCTTTAATTGAAAATGTTGTTAATGACTCTCAGAGGGAAACAGACTCTGCTCAGAGCAAAATCAAAATATACACAAACATCTCTGATTTAAACATGTTTCTCTCACACACATGCAACTGAAAAAAGATGCTGATTTTAGAATCACGGTTCTATTACAAACTTCAGATAAAAACACGGAGATGTAACTAGCATCATATAAAAGGTGGAAGAAAATGATGAAATGATGAAAATGAACACAGTGTGTGCGCAGCTTCTTTTGGCTCTCGTCTGATGCTGATTTGCACATTTTAGAATCAGTTATATGATCTGACTAAATGCATCAAACTAAATGGAAATATTATAGCGTCACAGTGACCTGAACATGAGCTTTAATCTCATCAAAGGACAAAAAGATGGAATGAAAAATGTTTTTAAATAGCCTAAAATATATGTTAGTAATATTTTTCAAAATACTTCATTAAATACTTCATGCTGAGGTGAACATTTTTAAGGGAAGAGTTGAGCTTGTATTCATGTGTATACGTAACCAATTATGAATTAATGAATCAATCACCCCAGAAAACCACAGCACAGCTGTTTCACATCTGAGGCATCAGCCTCCATGAACAATGACACAGAATTTGAAGTGTTTGTCTCACCTGCTTCAGATCTGTTCCACCTATTAACAGAACACTGATCTGTGCTGCAGCTGCAGTTGAAGCCCACAGATCAGTGATATTTAATCTGCAGGAGGACACGCTCACCTGAGTCAATGCTCAGGTGCTGCAGGAAACACACACATCACTGATCAGGGTTTAATGTGTACAGATTATAAAATAAATATACTTCAGTCATAGTGTTTGTTGAATATCACAAGTTGTGTGGTCAGAATTACATTTTCATTTGACTTTTCTTTTATTATTTTAATTAGATAAATTTTGTTTAATTTAATATGAAACAAGGATTTTATATTATCTCTCATTATTACCTAAACAAAAATAAAAGTAAACAAAACAAAACAAATCCAACTTCATCAACATCATTAAAAACAAATAGGGATAAATCATCATGAGCAGTGAGGTCACAGTCTGATGGGAAGAAGCTGTGAAGATGTATAAACGGAATATTTAGAAATTCATACTAACTCTGAGTTATCACTATTGATATTTTCTTAATAGCAAATTGCTCAACAATAAAATGTTGAATAAAAATACCTGGTATTTATTTAAGACAGTGGAGTTAATATAGATGCTCTGGTGTGATGTCACTGATCCTCAGAAAGTGCTGATTACACCTATTGCAGAGTGTAGGCACAGTATGTTTGTGTGTGTGTGTGTGTGTGTGTGTGTGTGTGTGTGTGTGTGTGTGTGTGTGTGTGTGTGTGTGTGTGTGTGTGTGTGTGTGTGTGAGAGTGTGTGTTTGTGTGTGTGTGTGTGTGTGTGTGTGTGTGTGTGTGTTGAAGGATAGGCAGTAAGGGATATGACCTGAAGCTGGTGCCAGTTTTCACTTCCTGTACTTATTGACACCTGCTTCCTGTTGCAGCAGGAAGTGGCCACGCAGCATCACAGCCGAGTGAAACTGGAGACAGTTTAATGCTACGACGCATTTGTGTCGGCAAAAAATCAGCCTCCGGATAAATTATGAATGAGTTGATGGAGGAGATACCAGGAGGAGGAGGGAGACGAGGAAGGATGACGTTAGAATGGGAAACAGCTGGAGGCACACACACAGACAGACACGCAGACACACATTCACACACAAACAGAACAGACACACACACAGACACATACTCACACATAGACAGACACAGAGACACACACACAAATAGTAATGACGTTAGTAAAGATGTATTATTTTTTTCAGTCAAACATTTCTCAGCAGTAAATTATTCTCTGGTATAAAAGTAAATGAAGAAAAGGAGAGTTTAGATTCATGGAATGATTCCGAATTTGTTGCCTTCAAGTCAGATGAAGAAAAAGAAAATTAATAAAAAAGAAGATGCAAGAAAATAAGGGAAGAAATAAAGACAGACGGATGAAAGGTGAAAATATAGATGGAAATAAAAAAAATAAATGAAAGAGAGAAATGTGTGAGCTGGACGGAATAAAAGTCACAGTCAGTCAGTCAGTCATTTTCTATACCTGCTTATTCCTCATTAGGGTCACAGGGGTCTGCTGGAGCCAATCCCAGCACGTTACAGCAAGAGGCAGGGATACACCCCAAATAGTCGCCAGCCAATCGTGGGGCATACACACCATTCACTCACACCTACGGGCAATTTAGAGTCTCCAATTAACCTCATCATGTTTTTGGACTGTGGGAGGAAGCCGGAGTACCCGGTGAAAACCCACGCAGACACGGGGAGAACATGCAAACTCCACACAGAAAGGTCCCAGACCCAGACCCAGGACCAAGGAGGTCTTGAACCTGCGAGCTTCTTGCTTTGAGGCAACAGCGCTAACCCCTGTGCCACTGTGTCACCATAAAAGTCACAATGTGTAAATAAATTAGGAAAAATAAGATAAGAAATAAAAAGAAAACAAAGACAAAAGGGAGGAAATTAACAAGGAAAGAAAGGTAAGTGGAAATAAAAGGAAACATTTATAGATACAAAGATGGATGGAAGAAAGAAAGAAATGAAGGAAATAAGTAAAATATTTAAGAGAAAAAAGAAAGAAGCACATTAAGAAAGGAGGAAGGAAGAAAAGGGAAAGAGAAGGAAAATAGGAAACTGATACAAAAAAGGAAGGAAGAAGGAAAGTAATGAGGAAAGAAAGAAAGGAAGAAAGGATGAGGAAAATAAGGACAGATGTAAAGAATAAAAAATAAAGAAAGATGAGAAGATGCATATAAGGAGTAAAGAGACTTTTAAGTAAAGAAACAGTTAGTTTCCAGCTGTTTTCGGTATGTATTTACTTGGCTGACCCTGAACATCTGTGAAAGTGCAGGATGACAAATGCATGAAGGGAAATGTGCAGTGAATTAAAAAGTAGTCCTTATTTGATCCATAATTGATCGTCTTCATGTGTGGTGGCTGGTGAGTGAAACAGCAGCAGCTGATAGCTGATAGCAGTAGATAACAAGGGCTCCTCCCTCACTGTGACGGTGGAACGTGACCGCAGGTTGGAGAAGGCGAGCAGTGAGGAGAGCGCCGCACTTCCATTGCTTGATGTTTCCCTCTCTTTTCTTTTAATGAGCGTCAGAATGTAGGTTTCATTTTTTAAGAAAGGGAGGGAGGAGGGAGAAGAAAAACAACAACAACATACAACAAGAAAGCAGAAAAAGACCAAAAGAAGCTGCGTTGTGATAAAGTGCTGACTGAGTGTTCACGGCAAGTTGTGATGTAGGGCAGCAGCCACAAGTCTGAGCATTTATCTCAGTGATTAGAGGCAGCACAGAAACTTCACTCACCAGAGAAGCACAAAACACCACAACATCACTGACATTATATTCACTTTAACCTGGGGTCATACGGGGAAATGAAAGCTGCTGTTAAATAGACAGGTTCATCATCATTTCACCTCATTGCTGCATTTATTCAGAACCAATATGCAACTATTACAGAATAAAATGTCTAGAAATAAATAAACCTGTGTGAAATATGTTGTAGAGTTGTGAACTTTCTTTATCACAAAAGTTTCCAACTATTTTCAAACCTGGAGAAATGTTGTGGCTGTCATGAATTTGTTTTTAAATAATGTATTTATTTTACACTCACGAAATTAACATCTACATAATGTGTTCAAAAATGTTTGTCCCTGCCCCCGACAGGAAGTCAATCAACTAATCAACTCAATTTATTAGTCTTACTTGTGTAAGACTTCCTCTGAGGGCTTCAACTCCTTTTCCTAGCTTTACAGTTTAAGGCTATTTAAGGAACTTTAAGCCTCTTAAAGGCTTTTTTTCCCAAAATGCTTGATAGTTTGCTTCACTGCAGATTTCCATCCAAATGTGTGATACAAATTTACCAGAATTTCCTGAAAATTGTCAAAGGAAAATTTTAATTAATGTGTATTTCAATCCACTAATGTTCTATAATGTATTTATATGGTAATAATATAAAGACAAACATTCTATAACAATTTTCCAGACAGGTTCATTGATGCATTGGATCTGTAGCAAGCGGATGCAATTTAAAACATAGATGCCTCACGTGACCTGTTGGCTTCATGTGTTAATTTGAGGACTGTTTGTGTTTACAGAGAGTATGTCTACATTTTGCTTTTATTGATAAAGTAACATTTCTACTTCAGCTGGACAAAACAAACATTTTGCGATTCTATTTCTTCTCCCCAGAAATATGCATGTATGCTCAAGTTGAAAATGGAAAAAAGGCAATATGATTGGAAACACCCCATCACAATTATACACACACACACACACACACACACACACACACAGGACACAGCAGTTAACTAACCCTAACTGCTGAACCTATAGCACCTACTACATCCTATGGTAAAATGTAGAAACATGTCCAGTAGCTGCAGGATCATTAAAGTTAAGTTGGAGAAATGTTCAGCTTTACTCTCAGAGCAATGAACAGTTCTTGTCTCTTCACTGAAAACAAGAAAACCTCCCATCTTCCTACAGGAGGATTTGTTTACGTCTCCTCACACAAAGATGGAGAAAAGACAAAAGAGGCAGCAAACAGCAGTAATGGCTCATCCAGCAGCATAGCTGTGTGTGTGTGTTATATTATTAATAAAACAGCAGCAGCTGTCACACAGCGAATGATTCCACACAGGACAGCAGCCACCAGGCTGATGAACAATAGCTCCATCACAGACACTAACAAAAATACAGAGCTGAAGGATCGGTCGATGTAAATGGAAGAAAACCGTGTGTCAATAAAGAATCAACAAAGGGAGAGATGGAAGAAAATAAAAAATGTGAAGAGAGAAAATTAAAAAAATGAAAATGGAAAAAAAGAATATAAAGGATGAAAGAAAGCATGAAGGAAAATGTGAAAGGATAGAAAAAATGTAGCAAAACAATGCAAAATAAGGAGAGAAGAGAGAAAATGCAAATACATAAAATAAGGAAACAAGCATGTAATAAAAGAAGGAAGAGAGTGAAAAATGTAACAGAGAAAGGAACTGAAGAAAAAAAGAACAACATATTGAGAAGAATGACAACTAAAAAAATAAAATGTGAATGGACACAATGGCAAAGACAACTTCAGAAGGAAATAAACAAAATGAAACAAATGAGGGAAAAATGTGACAGAGAAAGAAAAAAAGAAAAAGAAAGAAAACTAAGGAATAAAAAATGAATAAAAGATAGACAAAAAAGAAAGTACAAAGTGAAGAAAGAAGAAAGTAAAGTTAAAAGTACAGAATGAAACCAGAGAAAAAAGAAACATTACATTAACTTCTCTAAAACAAACAGGGTAGTGAACAATTAAAGGACCCTTTGTGCCTCACATCATCCACCTCCTCAACCTGTCTGTTCTCTTCCTCTTGCTGACTGGCTGTGATTGGCTTCTCTGAGCGGTGAGTGTGAGCTTGGCAGGTTGTGGATACTGTGTCGTAGTGACATTCGCTGTCCTGACTCTGTCTCCATGGCGATGGCGGTTTGTGGTAACAGGTTGTCCCCATAGTGACAGGCCTGTCATGGGCCCACGTGCCAGAGCAGAAAAACACAAAGTGAAATGGCTTCTCCTCTGTTACTGACCCAAGCTGAGCAGGTCGAGTCTGAAGCTTCACAACAAGTTAAAGTCAGTAACCTGCTTAATGTGGTTTGTCAGGTCAGATTTGGATTCTGGACTCTGCTGGAAAATTTCATTGTATTTAGAGTGCAACTGGAAATTATTCACAGCGCTTCAATTTTTTCATATTTTGTTATGTTACAGCCTTGTTCAAAAATGGATTCAATTCATTTTTTTCCCTCAGAATTCTACACACAATACCCCATAATGACAATGTGAAAAAAGCTTTTTTGAGATTTTTGCAGATTTATGACAAATACAAAACTAAGAAACCACATGTACATAAGTATTCACAGCCTTTACAATGAAGCTCAAAATTGAGCTCAGGTGCATCCTGTTTCCACTGATCATCCTTGAGATGTTTCTACAGCTTATTTGGAGTCCATCTGTGGTAAATTCAGTTGATTTGACATGATTTGGATAGGCACACACCTGTGTATATAAGGTCCCAGAGTTGACAGTGCATGTCAGAGCACAAACCAAGCATAAAGTCAAAGGATATGTCTGTAGACCTCCGAGACAGGATTGTCTCAAGGTACAAATTTGGGGAATGGTACAGAAAAATGTCTGCTTCTTTGAAGGTCCCAATGAGCACAGTGGCCTCCATCATCTGTAAATGGAAGTTTGGAACTATCAGGACTCTTCCTAGCATCTAAACTGAGTGATAAGGGTAGAAGGGACTTAGTCAGGGAGGTGACTAAGATGTTCAGACTTCCAGCGTTCCTCTGTGGAGAGAGAAGAACCTTCCAGAAGGACAACCATCTCTGCAGCAATCCACCAATCAGGCCTATATGGTAGAGTGGCCAGATGGAAGCCACTCCTTAGTAAAAGGAACATGGCAGCCCGTCTGGAGTTTGCCAAAAGGCACCTGAAGGACTCTCAGACCCTGAGTAACAAAATTCTCTGGTCTGATGAGACAAACATTGAACTCTTTGGCGTGAATGCCAGGTATCATGGCACCGCTCATCACCAGGCTAATACCATCCCTACAGTGAAGCATGGTGGTGGCAGCATCGTGCTGTGGGGATGTTTTTCAGCAGCAGGAACTGGGAGACTAGTCAGGATAGAAGGAAAGATGAATGCAGCAATGTACAGAGACATCCTGGATGAAAACCTGCTCCAGAGCACTCTTGACCTCAGACTGGGGCGACGGTTCATCTTTCAGCAGGACAACAACCCTAAGCACACAGCCAAGGTATCAAAAGAGTGGCTTCAGGACAACTCTGTGAATGTCCTTGTGTTATAAATTCCCTCTGTTAATTCCTTTATTAATAGGTAGATGATATACATATTTATTCACACATCGATTTGCAATATAATTTTCAGTATGTAATAATAATTTAGTCAGGCGCTTGAGAGTCAGTCCTGCGAGTTCTGTTGTTTAAGTTTCGTTTTGGAGTTAGCGAAAAAAAAAAGAGTTAGCAGTGTGTGTCTGTTTTCTTCTGATAATTTATATGAAAGAAGAAGAACAAACTAAATTGTGTCTTTATTCTCTAACCAAATGCAGTCGTGGTCAAGAGTCCCCAGCATTACAGTCCTCCCCAGTAATATCCAATACCTTGAGTGGCCCAGCCAGAACACAGACTTGAATCCAATTGAACATCTCTGGAGAGATCTGAAAATGGCTGTGCACCAACGCTTCCCATCCAATTTGATGGAGCTTGAGAGGTGCTGTAAAGACGAATGGGCAAAACTGCCCAAAGACAGGTGTGCCAAGCTTGTGGCATCATATTCAAAAAATCTTGAGGCTGTAATTGCTGCCAAAGGTGCATCAACAAAGTATTGAGCAAATACTTATGTACATGTGGTTTCTTAGTTTTTTTTTTTTTTTTAAATTTTTAATACATTTGCAAAAATCTCAAAAAGTTTTTCACATTGTCATTATGGGGTGTTGTGTGTAGAATTTTGAGGAAAAAAATGAATTGAATCCATTTTGGAATAAGGCTGTAACATAAAAAATGTGAGAGAGGAGAGAACGTGCAAACCCCACACAGAAAGGTCCCAGACTTAGGAGGTCTTGAACCTGTGACCCTTCTGCTGTGAGGCAACAGTGCTAACCCCTGGGCCAACATGTCACACCTTGTTTGCTTTATGTTTAGGTATAAAACATTTCATTAGTTTTAGGAAATGCTGCTGTTGAAATGTGCCAATCACTTTTTTGCTGCTGCTTTTCACCTCCTACAGTGGATATGTCACTGGTCTGATTTGCTGGGTCTATTTGAATTGGTAGAACATCACTTTTCATCTAAATAAGCAGCACAGCATTCCTGATGTTCTAAGAGCAGTTTCAAGCTGTGGCTCCATGTGTATTCAACCCAGACCCTTTTGACTACTGCAAATGCAGAGTAATTCAGGATGTCTCAGGTGTGAACATCACTCCAAGGGGCAATGACGGGTCTCATGCAGCAGACAGGGGGCGTTGGGAGAAGGTGGGATCAAAGAATCTTTATTTGACTCCTGGGAGGGATGTTTTTCAAACTATAAGTCTTGCTTAAACTTTTATCTGGGTCTTTTCTTCATCTAGAATGCCAGCACTCTGTCTATAGTTCATTCTTTACCAGAAGCCAAAATTTCGAAGCCGAAGTTACTGCTACAGCTGAAAAACAGTGGATCAATGACAGAAGAGTTTGATCCAATGCTCCAATGACACCTGGAGTCTGGTGATAAGCAGCCAATCCAGAATGCTGCTATATTTACAGGCACTAGAAGATGAGATCATATCTCACCAGTATTAGCCGCTCTGCGCTGGCCTGTACAATAACTGCCTGTGAAATCAAGAATAGAATTTGAAGTCCTCTTCACCTACAAATCCCTTCATGGTCAGGTTCCATCCTATCATAAGGATCTCATAGTTCCATATCGTCCATTGAGAACACTGTGCTTCCAAAAAACAGCTTACTAGAGGTTTCCAGAATTTTTAAAATTAAAATGGGAGGCAGAGCCTTCAACTACAGGCTCCTCTCCTTTCTGTTTCTTTCTGTTTCTGTCCGATGGGCAGACATCCTCCCTACATTTAAGAAGAGGTTAAAAATGTTCTTTTTGGTAGGACTTACGATATAAAACTGCATAGAGTAGACACACAAGTTATTTGTTACACATTTGTTTTTCTACATGAGACACATATGTGGATCTGATAATTCTCGCTTAAGGTCACGGTGGTTAGGGCAGCACTTCCATTCCTCCTTCCAGGCAAAGTCGAGGGAAGTTTCAATTCTCATAGATTAAAATATTCCCTTTGTCCATCACAGTGTTGTATCAGACACTAATGGCTGTTTCATCATCATTACAGGGAAATTATATGATATAAATATAGCCCTTGCCAACATATACACTCCAAATGTAGATGATGTATATAAGCTCATACACTTATTCTCTGCAGTGATTTCAACTGTTGGCTAGATCCTGTGTTGGATCATTCCTCCTCAAAGCCTGATTCAATGAGTAAGTCTGCCTCACTCATTCAGTTTTTTCTTTATAATTTTGGTGTCTCTGATGTATCCAAGTGAAAAAGAGTACTCCTTCTCACACGTCCACCACACTTTCACTAGGATTGATTATTTCCACATAGATGTTCTTCGTTTTCGTCTTCTCCCGCTTTATCCGTGTTCGGGTTGCGGGGGCAGTTGCGGGGTCTTACCCGGGGCCGCCGCCCAGAGGGACGTGCCCGGATCACCTCACCATCAATTTTTACCAATTGCTTGTTCCTGCACTTATCAGGGAATAGTTATATC
This sequence comes from Lepturacanthus savala, assembly GCA_030544235.1. NCBI lineage: Eukaryota > Metazoa > Chordata > Actinopteri > Scombriformes > Trichiuridae > Lepturacanthus > Lepturacanthus savala. The sequence continues at coordinate 105,579 of CM060481.1, read as the reverse complement.
AGATAACAATACAACAGGAATATTGTAATATGCCTTCCCTCAACCTAACCTTCCTCAAATTACAAAAAGCAATGGCGTTTTAATTCAAATCTGCCTTTAAATGATGAATTTGTAAAATTTATAAAGAAACAAATATCGCTCTTCTTCCAGCTGAATGCTACTCCTGATGTATCCTACTTAGTAGTCTGGGATGTTTTTAAAGCATACCTTTAGAGGGAGAGGGCGACATGGTGGGGGGTAGGAATTGGTTCCATTTCTATATATTTCATAAACAGAAATCTACAAGTAATATGCCGAACAAACTTTAAGTATAACTTGTAGTAAACTAGTGAAATAACCAGAGTTTATAAAAAGTATACTTAAGGTATACTATAATAAACTAGAAACATGGACTTGAAGCATATAACTTGTACATTGGCAGTGTATAGATAAGTATACTTGTGATATACTTTGATAAACTAAAAATAGGGACTCGAAGTATATAACTATTACAGTGGCAGTATAGAAATACTTGTGATATACTTCAAGTATTCAAGAGGGATACACCAAGTACATTGATAGCATATAGATGAGTGTACATGTTGTATACTCATCTATATGCTATCTTTTGCAAACTTAAAATGAACTTAAAAGTATACTTTTATAAACTTAAAATGTTCCAATTTAGTCTGAAAGAGTATTACTGTGGCGAGAGGAACACCGATAGCAAAGGGGACAATCAGGATCCAGTAATTGTTGCACAACAACGCCACCTAGGGAATCTCACCCTAAGATTAAAGGTTTGTATAGAACAAACAGGAAAAAGGACACGAAGGTTCGTTTGCTAAAATGAGAGACAGGACGTAATTCAAGTTAATATACACACTTTATTTATTTCAATTATTAAAAAGACCGAAAAAAAGAGAAACACTTCACGTAGTGAAACAATCAGGATGAGAAGACTGTAGGTGCTGAGACTTACCGGTAGGGGGTGTGAGGCCAAAGAAGGGAGGTGTGAGGGGTTCGGAACAATGCAGGTTACCCCAATCATAAAAGAAAAACAACCAAAATCAAAAAGAGGAGTGCACGACACACACGGAACCCACCACCAGGACGCCAGGGACCACCACCGGCAGCTCTCAGCACTGCGACAGAATTCAAATACAATTAACACAGAACGAACACAACAAATAATACAAGGACAATCAAGACCCACACTGAACTCAACCTACAAACATAATCAATTAAGGAAAAACAATAACGTTAACCAAATATAAAGTTAACGGATATGACTAACAGAGAAATCAAAACAAAAACACAATCACATGTAACATGATCGGTCACGGTACATAAAATTGTTAAAGACCCAACCCACAAATTATTCCCGAAATAAACCCAATAAAAATAAATGGTAAAACGGCTGCCGTGAATCCCACCGCTGATGGTGAACCAACCATGCACCGCCCCGAGCACCGGCCGACCAACTCGCTGAGTCGGCAACGGGAGCGATCAGTAGGTCGTAGCGGAGCGGAGCGCCGCACCAGCGGCGGACAGGTTAACAAAACAGCGGGCAGCGGACATGCAGCCGGCGGAACACAGGCAGAACAGCAGCAGAGCAACAACCAGGCCGGGCTGATGGAGTGAGTTTATGGTTGCAGCAGAAGTTAATCCCACCTAGTTATAAAAACGCAACATAAGAGCAGGCAAATAGGTGGCTATTACAGGAGAGAATTGAGCAGGCAGCACGCAAGAGATACATACCACAATAAGGCGATAATAAAGCGCCGCCGAGCGAGTCGTGTCGCAGCGCAGAACGGGAGGAGCAACACAAGATCAGCCTAAGATTACAACACAAGCATATAGAAGCAACCAAACATGACCCAAAAAGTCAGAAATTCCGCTACGACCAACATACCTGCGGCTGGGGAGAGGCAACACCGGCACGGGCAGCCGGAAGTGGGCGTGCCCCAAAGCAAGCGAGTGAGAGACAGAGTAGTACACACCTGTCCTCTTTATATATAGCGCCCCCTCTCGGAATGGAGCTAAGAGGGCCAATAAAACAGCCCCAATCACTTAAGCAGCGGAGGTGTCCATCCTGCTACAGTCTACCCCCCCCCTTTTGCATCGTCGCCCCGACGATGGCGTTTCATCCAGGCTAATTCCAAGGCCGAAAGAGAACAGAGACTGCGTTAGACCCAGGAAGAGGGACACTTGCGCCACCACGTACAGGTTCTCCCACAGACCTTGGGAGATGGTGGACATTGGGATGTTGGCCAGCAGTTGACCGGGCAGTCCGGCGCACTGCAACCTCACCAGGATGGATAGGCATGGCAGGAGGCGGAATAGCACCATGAACAATTGGCAAACCTACAGTCACAGCTGTAGGTGCCACCACAGGATCTGGTACAGTCGGGATGTCAGCTGACTGTAAACACCGCAGCAGAGGGATGGTTTGGGGGACAGCATGAGTGGAAATTCCATGAGGAACTTCATGTCTGACAAACAAGTCAGCATCCAACAACTCATCCTCGGACTGTAGTTGGACCGGAGATGGTACAGGAGCAACAGAGGCACCCTCTGGAGAGCTAGGTCCAACCACTGCCTTTAGCAGTGAGCGATGTACCTGCTTAGTCTTGGTCAGGTCCGTTGTAGGGGCAACGGTATACACCGACCCTCCCTGCCTTGGTGCTCTCACGACTTGATACACCAGTGGGCCCCACAGATCCTGGATCTTATGGCGGCCTTTGGCACTAAAATCCCGCAATCTCACCAGCTGGCCCTCCCGGAGTGGGTCATCTCGGACATGCTGGTCATAGTCCATCTTCCTGCGCTCTGCCGCAGCCTTAAGCCTCTCTCTGGCACCCTCAAAGGCTACCTGCAAACGGGTCTGGTGCTCCTGAATCCACTCGTGGACTCTGCCACCAACAGGTTCCTGAACTCGACCCAACAGGAAGTCAACGGGGAGTCTAGCTTCCTGTCCAAACATGAGGAAGAAAGGAGACTCACCCGTTGCCTGATGGGGAGTGGTGTTATAAGAATATAACAGTTGTGGCAAACAGGAGCTCCAGTCCCGCTTGCGAGACACAGGCAGAGTGCGCAACAAGTTGTGGAGGGTCCGGTTGAATCTCTCACACTGGCCATTACCTGCGGGATGATACGGTGTCGTGCGAGACTTTTCGACACCATACAGGGCACACAGCTGCTGGACCAGAGTACCCTCAAAGTTCCGGCCCTGATCTGAATGAAGCCGAGCTGGAACACCGAACTTCGAGAACCACTCTGTCACCAACACTTGAGCCACTGTAGAGGCTCGTTGGTCACGGGTGGGAACAGCCAGGGTGTACTTGCTAAAGACATCCGTCATAACAAGTACATTTTCCACCCCATTATGGGTAGGCTCCAGGACTGTGTAGTCCATAGCCAAGATCTCATTAGGCTGTGAAGCTAACAAATGGCCAAGGTAGCTACGGGGTGCAGACTGATGGTCTTTGGCAACTTGGCACCTTTCACAGGCTTGACACCACTGTGCTACCTCCGATGACATACCTGGCCAGTAACAACGCTGCCGCAGTAACTCCAAGGTCCTTTCGACCCCTTGATGGCCGTGACCCTGGTGAACCTCAGACAGCACCTCCTCCCGCAGGACAGCAGGAAGAAGCACCTGAAAGACTGGCTCAGCCCCATCAGGGCGGAGGATCTTGCGATGCAGGACACCAGCTCTCTCAACCAACCGGTCCCACTGACGGAGGAGTGTTAAAACAGGCCGAGATAGCCGCTTCCGCTCCTCCTGATTGGGACCCTGCCCCCGCTGCCAGAACACCAAAATTCCCTGAATCACAGGGTCTGCATGCTGGAGGGCACGAATGTCAGGGAGACCCTGGTGCGGCAGCACTGAAACTACCGCTTGGGCTGCCTCTGACCGACAGGGCTGCAGGACTTGTTGTAATGGCCTGGGGAGTAATTTCCCGGGAACCATGACCTCCAAGTCCTGCACCCCAGGAGAACACTGACGCGACAATGCGTCCGCATTTTTATTGACCTTCCCAGAACGGTACTTGATATCAAAATCAAAGGCAGCAAGCTGGGCTGCCCAACGATGTTCAGTGGCGCCCAGCTTAGCAGATGACAGGTGACTAAGCGGGTTGTTGTCTGTGTAGACAATGGTCTTGTGACCCAGCAAATACTCCCTGAACTTTTCAGTCATGGCCCATTTCAGCGCCAAAAACTCCAATTTCATGGAGCTGTAGTTGACCATGTTGCGCTCTGTGGGCCTCAGACCTCGGCTGGCATAAGCTATGGGCCTCACCTTACCACCTTGCTCTTGTGACAGCACCGCCCCCAAGCCTCCATGGCTTGCATCCACCTCGAGGATAAAAGGAAGGGAGAAGTCTGCATAAGCCAGGACGGGTGCTGTGGTAAGCTTGGTTCGCAAGGCTTCAAAACTTAGACTGCACTCCTCAGTCCAGTTGGCAGCAATTGTAACCTCTGACCTCTTCAACCGCTTATTCCCCAGAGTGGCCACTAGCCTATGCAGAGGGGCAGCCAGCTTGGCGAAGCCCTCTACAAAACGGCGATAGTAGCTGGCAAAACCCAGGAATGACCGTAGCTCTGAAATAGTTGTAGGGGCTTGCCAGTTGGCTACCACCTCTACCTTGCTCGGATCAGTGGAAACACCCTGGTCAGAGATCACATGCCCTAAATAGCGCACCTCTTTCTGAAAGAAGGCACACTTAGCCAGTTTTGCCTTCAGGTCTTCTTTCTGCAACCGACCAAGCACTATTTCTAGCCTCTCCAGGTGTTGCTCAATGGAGGAAGAGAACACCACGATGTCATCGAGGTACAGGAGCAAGGATTGACATTGTTGGTCACCGAAGATCCGTTGCATCAAACGCTGGAAAGTGCTTGGGGCGTTACACAGGCCAAAGGGCATGCGGTTCCACTCAAAAAGACCGAAGGGAGTGCAGAATGCTGTTTTAGGCCGATCGGCCTCAGCGACAGGGACCTGGTTGTACCCGCTGGCTAAGTCCATAGTGGAAAACCAGCAGGCACCACCCAGTGCATCAAGGGATTCCTCGATGCGAGGAAGGGGGAAGGCATCCTTCCTGGTCTTCTGGTTCAGCTGCCGGTAATCCACACACATACGCAAGCTACCATCCTTCTTTTTAACAAGCACGATAGGGGAGGCATATGGGCTGCTACTCTCCCTAATTACCTGAGCCTCAAGCAATTTGTTGATGTGCTCTTTCACCACCTCATACTCCGAGGGTGGAATGCGCCGGTAACGCTGACGGACAGGAACATCATCCAAGAGCGGGATGTCATGCGATATCAACTCAGTGCAACCCAGATCACCGTCATGGGCAGAGAACACAGAAGTGTACCTGCTCAGCAGTGACCTTACCTGAGCCTGTTTGTCAGCAGGCAGGGAAGAGAGGTCCATGGCTGCAATCTGGTCAGACACTGAGGAATCCGCTGATTGAGATGCCACTGTAGCCACACAAGCCGGCACCTCCTTGACACCTGCTGGCAAGCTGACCACTCTAACCTCATCCAGCATCCCTACAGTGGTGCGAGGGTACAGCAACACGTCGGTAGTACCCACGTTAATGACAGGAATGTAAGCTGTACCCCCCACCACCTGAACAAGAGCAGGAGAAGCCAGAAGTCCGGCAGGAAGACCGGAGCTCAAGGGCTCAAACAGTACCGTGGTGTTAGAGTACTGTTCAGAGCAGGTGGCTGCGACAATCTTCATCGTGCCACCAAGGATGCGACACGCCTTCCTCCCCCGCACCTTAACAGCACCCGGGGCATTCCTTGGAGCCTGCACATTGGCCAGATGGCATGACTGTAAAGCCTGCAGAACCGGTGTTGGGGCCTCTGATACAGAGGGCAAATCAAAGAGTGCCAAACCATACTGACCAAAAAGCTCACGATAACATCGCCGGATGACATTCATCCCTAGAACACCAGGGACTCTCGGAGCGCCATCTGAAGGGTCCTTAACGACCAGCACCCCACATCGTGGAATAAATTTGCCACAGAGCTTAACATCCAGCTCCAAGTACCCAATATAGGGGATAGCCAACCCGTTGGCTGCTCTGAGCTGCAGCCAGTGACAAGCCTTAAGCTTCTCAAAACCCCAGGGCTGGAAATGCTGGAGAAAGAAACTCTCCGTGACAGTCGACACCATTGACCCAGTGTCAATCAAGCAAGGGAGCTTCACTCCTTGCATGTCCACATCCAAATGTGGACAAGATGCAATGAGTTTCGCTTCCCCCTCATCCGAGCCAGTCCTAACATCCGCCGAATTGTGGCTCTGCAACACGGCGGGTGCTAGTTTTCCGACGACTGAGAAGCATGAGGCCGTCTACCCAACTGCTGAGGTGACGCAAGTGAAGGAAGCTGAGAGTGCAGGGGAACACGCACCCCCTCACACTCCCGCGCAAAGTGACCAGGCTGTCGACACCCTCGGCAGATTATGGGGCCATGATGAGGGGAGCGACTACGCTGCTGGGAGCTCTGTAAGTGGGAAAGGCTCAGAGTGAGCTGATTCAGCTGCTCTTGCTGTAGTTTCAACATCTCCCTAATCTCACTCAATTCAGACACTTGGGGTGATCTAGCTGATACCAGCGGACCACCCTGGACCCCATATTGGATGCCACACACCGAGGGAAGAGAATCGCTTCGTAGCCTAACACCACCTGGCATGCCTTCACATTCCCATCTAATTGCCTCGCCCCGAACCTCAAGCAAGTCAGCCATGGGCTTCCTGCGGACCAACTGTTTAAGTTCTCTCCGGAGAGCACCATCAAGTACCTGCTCAACAAATTGGTCGCGCAGCAAAACATCTGCATTCATCATACCATTTGGTGCACGTTGTTTGATTGCCGCCATAAGACTCATTAAGGCGAGCGAAAACTCTTGCAGGGTCTCCCCCTCCTGCTGCCGGCAGGAGAAAAAGGCCTCCTGCAGGGCTATATAGGAATCAGAGGACCCATAGAGCTCTTGGAGAGCAGCAATAATTTTAGCTGGGTCCCCCCGCTCTGCAATGGAACGATACTTTATTTCTTCCCGTGCTTCCCCTTCCAAGTGGTCAAACAAGAAGAAAGCCCGATCTGATGTACCCAAATGACGAGCTCTCATACACGCTTCTGCCTCCTCAATCCACTCACTCAAGCCTATACCTGACTTTCCCCTAAACATAGGGCATTTTCTCTCACGAGGTACAAATACCAGCCGCTCCATTGGGAGGGCACTGGCAGTGGGAGAAGATGTTGGAGGAGCAGACGGAGCTGCGGGGACGGTACTAGGGCCAGGTGCGGCTGCGACCTGCTCCTGTCGCAGCCTCTCATTATCTGCTTGGAGCTGAGCTACCAGGTCCCTCAACTCCTGCAACTCTCCCTCCATCGCTACACCCTGACCCACTAGAGATCTTACCAACACGAATGAAGAGGAAGGGGGGGGGAGTCACCACTCCTTACCAGGATTCTGTAAGACTCCACCAACAAGACCTGGTTGCTGCTCTGCCTGGGAAAATTTCAGAAAACAAAAACGTTAATCACTAAACACATGTAGGGTCCCAATTAACACCACAAAGGAAAAAAAAACAAGAAACTCCAAAATGTCACTATATATATATATATATTAACTCAAACACGTCCGTCATCTAGAGCAAATCCTGCCAACAACGCCAAAACGTGGCGAGAGGAACACCGATAGCAAAGGGGACAATCAGGATCCAGTAATTGTTGCACAACAACGCCACCTAGGGAATCTCACCCTAAGATTAAAGGTTTGTATAGAACAAACAGGAAAAAGGACACGAAGGTTCGTTTGCTAAAATGAGAGACAGGACGTAATTCAAGTTAATATACACACTTTATTTATTTCAATTATTAAAAAGACCGAAAAAAAAGAGAAACACTTCACGTAGTGAAACAATCAGGATGAGAAGACTGTAGGTGCTGAGACTTACCGGTAGGGGGTGTGAGGCCAAAGAAGGGAGGTGTGAGGGGTTCGGAACAATGCAGGTTACCCCAATCATAAAAGAAAAACAACCAAAATCAAAAAGAGGAGTGCACGACACACACACGGAACCCACCACCAGGACGCCAGGGACCACCACCGGCAGCTCTCAGCACTGCGACAGAAATCAAATACAATTAACACAGAACGAACACAACAAATAATACAAGGACAATCAAGACCCACACTGAACTCAACCTACAAACATAATCAATTAAGGAAAAACAATAACGTTAACCAAATATAAAGTTAACGGATATGACTAACAGAGAAATCAAAACAAAAACACAATCACATGTAACATGATCGGTCACGGTACATAAAATTGTTAAAGACCCAACCCACAAATTATTCCCGAAATAAACCCAATAAAAATAAATGGTAAAACGGCTGCCGTGAATCCCACCGCTGATGGTGAACCAACCATGCACCGCCCCGAGCACCGGCCGACCAACTCGCTGAGTCGGCAACGGGAGCGATCAGTAGGTCGTAGCGGAGCGGAGCGCCGCACCAGCGGCGGACAGGTTAACAAAACAGCGGGCAGCGGACATGCAGCCGGCGGAACACAGGCAGAACAGCAGCAGAGCAACAACCAGGCCGGGCTGATGGAGTGAGTTTATGGTTGCAGCAGAAGTTAATCCCACCTAGTTATAAAAACGCAACATAAGAGCAGGCAAATAGGTGGCTATTACAGGAGAGAATTGAGCAGGCAGCACGCAAGAGATACATACCACAATAAGGCGATAATAAAGCGCCGCCGAGCGAGTCGTGTCGCAGCGCAGAACGGGAGGAGCAACACAAGATCAGCCTAAGATTACAACACAAGCATATAGAAGCAACCAAACATGACCCAAAAAGTCAGAAATTCCGCTACGACCAACATACCTGCGGCTGGGGAGAGGCAACACCGGCACGGGCAGCCGGAAGTGGGCGTGCCCCAAAGCAAGCGAGTGAGAGACAGAGTAGTACACACCTGTCCTCTTTATATATAGCGCCCCCTCTCGGAATGGAGCTAAGAGGGCCAATAAAACAGCCCCAATCACTTAAGCAGAGGAGGTGTCCATCCTGCTACATTACATTAGTATACTTTCTAGTACACTGAGAGTACATGGTCTGTAGTATACTTTATATACTTATACTTACACTGAAGCATACTTCAAATGTACTTTAAGTTTATTACTTTTTGCTAAGGGTCAGTTTAAAATCAATCACAAACATTCAAATGGGATGGGACAATCACTTCAGATCACATAAAGATCAACAGCACATTCATGAATTACCCTTACCAAACTCTATAAATCTGAATTTGCTAACTTTAAATCAATGAATGGTTGTTTAAATGGCCTCAGTTGTCATGGCTCCAGCTGTGTTCCCTGAGCTCCCAGTTTTTCCTGACTCCTCTCCTTGTGCTATCTCTTCCTTGTGTGTGTGTGTGTGTGTGTGTGTGTGTGTGTGTGTGTGTGTGCACACAGTAGCAGTGTCCTGGCACACCTGCCTTCAACCACCTCATTACCTGGTGTATTTCTACCAAGCTCTTCAGCCACTCATTGCTAGATTGTTGTACCATCCATGCAGTATCACCAGGGCTGCTCATGCCCTAGTTTTCGGTATAGTTTTGCTTTTGTCTTGTCCTCTTGAGTAATCAATGTTATCCCTGTTTCTAGCTCCCCTCAGTTGCTGCTGACAATTCTCCCACGACTGTCTGCTCCATTCATCATCTCCCGGCTTCACTCCCCGCTGCTTCCTTGTTTTCCAGACTCGGCCTTGCTGCCTGGTGTCCAGTGGCATCTTTGCCACGACTTCTTTGATAAACTCTTATTTAAACTGTTCATCTGTATGTGAGTCTCTGTCTCTTGCTCTTTATCTTGCTATTTATGATCCCTTTTTGATTTCTCAAGTGATCAGTCTGCATTTTTCTACAGACTGCTCTGTTAATATTAAACTTCTCATATAATCATGATTATGACAATATATCCTGTTGTCATAGTACCATTTAATTTACTAAAATTGTAAATAAAATTGTGTTGCTGTTACTCAAACCTAGTGTTTCCTCTACATTTATTCAGGAGTGGCGGCCTGCCATCCCTAAATCCTAGCCACCACCTCTTTAAATTTTTTTCCAAAAGAAACAGGCAGGAGGAGCACATTGTGTGTGAGTGTAGCGACTTAACAGAGATACAGAACAGGTAGAGCTCAAGTTAGTTTGACCCGGCACCAGCGTGAATAAATTAATTGATAGCATTAAGCCAACATTAATATCTACACATCATTTTGTAACTGCTGCCTGCATTTTTAAATAAATTTGTTGTAAAAGTAAAATCTAAGGGTAGACAGGGGTTAGTGCTGTTGCCTCACAGCAAGAAGGTCGCAGGTTCAAGACTTCCTTGGTCCTTGATCTGGGACCTTTCTGTGTGGTGTTTGCATGCATAGGTTTTCACCAGGTATTCCAGCTTCCTCCCACAGTCCAAAAACATGCTGAGGTTAATTGGAGATGCTGAATTGCCCATAGGTGTGAGTGTGTGAGTGAATGGTGTGTGTGCCCCACAATAGGCTGGCGACCATTTGGGGCCTCTCGCCTGTGATGCCCTGGGACAGACCCCTGCGACCCAAATGAGGAATAGAAGATGAACGAATGAATGAGTAATATCTAAAGTCAGTTGGTTTTGCATTAATAGCTTAAGACATCAGACATCAGGACTATTCAGAACTGTTTTTTAGAATTTTGTTTTCGATTCATTTTCTGATGCAATTAAACTACATAAAAATAATTGATGGAAACATGAATAATATTCTTCATGTCATCACTAACTGTGTCTGTTCAAAAAAGATCTGGACCACTGCTGAACAAATATTTATATATAAACCTGATTATTCAGGTGTGATGTTGGGGTTCTATTTCCTGATTATAATATTTTGGAAGCGGATAAACTCCATCTTGAGTTGGAAAACACCTTAGCTAAATATTAAAATAAAATAAGTAAAAAAGCAGCCATCCAGCCTTTAGTACATCAATTTAGCAGAAATTGTGAAGAGAATAGAAAAAGGCAAAGTGACAGTAAATTCAGCCTGATTGAGCACCAAATAAAATAAAAAAGTGTCACCATACTGCCACCAGAGCACCATTAGATAAATGCAAAATAAAACCTTAAGTGCCATAATCACCAGTGTGCAATTAAATATGAAATGAAAATGTCAGAGGAATAGACACCAAATGGCCATAACTGCTGTCTCATATCAGTGCCTCCAGGCCGCAGCAGTAAAGCTGCTGTTTGTTTGCTGCTCTCTGTTTTACTGGTGTGTGTTTACGGTCAGGGCCCAATCACAGACTGAATCTTAACGATGATGGTAATTAGACAGTGAGCTGCAGCAATGATTTAACCCCGGAAAAACATATTGAGGAGAGTGTTGGACTTGAGGAGGCCAGACAGAAAATGTCGGAGAACATGTGCAGAAATGCAGAAAAGATGTGGATTGATCATAAACAGCTCAGGTTAGAACCACTAGCTTCTATTTGGGTTGGTTTATACAATTTGCTATGCAGCTTCAGAAACATAGAAACACCATAAACACCATATAACATCATGTAAACACCATAGAATACCATATAAAAACCTTATAAACACCATGATAAAAAACATATAAACACTATATAAACACCCACTGGCCTTTATTAATACACTAGGGGATATCAAGGGGATATCAAGGATAAATAAACCACAGCTGTGTGTGTGTGTACATGTGTGTACGTATGTGTGTGTGTGTCAGGTGGAAAAATGATTAGATTTTCATTAGTAAGGAGGTAATGAACGTCTTGTGTGTGTGTGTGTGAGTGTGTGTGTGTGTGCGTGTGCATGTGCACATGGCCGTTAATGTCCGTGTGTAGTAAGAGGTGAATTAAAAGTGCATTGACTATGTGGCAGCATCATGCTGTATATTAGAGCAGGTCCAGCAGCTGCCAGCAGCTCAGCTCAGGAACTATTCATCTTCTGCAGAAAGCTCCGCCCCCATCGCCTCCATAAAACCACGGACCCACGTCCCCCTCCACCTAAGCAGAAACCCCTCCCCTCAGTAATCAAATTAATTAACATTCCTCAGATCTCACGCTCATTAATCCATCCACAGTGGTCAGCGAAAAACCGGCATAGGGAATAAGTTTGGGCACAGCAGGAGGATCGGGAGCTTTATTCTACAGTCATATAACATTTTTAGAGGGTTTCTTGTTTTGTTTTTTAATTTTGATCAAAGGTGTAAAATAAGTATGTACATTTACTTAATACGCTAGGAGCCAGGTCCACTCTTCAAGATGTTTTTGGTGCCTTTTTTTCATATAATTTAATTTTCTGGTGTATCCTGACACATAGGGGAAACTATAAAAACAATATTTTGGGGCTCAACACCTTTCTATTTGTATATATAACTCAATTTTTCCCAAAACACCAAAAAAGATTCCACCTGATAAATTCTCATCAAAGGTGATCATATTCAAGCATGTTATTATACATTTCACTGCCTTACATGGATATGAATAACTTCACTTATTTGCAAGTGTCAATTTAAGTCCAAGATGACCTTTCTAGAAGAACCTGTCATGTCCAAAGGTCTCCAATTTACCTCAAATCGGAGAAAACTTAACTTTAAAAACATTACTGGGATTAAGCGTGTTTTCGTTAAAATAAACATTATCCTAAACAAGAGTTGAGACTCAAGTTAATTACATGAAAAGTAAATAATTGTACACCCCCATTAGGGTGTATCAAGGTGCAACTACAACTTAAGCAAAGGAGGGACAAAGTCCAGGCAACATATGCTGCTCTGAGCAGAAGAAATACCTGATATGCTGACATCCATTAGGTGACAGAACGGACGCATCTGGATTTTCTTTCTTTTAGTGGTATAAGAAAATCCAGATAATTTTTCATTTTTTCACATCCACTCATAACATAACATGAACCCCTGTTCAGACAACATATATGGACAGACATATACAGCCACTGAAAATAATAACAATAAAAAAAATAAAACTGGATTTAATTATTATTCAGTTATCAGAAGGGTTTCTCTTCTTCCTCCTCCTCCTCATCCATATCATCCAAATTTCTATAAAGTTCATCTGCGGATTCATTTTCCTCTTCTACCAAAACATCAACAAGGACATTGGGGATGATGTACCCTCAAAACATAATGGTTCTAGCTTACCATTCTCAGTGTTTATGTGGAATCCATGGTCAAGAAGGGATGGGATCTCTGGGTAGTGCTACTGAGCCCCTTCTAGACACTAATCTTCTCATGTGCTGTAAGAGAGCCATCTTGCATGGTGGGAAGATGGAAAAGTCAAAACAGACTTGTTGAAGCTCAAGGCTTGAACCACACATTTTTTTTTACTTTTATCTCTCTTGCATCATTGACCTTCTTGATTTCACAAGTGAAACCATAGAGGCAACAGGTGAACTCTTCAACACCACTGAGAATTCTTTCATCAAGCACCAAGAGTTCCCCACTTTACCAAAGATCTGAATAAACTTAGAGTTGTCATTCAGAATCTTCATTGGTTGCATGCTTGGTTTCATTGGTTGAATGCTGATGTGCATTCGGCACCAATGAATACATGCAAGTCCAAGAGAGCTGAAATGTGGTCCCCTGAGTAATCTTCAGGCAGCTGGTTGATGTTGATCATTTTGTCTCCCATGTTAAAGATGATGTTGACGTTGATGACTTTGCATAATACAGCAGGATGATGAAAATGTCTTGAGTATGTTTTAAGTCCTTTGTTCTGTCTCTGATTGTGTGATATGACGCATTTGGATGTACTGTATGAAAATGGTCCCCCTAACATCTGTCTTCATGTCTTGAACAGAGCTCAGATAGAAGTTCTTGAGAAATTGCACCAGCATTGCATCTTATCTTGAAGGCTTGACCAGCCTCTATGAAAACAATTAATTCCATTATATCTGGAGAGCTCCAGTGATCCAGAAGTAGATGGCTATTCGTGACTTGAGTTGTTGATTGATTGACTTGATGAAGATCTGAACCCACCTTGTATTTGATCATTTTCTGGTTTGATGACACAAGCTTTCTTTTAGGTCTGGTAGATGACATTGTCTTAAATCTGTTTCTTTTTTGGGGTCAAAGAAAGGGACTTTTTTTCTTTCAAGTCGATCACGAATGAACACCTCTTTTTGAGTTTTGTTGTTTTTCACATCATAGTGCACCTCTTCTGGAATAGCTGTTCCTGAATTGAAACTTATCAAGGGCTGAGAAGTTCAAAGCTAAAATGATTTGATAAAATTCTAAAAAGATTCTACTATTTGCTGGAATTGCTTCTCAGACCAAATGATTTTATATGGTCTTAGATCTCTTTGCTGCTTTTCTGTACATTACCTTGGCCATTTTCCACATCTCTTCTATATACTCTCCTTTGGCATGGTCCACAGTCATGATATGAGGACAGCTGCTTCATAGTTATTTGTGATTCCACTGATCCCAATAGAATACGTTTCAGATTGTACTGTACCTGATTTCTAGTGCATCATCAGTATCCAGCCCTAAACACACCTGCACGACTGTGTTTACTCCATTGTAACCCCACTCACTGGCTAAAGGAAGTAATCACCCGATGTGTTGCTATCAAATGAAAACCATCCATGTCAATGCGAAGCTGCCTTGCCCGGACCACAGCCGCACTTGCCCCGACGTGCACCAGGGAGCAAGGGCCCTTCAATGCTGCTTGCAGCTTTAATATGTTTTTGGTAGTTTTGAGGTTCATTCCATATTAGAGGGTATGGTTTTATGTAAACACCTAGATCAAATGTACTAATGGTGTACTCATGTCCAACTTCAGAGGACGCAGCTTGGCTGCATTTAAGGCATTCTTGAATGGTTGCCAAGACAGTTATGGGAGCATTGATCATGGGATAGTACCCAATTGTGGTGAGGCATTTTGGAGACTGGCCAGTAACAAATACCCAGCCTGACAAACCAGGGATGTGCTAATCCAGAGAGTTGATTTTATGAGCAAATGCCCAAATTATAGCAGTATCATATTTTAGATGATACCAAGTTAGTTTGTTCAGATTGTTTTGGCTTGTACTAAATTGGCAACTCTGCAGCACTTCTGAATGATCTCTATTTTTTGTAGTCTTAGTGTTAGGGTTAGGCTCTAGAGTGCAATTTCTTCTGTGTATGCACAGGAATGGTATTCTGAATTAGGGGTTCTGCATCTGCACAGGAGTCTAGAGCTTGCATGTAGATTCCTGCAGCAGTATGAATGGATCCTGCCCCATATACATCTGATACTAGCTGATCAAAATTGTCCTAGTCACTGTGAAAGACTCTTGCTGAGTTGCTGACTAATGAGGCACTTTCCACGATTGCATTCACAAAGGCTGTTTCAAGCTCAATTGAGTAAGTATATGGCTCACAGTGACCAAGCCCATTTAACAGTGATGATGTTCTTGGATCTGAAGAGATGGCATAGTGTCATACATAGCAAGATGTTTTTCACCTACCATTGCCCTGACATAACTGCTCTGCAGATGTCTTAAGAAATGGATGATCCTAGACTTCCCTCCCAACATGAAAGCTCCTTATCACCACAGATGAGGTTTAAAACAGAGTGTAAAACCTCAGTAGGAATCTCCTCATTTGGATCATGGAGTTAATGAGCCCTTGGGGTCCAAGGTAGTGGTTCGTAGTGGTTCAAAGCTTTTAAAAGCTGTTAAGATTTTCTTGTGAAAATCATGGCAGACCTCTTGCTCCAATCAGTAATTCCCAACTCATAAGATGAATGCGCTGTCATTTTCATGAACTCCAGGGGTTTACTAAAAGAATGTCTTTAAATGGCCAAGATGAGAAGTCAATACAATCTTGCAGATCAGGGCAGCGCTCTATGTTTCCACTCAGGTTATGGCTTCTGCAGAACTTACAATAACTTCTAAACAAAACTGTTCATGAGTTCCACAGTTTAATGAGACCCATGATGCCTGAAATGTCTTCTGATTAGAAAACATTTCAGGAATTGATTCCCAAACATTGCACATGGCACCGCAATCAAATGTTTGTGTCTGAACATTTTACATCTAACCCCAGAAAAATGTGTGTAAATATATATATTATAAAAACATTAAAACATTTGTGGGCACAACATTAGCGTGTCGATCAGTTATTGTATCAGCTGATTTGTGTATGTGTAAATTGGTTAATATCTACCTGGGGGTGTCACCTTACTAGAATTTACTTTTCATATAATTAACTTCAAAAAGTAGCTAAAGCAGTACATAACTCAAGTCTAAACTCTTCTTTAAGATATTGTCTATATGAACAAAAACATAATCCCATTTGGAAGAGTAATGCTTTTAAAGTTCTGTTGTCTTCAATTTGATGTAAATGGAGACCTTTGGTCATTACTGGTGTAACCTTCTAGATAGAAAGGTCATCTTGGACTTAAATTGAAGCTTGCAAATGTGAGAAGCTTTTCATATCAATGTAAGGCTGATATTTATAAGAACATGCTTGAAAATTATCATCTTTGATGACAATGTGTTCACCCCAAGTTGGGAGTGTATGGGAAAAAAGAAAATCATTGTGAAAATAGCAAAAAAAAAATCCTGAGGGGTGGTCTGGCCCCCAGCCTAAAAATAGTGTACTTAAGTAGAGGTTTGAGGTAGTGGTATATTGAGAATTTCCATGTGCTGCTGTTTACTCTTCCTCTATGATTATCTGCAGCTTTAGTTCCTTCAATTGCAGATTTGACTTGATAATATCAGAATTTTTAAAATCTAGCACATGTTAAAGATGAAACCAGAGATTTGAACCTTTGAGTGTTTGTTGTCTTACAAACAACAAAGTGTAGCTGACTCATATTTCACATATCTAAGACTGTTATGGATTTAAAAATGGTACATCAGTGGATCAACAGTAACGGCTAAACACTGATGCTCTGATCGACTCTAAACTTCAGTGTCAGAGCTAATAATAAAAACCTGATAAAACCAACACCAACATAACACCAACTGTTGACACTAATGAATTTCAGTGATGGATAACTTTATTCTTTAAATCAGAGATCATCCCATTATTCATTCAAGAAAGAATCCAGGACAAAGAACAAACTTTAACAAAGCCAAAAATGTGGAGATCATCAGTCTCCAGCAGTTGAGCATAAAAAGGTCTGAAACTGAAAAGCTCAGAAACTGCTGAGTCAGATAAAATTTGCATCTTCAACAAAACAAAAGCACAAACTACACACAACATAACATCAGACAATATTATTACATATGAACAAAAACATTCATCACAGGACACACTTTACACATCAACAACATGACATCTGGCCTCTGAGGTAAATATGCAAACAATAATTCACACTGAGTAGTGATATATATTAGGTCACACAGTAAAGTTAGAAACAATCAGATGGTTTTATCTCCGAAGATCATGAGGCCTGCTAGTTGGAACAAAGGTCGGATTCTGTCTGTCTTGTCACTTCTAGCTGTGCAGTTTATTCTGGATCATACCTGTGTCTCACCTTTGTAATTAATTATTACATGATGCTGTGATGGAGCTGCAGATGATAATGAATTCACATGAGTGAACTGTAGATTAATTCATCACAGGTATGATTCCCTCAGCTTGAGGCTCCCTGTGGCCCAATCCCACTTCACTCACCCTCCCTCCCGTCCCTAAGCCTGTACCTGTCTAATCATGCTGCTGTTACACACCTCACTCCCCCGCCTCTCCTCTCTCTCCTCCTCTGCTCCCTCTCTCCTCCTCTGAGACTCCTAGTGCCACAAAAGGAAACTGGCTAATTAATAAAACTTCTGAGAATTAGTTGCTGTATTTCTGGTGCTCTTCTTCTTTTATAAATGCTTTCACCTCAGCTTAAAAAGTAAATTTGCAATGATCAAGGCAAGAAGAAGAAGAAAGATAAGAGACAACCAAAGTGAAAGAAATGAGAAGGAAGGAAGGTGAGGAAGAAACATCTAATGTTGAGTTTTTCCACCTGTGCTAGAGGAGCCGAGGAAGAGAGCAGCAGCTATATTGATCCTGCTCCCTCCTCCTCTAACAAGGGAAGATTTGAGCAGATTTCGCCTCCGTGTCTGGAGGAATTCATTCTTTCATCCCCTCACTTCTCCGTTTATCTCTGCACTGTTCCAGAGTGCAGCTCCAATCCTCCACTCGTCCCCAAAGCCTGAAGAAGAGGAAAACCCTGTATGTGAAGCCTTCAGTAAGCCTACACACACACACACACACACACAAACACAAATTTTCCTATACTTGTGAGGACAAGTTATGTTTCCATCTACTTGTCAAGATAATGTTAAGCACACATAAAATGTTGCAGAAGAAAAAAAACAAAAACAAAAACCTGTGTTAAAAGTGAATAAAATAAACCTGAAATCATGCAGAGTAGTTTGGTCAGAAGGTGGCGATAGAGGCTATGTTACATGTTTGTTGTAATAAACATAAAGTAGATCAAGAAAAGGTTAGGAAACAAAACCAATGGTAGTTTTGCTTCATTGCCTTTTCTTCTTCTACTCTATGTGAGGAAAATGGTGAGATCCTTATAATTTTTGTCCAGGAATGTCCCTACTTTCCAAAATATGCACAACCTCTAAACAACATTAAAAACAAATTTTTCTCAAAACATTAGTATTGTAAGTTTGTCTTTCACTCCGAGTTCTCCTTTATGAAAATGAAATATCTTCATTGCCCCAAAGTATCCTGCTAGATCCCAACTCTTCCTGTTGACATGTCAGAGTTTTCTTAAGTGCTATTATCGGGGTGAGTGTGACTGAGCAGCAGAAAAACATTACAAAAATCTTTGGATAAAACACATAAGACTTATCCTCAAATGTCTTAGTTTTTACAAAAAGAACATCTTCCGATTTCATAATGAAAACTCCAAATGCACAAACATATGTTCTGATGTCAGTGGCAAATAAAGTAAAGTTTTCTTGTGTTAATTCACTTGTCTCTGCTCACCTGTTCACACAAGAACCAAAACACTAACACTGCTAAAAATAACTGAAGGTTCACTCTGAAGAAGCCACTGAAATAGAAGCCACATACTCACACACACACGCATACACACACAGAGTCAATAAAGCTTAGCTGGACTCTGGTAAAATCCTTTTTTGTGTTTGTCGTCTCCATTAATTCTTTGTGAGCAAGTGTATGAATCAATTTAGGCCCATTTTCACCGTGTCTGACGACCTGGTCACCGCAGCAGGACTTGTGTTTTGGTGGATGGAGGAGGTGTGTGAGGTATGTGTGTTGTGGGGCGGTTGGGGACAGCTTTGAGCCCCCCCCCCAGAGGCAACAGAGTCATTTGCTCGGTCTTATGATGTCGTCACGCCATGTTAGTAACGTGTGCCGAGGCCTCACACCAATCCGGCCTTCCCGCACCCCCCGCTGTTCTCCGTCCTCCTGCAGCTCGCCGCTTCCTTCCCACTGGTTCGCTGACCCCCCCCACCCCCTCCTCATCCCTCAGTGGTCAGTGCAGGGAAAGAGCTGCTGACGCAGGCCGACAGAGGTAACAAGCTTACCTGCGGATAATCTCCTAAGAGAAATTTCAAGAGAAGAAAAATAAGAGAGTGAGAGAGACTGAGAGACACAGAGAGAGATGGAGGGAGAGAGAGAAAGAGAGAGACGGAGGTAGGAAGGACGGATGGAGAGAAACTTAGAGAAGTTTTTAGTCCCTGACTTGCTGTGCCAAGCACTTCCTATTCTCCACCCAACTTCCCTGTGTGGTCAACACTTACTGCTCACAATAACCCAAGAGACGAGAGGACGAGAAGACGAGAGGAGGGGGAGAGATGAAGAATGGAAATTTGCCATCAAATAATGTATCAAATCTAAAGATGGAAAATTTATTTCATTTTATTCAAGACTTTAATCAGATTTTTGACAGGAAGAAATATAATAATAATGGTTCTCCAATTTAAAGATCCCATATTTTTACACTTTTCTTGCATTTTATTTGTGTTGCCACTAACAATATATTTGTGTTTTAAGAATCAAAATTCACCTCATTACTTTGACATTTCCCAACTATAAGATCAGCTGGTTTTGTATCTTTCTATATATTAATGAGCCTGTCTCTGATTTGGCTAGTTTGATTGGGGGGTGGAAGTTGTCCTCATCACTCTGCAGGCATCTGAGGTTGTTATTAATCCTTCAGTGTTTATTCAGGAGCTGAATGATCCTCTCTTTGTCTCTGTCTCCACAACAAACAAATAGACCTACTGATTAAAACCAGTAAAGGCACTGAATAAACACTTTCATAGAACAGAAATCTGTGTTTGCTGCTACCTAAACTAATGTTAATGTTTTGTTTGATCCAGACATCCAATGACTAAAATCCTTCATTTGGTAGAAGATATTAAAAAATGACCAAGATGTTAAAAAGTGTAACATCTGGCTTGAGGTTGAGAAATAAACAGACACTAGATATTGATATTCAGTCATATTTTAACATTTTAATATGAAAAATTTGCATACTGAGCCTTTAAACAGCCAGTCAGTTATTTTCTGTACCTGCTTATTCCTCTTTAGGGTCGCTGGGGTCTGCTGGAGCCAATCCCAGCGCATTACAGGTGAGAGGCAGGGATACACCCCAGATGGTCGCCAGCCTATCATGGGACACACATACGACTCAGTCACACACTCATACCTATGGGCAATTTAGACTCCAATTTATCTCAGCATGCTTTTGGACTGTGGGAGGAAGCTGGAGACCTCAGGAGAGAACCCACACAGACACGGGGAGAACATGCAAATTCCACACAGAAAGGTCCCAGACGTTGGTCTTTCTGGTCGCAACCTTCTGCGGCCACCGATCCACCATGTCACCCAGCCAAAGAAATATACATTAATATTAATATGCTTCTTGCTTCATGATAATTATGAAACCTGCTCTTCATCATCATCACTAAATGAGTTAATAAATGTAGCAGCCGGAGAGTTCTGAACTAAACTCTCTGCTGCTCAGAGCTTTAATATCAACCTGCATCAGCTGCAACATCTTTATTTATTCTACACGCTGCACATTATAGAGAGAAACTGAATAATGAATCTAAACATTTGCATTAAGAGTTTTTCCTCTGGAAAACTGAGGTGAAAACTGAGCCAGAGGTAAAACTCAGGATGAATTGAGAGATTTAAAAATGCAGTGAGTCAGACCAGTGAACCAAATGTGTGTGTGTGTGTGTGTGTGTGTGTGAGTGTGTTGTGGGGGGGTTGGCTCTCTCTCTTTTTTAATCAAGCCCAACTTTAATGAACTGTCTCTGTGCATCACTTTCATTAGCACATTTACTCAATCAATGTGTACTGTGTATTCAAGCAATTCAATGAAAACTATAATGTGATGGTGGTATTGGAAAGGATTTTGGTGTGTGTGTGTGTGCGCATCATGCGTATATCTCTGCACAGAGTGTACTGAGTCTGTCTGAAACCTTTTAGATGGACCGAGATGCTTCCACAATTAACTTTGTCGTTCCTGTTCAGCCGAACCGTCAATAGATGTATCCGTCACTCAATCGCCATTCATCCCTCGCTCCTTCCCATCATGCAGCAGTGCAGCCACAGAATCTACTGATTAGCCCTCTGACCATTTAATTAATTAGGCTCGGCACTTAATTATGACAAACTGCATTACTGCAGTGGCACGCCGGACTCAGGCAGGTTATGTTCGGTAACAATTTGATTTGAGTGAAAACGGGGAGCAGGGGTGGGTGGGGGGGGGGGTTTATTGAGCGGAAAGAGACATATGATGAGATTAACAATAATCAGAGCAGCGGGAATAGCCCATGACCAGCCAGGGGGGTGATGGATCAAATTAGATTTTTCTCTTCTCATTAGGATCTGGAAAGAAAAGTGATACTGAGAGAGAGAGAGAGAGAGAGAGAGAGAGAGAGAGAGAGAGAGAGAGAGAGAGAGAGAGAGAGAGAGAGAGAGAGAAAAAGTGGTATGTTGGACGAGGATTTAATCTGCTCAATGCATCCGAATCTTTTTACTGGAGCTGAGATAATCAAATCATCTTCATTATTCCTTATTTATTATTCCTTTGCTGTTTGTCAGTGTAACTGTGGATGATGATGATGATGATGATGATACTTCAGTTTCTGTTAAAACTTAAAGGTCCAATATGTAACTTTTCCAGATTAAAAATTATTAAACCAGTGTTAAATATTTTGTTAAATTGTGTAATTTCACTATCTCAAAATTTTCCAACAGTTTTCTCACCTGGACAAATTCATAATTGAAATGTTTAATTTAATCTAATTGGGACATTACATGGCTGCTTCTTAGTGTTTCCTATTTGTGTGCCAGTGTTTGTCCAGCTGACACTATAATAGAATGACTTTTCATCCAGTTTAGACACATTTTTACACTTTTTACACACATTTTGTTTTTCTTCAGACGTGGAGACAGTCTCCATGATAAATTCAGCATTCTTTCTTTATTCAGCTCCTGAATGATAAAGGAATAATAACCAGGAGAAGTTAATTGCAGAAAGACAACTCCCATGCTACTTTATAATGTCATCAAATCCATCTTTTGTTATTGTTTTAATTGTTTAGATTATTAATTCACATTGCTTTCAGAAATGAGCTGCAGCATCTGTTGTTAAAATAAATAAACAAATAATAGCATTAAATATCAAAGCTGATATTATAAATATCCTGAATATAACTTGCCTTTTTTCTTTTTAAATGCATGGACATTATTAACCTCCATTAACTTATTAATTTGCTTCTGCGTGTTCTGACAGAAGCCTGAAGCTTAAATAACAGAATCGTGATATTATAGGATCATAAATATCATTCTCCTTCACTCTTCTGTGTTTCATATCCATATTTCCCTACAAAAACATCCTGTTAAAGCTCCTAGAAGCTGTGTGAGGAGGGTATTTAAAGGGATGAACTATTAAAGGGTGAATTCAGATACACTCACATCAGTGTCTGTGCTGCAGCCTGCAGCCACTATATGATAATATGATAATGCCCAGTGAATAGTGAGGGGAGGGCCTCTGCTAAAATGATGAATTATGATAAATAAGGCCATAGCATAGGCATGAAGGTGGGAAATCACCAGGCTTATGCACCATGGGGAGTGTGTGTGTGTGTGTTATGGTGAACTGAGCCTCCCGACATCACAGACCTGGACAAAAAGAAACAGATTGGATAGAGAGTGAAGGGTTGAAGGGGTGCCTGGAGGGTGTGTGTGTGTATGTGCGTGGGGGTTGAAAAGAGGGGTGTGAAGGGGCCCAGACACATACATTAACCCTCAACTCCCCCTGACTCTGGGAGTCTGATCCTTCAGCTCGGTGGAGATTAGCTTGATGCTGCCAGACAGCGATAACATCCACAACATCTCACAACACTCAGCATCAGCTACACAGGAAGCAGCTGACAGGGCTCCACCCACAGGAAGCACTTGAAACAGGAAGCATCTGACACAGCTCTGCCCACAGCCGAGTGCACAAGATGATGCTCAAACCTGTTTTCATGGACCACCTCAGACTAAAGACCAGCTCAGACCACAAAGACCCCCAGACAGGCTCAGACACACAGACAAGTGTGTGTCAGTTGCATTATTCATAAAACACTGTTCTACCTCATTTAAACAGGTTTGTAGCTGGAAAATACACACAAACATGGACAAAACTGTACATAAGTTACTTGTGAAGTTAAGTTCATAATATTTTATAGCATCAAATCACAACTTTATGTGTTTGGGCATGATCATATTAAATATGAGTATATGTGTCTGCAGCTGAATATTGTTAAATAACTTGGGCTTATTTTTTTATATTGAAATATATATACAATATTTCTGCCATATTGTTTTTACATTTTTTTAACAATATTTTCAGTCTCAGATTTCCAGTTTTCCATCTGTTATACTGAGTCTGAGTGTCAGTCAGTCATTTTCTATACCTGCTTATTCCTCATTAGGGTCGCAGGGGTCTGCTGGAGCCTATCCCAGCACGCTACGGCGAGAGGCAGACACCCCAGATGGTCGCCAACCAATCGTGGGGCACACACACCATTCACTCACACACTCACACCTACGGGCAATTTAGAGGAGTGTGAGAAGGTGATCACCCCCCTTCTCACGGCTCATTAGGGCGGAGCCACAGCTTCCGCGTCGCTCAGGAGTCAAAGAGAGACTGGACTTTTGTACACACACACTCTCACCACACGCTCGGTTGAAGTAGTTTAAGTTTATTTTCAAATATATATATATATATATATATATGTGTGTGAAGTGTTTGGTGACATGGTAGGGGGCGGGATGCAGACACCGGGATCGCGGCGTGCCACGTCACCCGTTCACCTTACTGACAACATTCTCCACTCACCGTATTTAGTTTTCACTCCACCCTTCCATCTCGGCGTCCAGTGCGGTACCCACTGCTCGTCTTGCTTTCGCTCTGTTTACTTTTAAGCCTCTGGTTTGTCATACATTCACATACAATCACACACACATCTGCCTCCATTCATACTCACTCACCTGCACTCACCTCCCGGTCCGACTCTGCTGCTCCTGTGCGGAAGCGCGCGCCGCTGCAGGGGCAGTATTTATGGAGTGGGACGCTTTGTCGCTTTGTTTCCCAGGGAGACTAGGTACGCAGCAGTGGAGCTGGAGTGCCTGGCGGTTAAATGGGCCCTGGACACTCTAAAATATTACGTGCTTGGTAGAGACTTCACCCTGGAAACTGACCACCGCGCCTTGCAGTGGTTGGACCGTATGAAAGACTCCAATGCACGGGTTACTCGCTGGTTCTTGGCACTTCAGCCGTACCGTTTTACGGTACAGTACCGTGCGGGGAAACAGAACACTGTTGCAGACTTTTTGTCTCGCCACCCAGTTGGCGAGACTCCAGAACACACACACACACACACATCTGCCTCCATTCATACTCACTCACCTGCACTCACCTCCCGGTCCGACTCTGCTGCTCCTGTGCGGAAGCGCGCGCCGCTGCAGGGGCAGTATTTATGGAGTGGGACGCTAGGGGGTGCACTTCGCTGTGCACGGGGTGGTTTTGATTTCTTGTTTATTGTATATATAGGTATGTGTGGGGTAAACTTTGAGTGTGATGGTGTTATGTGGTGTGTTTTGATATTGTAATTATTATTATTATTATTTTTTACTATTTGGTTAAGTTTTGTTCGATTATGAGGGTGCAAGCAACCATTGGGATATTGGTTTTCCCCCCACTAATGGTTGGGTCCAATTAAGCCTGTTTAAGGCAAATGTATATAAGGAATGTTGTTTGGCATTAACAGGGGTTTTTTTCCAACCTGCTGAGAGGTGGATTAAAGTGTTGGTGTGTGAGCGTTTTCCGTTTTTCCACGTGTACGACTATTAATAAATAGCCTTTCTTTTTGGCAAAATTGAGCTCGGCTGCCTCCTGACTTCACTTCGTCTGGTTGCCCTGATCCCTTTTGTTGGGAGGCCACGCCGGTCGCCCACATTTGGTGGCAGTGGTGGGATCTGTGGCGCCACCTGAGAAGCTGGAGAGAAGAGGGGGAACCCGAGGACGAGCGGGTCGACGTGGCCGTGGGGAGCAAGACGGCCGGTGCTGGGCCAGGATGCATGGTCTCAGGCTGACCCGAGATGACTCAGAGGAGGAACAGCTGGACCAGGAGACTGGGTCCCAGGCAGCAGGAGGGGAGGAGCTGGAGGAGTGTGATCTGGCCAGTTTGCAGAAGCTCCTCATTCAGAATCTTCATGCCCAGAACAGGGAAGCTGAGAGACAGGAGCAGCGGTGGAGGGATGTCCAGAACCAGCTGAATCGGCTGAGAGATGATGTGGAGGCTGACCGTAGGCGTCCACCACCCCCGCCCTGGGCTCTTCAACCAGGCCTTCCAGCCCCAGCAGTGCCGGTACCTCGAGCAGCCCCGGGTCTGGCAGCAGCACCAGTACCAGCAGCCGACGGACCAGCACCGGTATCAGCAGGACCCTTAACTGGTTCGAGAGCGGCGATCCCCAGGTTAGAGGAAGGGGATGACATCGAACAATATCTGACGACATTCGAGCGGTTGGCCACAGCATACCGCTGGCCGAGACAGGATTGGGCAGTGTTGCTAGTGCCCTACCTGTCTGGCAGAGCGCGGAGTGCCTATGTGGCAATGGACATGGACAATGCAATGAACTATGGACATGTAAAAGAGGCCATACTAAGAAAGTATGAAATCAACGAAGAGGTGTATCGCAGGAGGTTCCGGGAGCCAGACATTCAGCCTGGAGAGACGCCTCGGGAGCTGTACACCCGCCTCAAGGACCTCTTCGCTAAATGGATTCGGCCAGCAGGCAAAACAGTTGGGGAGGTTTGTGAGATCCTCGTTCTGGAGCAGTTCCTGCGGACCTTGGCCCCAGACATCCGCGTCTGGGTGAAGGAGCACGATCCCCAGGATGGTCAACAGGCGGCGGAGCTGGTGGAGAACTTCATGGCAGCACGGCGTGGACACAGGACTTTCCGGATGGAGGCCCAACCAAGACCAGCAGCTCGAGGTAGGTCTGAGGGGTTGGGTTATGAGAGTGGTTCGAAGACTGGTGAGCCTGGTAGGCTGTCGGCCCGAAGTTCAGTTCCAATAGTTAGGTCTCGGGATGCCCCTGAACACAAATCTAGAGGGTCAGTGGTGTGCTATTTCTGCAATCAGGAGGGTCATATTAAACCTGAATGCCCCAATAGGAAGCCCAAGCCCTCGAGTCATTGTTGTATTCCACGACCAGAAGACGGGGGTTCCTGTGTAGTGGGGAGGTTACAGACGGCACCAGTCAGGGTTAATGGGAAGAAGGTTACGGCCCTGTTAGACACCGGAAGCACACAGACACTAGTGCAGCCCCACCTAGTGGAGAAGAGAGACTTTGTACCAGGGGGGAGACTGAGAGTTTTGTGCGTAAATGGGGATGAACATGAGTACTCTGTGGCTGAAGTTTATCTGGAGGTTGGTGGTCAGACCTATCAGATGACCGTGGGGGTGGTTGAGGGACTTAGTCATCCGATTGTCATCGGCCAAGACATCTTGGTCCTACCGGAGCTTGTGCAAGCTAGCCCTTCAGTTAGTATGGTTGTGACTAGGTCCCAGCGCCAATCACAGGGTTCCCAGGAATCTAATGGGGAGTCTGAGTCCAATGACTGTTCGGAGCTGCCATTCACAAATGAGGACATCACTCCTCCAGCAAAAGGGAGGGGGAGGAAAACCCGTAGACAGCGTAGGCAGGATAGGTTAGTGGGGACAGTAGAGAGAACAGAGGAGCTGCCTCTTATCCAGCCAGATGACGAGTGGGGGGAGGTTCCTGAAAACTTTGGGCAGCTGCAGAGAGAGGACCCTAGCTTACAGAAAGCCTTTGGCCGAGTCACCAACATAGAGGGAGCCCAAACTGGTCCTTCGGCTCTGTCAGGGGAAAGTTATATCATCCGAGAGGGATTGTTATATCATGATCCAGGAGAGGGCAGGGCTGAGCAACTAGTGGTGCCGAAGAGACTCCAGGAACAGGTGCTAGCCATGGGACACAGAATTCCTTGGGCAGGGCATCTGAGCAACACTAAGACCCACGAAAGGGTGGCTGGCAGGTTTTATTGGCCAGGGCTCTATGGTGATGTGCTTACTTATTGCAAAACCTGCCCCGAATGCCAGGTTACCAGTAAGAGGAAGGCTAACCCTTATCCCCTGCAACCGCTTCCCATCATTGAGGTGCCTTTTAGCCGCATAGCCATGGACATCGTAGGCCCCTTGGAGAGAACTCAAACGGGCTATAGATATATTCTGGTGGTATGTGACTATGCCACTCGTTATCCGGAGGCCTTCCCCCTGCGCAAAGTCTCTGCTCGCCCCATAGCTCAGGCTCTGTTGCAGTTGTTCTCCAGGGTGGGCCTCCCACAGGAAGTCCTGACAGACCAGGGCACAGCCTTCCTCTCCAAAACTATGAGGCAGGTTTATAGTTTATTGGGCATTAAGGGCATCCGAACCACTCCATACCACCCTCAGACCGATGGCCTTGTAGAGCGCTATAATCAGACTCTGAAGAGCATGTTGAGGAAGTTTGTGGCAGCTAATGGCAAAGACTGGGACCGCTGGCTGCCCTACTTGCTCTTTGCATACCGTGAGGTCCCTCAGGCCTCCACGGGTTTTTCACCTTTTGAGCTGCTGTATGGTCGACAGGTTCGGGGTCCCTTGGATGTCCTGAGAGAAGCCTGGGAGGGACCCAGGTCGCCTAAAACCAGCAGCATCCTGGCCCACGTCCTGAAAATGAGGGACAAGATGGAGGAAATGGTGGAGCGGGTGCGGATGAACTTGGGGCAGGCCCAGACACACCAGAAGACCTGGTATGACAAGGCGGCCAGGCAGAGGAACCTTCAACCAGGTCAGAAGGTTCTGCTTCTTCTGCCTACCACCGAGAACAAGCTGCTTGCCAAGTGGCAGGGGCCCTACAAGGTGGTGCGGAAGATGGGTCCCGCCACCTATGAGATCGAGCTTCCTGGGAGGAGGAAACCCCGGCAAACCTTCCATGTCAATCTGTTGAAGGAGTGGCATGAGAGGCAGCCAGGGTTGCAACTCAGGGTGCAGGCGGTGGTGGAGGAAGAGGAAACCCCGGAGCAGTACTTTCCCACCAGTCAACAGTCAGCTACTCCGGATTTTTCACATCTGACTGCTCGCCAGCAGAGGGAGCTGGCAGAGATCATACCATCCGGCTTGTTCCAGGAGAAGCCGGGTTTCACAACCGTTCTGGAGCACTCCATCCCCCTCAGAGACACAACACCGGTGCGACAGAGGATGTATCGTGTTCCAGAGCGTCTTCTTCCATCCCTCAAGGCCGAGGTGGAAGACATGTTGGCTTTGGGGGTGATTGAGAAGTCCAGCAGTGAGTGGAGCAACCCCGTGGTGCTGGTGCCCAAGAAAGATGGCACCATGCGTTTTTGCATTGACTTTCGCCGGGTAAATGCCCAGTCACATTTTGATGCTTACCCCATGCCTAGACTTGAGGACTTGATTGAGCGGCTGGGTAAAGCATCCTTCATCACCACCCTGGACCTGTGTAAAGGCTACTGGCAGTTGCCACTGACCAAGGAGGCCCGGCCCTGCACAGCCTTTCGTACACCACAGGGACTATTCCAGTTTGTGGTGATGCCTTTTGGACTGCAGGGAGCGCCAGCCAGTTTTCAAAGACTGATGGACATTATACTGGATGGAACGGACTCTTTTGCTGCAGCATACCTAGATGACATTGTGGTTTACAGCGCCACCTGGGAGGATCACCTGCGTCATCTTCAGGAGGTGTTGCAGCGCATCAAGCAGGCAGGATTAACAATCCACCCACATAAATGTGCCCTTGCGAAGCAGGAAGTGCAATACCTTGGCCATGTGCTGGGCCGGGGTGTCATCCGGCCGCAGAAAGACAAGGTACAGGCAGTACTGAACTGCCCCAGGCCTACTACCAAGAAGGACATTCGGTCATTCCTGGGATTGGTGGGTTGGTACCGCCGGTTTGTGCCGGACTTTGCCCGTCGTGCAGCGCCGTTATCAGACTTGACCCGGAAATCGGGCTCCTCCCTAATCCAGTGGGGGGAGGAGCAGGAACAGGCGTTTGTGGACTTAAAGGCGGCGATCTGCAGTGATCCGGTGCTCCAAAGTCCAGACTTTGAACAGCACTTCACGGTCCAGACCGATGCCTCTAGTGTTGGTCTTGGGGCGGTGCTACTCCAGGGACAGGGAGAGGACAAGAAGCCTGTGGCTTTCATTAGCCGCAAATTGTTTCCCAGGGAGACTAGGTACGCAGCAGTGGAGCTGGAGTGCCTGGCGGTTAAATGGGCCCTGGACACTCTAAAATATTACGTGCTTGGTAGAGACTTCACCCTGGAAACTGACCACCGCGCCTTGCAGTGGTTGGACCGTATGAAAGACTCCAATGCACGGGTTACTCGCTGGTTCTTGGCACTTCAGCCGTACCGTTTTACGGTACAGTACCGTGCGGGGAAACAGAACACTGTTGCAGACTTTTTGTCTCGCCACCCAGTTGGCGAGACTCCAGAACACACACACACACACATCTGCCTCCATTCATACTCACTCACCTGCACTCACCTCCCGGTCCGACTCTGCTGCTCCTGTGCGGAAGCGCGCGCCGCTGCAGGGGCAGTATTTATGGAGTGGGACGCTAGGGGGTGCACTTCGCTGTGCACGGGGGTGGTTTTGATTTCTTGTTTATTGTATATATAGGTATGTGTGGGGTAAACTTTGAGTGTGATGGTGTTATGTGGTGTGTTTTGATATTGTAATTATTATTATTATTATTTTTTACTATTTGGTTAAGTTTTGTTCGATTATGAGGGTGCAAGCAACCATTGGGATATTGGTTTTCCCCCCACTAATGGTTGGGTCCAATTAAGCCTGTTTAAGGCAAATGTATATAAGGAATGTTGTTTGGCATTAACAGGGGTTTTTTTCCAACCTGCTGAGAGGTGGATTAAAGTGTTGGTGTGTGAGCGTTTTCCGTTTTTCCACGTGTACGACTATTAATAAATAGCCTTTCTTTTTGGCAAAATTGAGCTCGGCTGCCTCCTGACTTCACTTCGTCTGGTTGCCCTGATCCCTTTTGTTGGGAGGCCACGCCGGTCGCCCACAAGGAGTGTCACTTTGTTTATTTTAGAATGTTTTTGGGTATGCTGCATGGGGAAGCAGCTTTCAGGTTTATGTTCCACATATCATGAACAAACTCCCAGAAACCTACATGAAGTACAATAATCCTTCATTCCATCAACCAAAGCTAAAAGCAAAGGCAGATTTTTTTATGAAAATAAATAAACATAATGAAGTTATTGTACATTAGTTTGAAGGAAAGGACATGCATGTAATGTATTTACTGTTCGTCTGTCTTTAGCTCATACAGTAAGTTACAGTAATTACACATTTCCAGCTCTGAACTGTCACACACGCAGCGATACAGCTACTACAGTATTGGTATAGTGAACTGATATGTTTGGAGCGGGTGTAATTTGTGGCTTCATGTGGTGAGCCACCCGCCCCCCTCTCCAGTGGTTTGGTTTCTTTCCCTCAGGAATAACGTTCAGACACATAATCCACCCTCTAATTGGCCCGCGATGCCTCTGTAGTGACTCAGGTACCCAGAAATACATACTCACACTGTACTGTGCACACACACACACAACAGCTAAAATTAACAGTAGAGGATGCAGGAGAGAGTTAGTTAGACATTTAGTCAATGACTCTGCACTGTTAAAGATTAGTTCACTAACATCTTATTTGTAGTTTCATCTGCTGATTAAATATTCCTCATATGGTTTGTCACCAACACACACACACACACACACACACACACACACACACACACACACACACACACACACATACACATACACATACACACACACACACACACACACACACACACACACACACACACACACAATGAACTGATTGTGCAGATGATCATCTGTAATGTGAAGTCATCAGAATATCTCAGGTGTCTGCCGCCATATTTAGGGTCCTGCTGTTCTACATCCTGTTACCCCCCCACCCACCCAGGTCAGTGTGCTGAGTGCAGCAGTTTCAAATGCTCTCTATCTCTCTATGAGCGCTTGGGTAAACTCGGCTCTATATATATGCAAATCCTATTCATTCTCCATCCAGAGCATAATTGACAATCTATGCGCTTTATTGATCGACATTAAGATGTCTCTATACACATCTCACATACATATGCGCATACACAGGCACACGCATGCACAAACACACACACACACACACACACACACACACACACACACACACACACAAACACACACACACTTGTTTGTTTATGTGTATCTACAAAGATTTTCTGGATTAAATTAAATTAAAGAGGGACGGCAACAGCGGATCATTATAAAAACTCACCTTTGAGAATGTGTGCGTTGTGTACCTGTGTGTGGGTGTGTGTGTCATAGTATCAATAATCAGTGGATTTTCCTGTATGTGAGAGGTTCTGTTGCCTTGTGTTAACCTCGTCTGAACGGAAATAGCCTGTGTGCTCCTTCAAAATCATTCCGAAAGTCCCAGAAGAGGAAGAGAAAGAAGCTAAAGAAGCTAAACACTGGGGTCATTTAAAAGCTTGGTTCCTAGTATCTTTGTTTCTTTCCACATTTTCTTAGGAATTAACAGCAACAACAGCGAATAACAGTAAACAGACCAACAGACACCAGCAGCAACACATATAAATATGATGAAAAAAACTGAACCAGTTTATCTGTTTCAAGTTGTCTATGTTTGACCATATGTTGTCAAATGTTGAGCTACGGGAGATTCTTCATTTATCTAATCAGAAGAATAGGTTTTTAGTCAAATGTGTGATGTAATTAATCTACGAGAGAATAAGGGTTTAGACACCAGTCGATGGAATTTTTTCGAATTCTATTTCTAATATATATATATATATATATATATATATATATATATATATATATATATATATATATATATTGCATTTGTTTAGTAAATTGCCACAAATCTTTGAGTTTTCTCACATTCCTGAAAAAGGTGCAAAAAGAGTTTAATACTTACAGGCAGGGACCTGGAACAGTCGAACAGGAACGGTCTGGGAAATATTGTGCATCTTAAGAACCTTTTTCAAGTGAATAAGTTAGTTGAGTGCTGTTTTTTCCATTATTGGTGCTTATAAGAATTTCCATTTGTGAGATTTTATTCACAGTATGTACAGTATGTGATAAATATGGCTGTTTTTTATTTTCTTCTTTCTTCCCTTCTTTTATTCTTCCTCTACTTCTTTCTTTCATCTCTTCTTTCCTTACTTTGTTCTTTCTTCCTATACTCTCCTTCTTTCCCTCCTAATTTATCTTCTTCTCTCCTAATGATTTCTTTCCTTCTTTCTTTCTTTGGTTTCGCATCCTATATAATTTTCTCTTAATTATTGCTTCTAATCTTCTTCCTCACTTACTTTGCTTCTTCACCCAGTTTTGGAGAAAAACCATCTAGTTGCTGATCTCTGTATTTTAATAACAATCAGTTGCTATGATCTAAACCGTGTGGAACTTGCTCTCATTTTGCAGTTTAATCTTCTTTATTTCAGCCTGATGGCTGTAAAGAAAACAGAACAATGCCTTCAGTAACCTGTGCACAGAGTCTCTCTCTGTGTGTGTGTGTGTGTGTTTACACATCTGTGCATTAAGCGCTCATCTTGCAAACTTGCCTCCTCAGCAGAGCAGCTTCCTCATGTAGAGCTGGAAACATAGATATACATGCACACAAACAAAACTGTGTGTGTGTGTGTGTGTGTGTGTGTGTGTGTGTGTGTGTGTGTGTGTGTGTGCGTGCGCGTGCGTGTGTGTGTTCCTGTGTGTGATCACATGAAGAGGAGCAGCAATAGGTATTTACCGGCTGACCAGTGTCTCGCTGACAGATTGAGATTGGGATGCTTTCGGCACAGGGAGGATTTATGGCTGCTTTGACGCCGCTTTCCTCCTAAATTACAGCCGACTAGGAACAATGAGGAGACCTGGGAATCAGGTCTGAAGCTCTGAACCTCCCCTGGGGTTAACAGTCCCCGACTCAACCCTCCACACTCTATTTTACTCCCCCAACCAGCAGCTCATCCTCTTTGAGCTCAGAGAAGGTGGAGGAGAAAACAATCCACAAGAACAAAATAGCTTCTTTCACATATCTAATTCTTTCTACTAGAGCAGAGATACATGTCAGTTTATGATTATTTTTAAAGGAAGGCAACAATCCTTTTTCTCTGTGATTTAAACTATGACCAACAGAATTATACGTTTCTATGATCATTATCATAATTTCTCTATATTCCTCCTGCTGGCCTCACAGTGTTGAGGTGTGTTGATGTTCTTGCCTCCTGCAGTGATGAAGATGGGCAACTACATCGATTTCACAGCCAAAGCTTAGATAAAGAGGAGAAAATCAGCTGGTCGGCCATCATCTGTGATTATGTGCAAGAACACACTCCAAGCGGATAGAGGAGGGTTTAGCAGCGCTGCAAGTGCATTTAAATAATGCACCCTTATGTAAATGGTTTGCATATGGACTACAGACATGCAGTAATTCATTGTTCAAAGGTTAAACTGTTATGGCCAATTATATGATTTCATTTGCTTAAGTGGTATTAGCATATATATCTAGTTATATGTGTCTCTACACTAGTGGACAGATCATATTTCTGGTTGCTTATTTGATAACGAATCAAAATTAATTCATCATACATGTGGAATAAAGTGAGAGAGGCAGAGATGATAATGCAGACAGATCCTGGGTATGAGTCCTGTTCTTTCCTTTAATATATCTGATACATGCAGGGATGAGAGCAGATTCGTCACCAGCTGTGACCATATGATCATTGTAGGATAATGAAAATAACTGACTGAGTGTGAACTTTGATGTGCAGGAAAACTTGCGTGAATCACAACTTTTTTTGTTGTGATTGGCAGAGAATCAAGCTGCTGCAGAGATGACAGGAAAGTCAAAGTCTGCTTATGTTATATTAATACAGACTGAAAATGGATCAGTCAGCAGCTCGGTTAGAATATATTTTACATATTTGCTTTTTTGTAGGGTGACATGGTGGCGCAGGGTTTAACGCTGTTGCCTCACAGCAAGAAGGTCGCAGGTTCAAGACCGTCCTGGGTCTGGGACCTTTCTGTGTGGAGTTTGCATGTTCTCTCTGGCTTTTGGTACTCTGGCTTCCTCCCACAGTCCAAAAACATGCTGAGGTTAATTGGTGACTCTAAATTGCCCGTAGGTGTGAGTGTGTGAGTGAATGGTGTGTGCGCCATGATTGGCTGGTGACCATCTGGAGTGTATCCCTGCCTCTCACCATAACGCGCTGGGATGGGCTCCAGCAGTCCCCTGTGACCCTAATGAGGAATAAGCAGGTATAGAAAATGACTGACTGATGACTGCTTTTTTGTAAATTTTTTTTTCACTCTTTTAGTTTTTAGATTTCATTTAGGATTGTTCTTCTATGTTCTTCTATGTAGGAGCGGCACGGTGGGGCAGTGGGAGGTCCCAGCAAGAAGGTCGCAGGTTCGAGGCCTTGAGCTGGGGCCTTTATGTGTGGAGTTTGCATGTCCTCCCTATGTCTGCATGGGTTTTCTCTGGGTTCTCCCACAGTCCAAAAACATGCTTAGGTTAACTGGGGACTCTAAATTACCCGTAGGTATGATTTTGTGTGTGTGTATATGCTCCACAGTAGACTGGTGACCTGTGTGGGGTGTATCCCTGCCTCTCACCTAAAGTACACTGAGATTGGCTCCAGCAGACGTCCATGACCCTAGTCAGAAATAAACGGGTATATACAATGGATGGGATTCTGTGTATATTTTGACTTTTACTGTCAAACTTTTTACAAACTTTTATGGTAATAAACATATTTTTACAGAAACTTGGTGAAGAATCATCATAGTTTTACCAACACTGCCTGAGTTGTTTGAACTCAAGTTCTATTTTATTTTGGTCTATGGTATTCTGATCTGCAGTACACTGAAGATCCATCCAGGAAACAGACATTTAGATGCAGACTGAGGTGGAAACTGACAAAGTACATTTCCTCAAGTACAATTTTGAGGCACTTGTACTTCTAGTAAGCATTTATACTTCTACTTTACTACATTTCAGTCAGAAATATTTTATATATATATGTTATTATCTAATATATATTTTATTTACCTTAATTTAAGTTAACATTAGATTCAACCAGAAAATATCAAACTGCTGCTTAATAAATGAATAAATATAAATCATATAATAATAATAATAATCATATATCATATAATATAACATATCATATAATATAAATGAATAAATTTAATGGTTTGTCGTTACCACTGTGGAGCAGTGGGTAGTGCTCCTCCCTCACAGTTAGAAGGTCATAGGTTCAAGTCCTTCAGTTGGGACCTTTCTGTGTGGAGTTTGCATATTTTTCCTGTGTCTACGTGGGTTTCTTCTGCATTCTCCAGCTTCCTCCTATAGTCCAAAGACATGCTTAGGTTAATTGGAGACTCTAAATTGCCCGTAGGTATGAGTGTTTGAATAAATGATATGTGTGTCTGGCTATGATGTATCCCTGCGCTGGGATTGGCTTCAGCAGACCTCCGTGACCCTAGTGAGGAATAAGCAGATGACTGAATAAGCAAATGACTGACTGACTGTTGGAGATAAAACTGAATAGGGCCATTTTGCGTAACAAGTAGTTCTACTTTAACGCTTTAATTACATTTTACTGCCAAAACTTCTGTTACTTAAGTATGATTTTTTAACGAAAGACCATTACTTGGAGAGACATGGTGGAGCAGTGGGTAGCGCTGTTGCTTCACAGCAAGAACGTCTCTGGGTTCTCTGGCTTCCTTCCACAGTCCAAAGACATGCTCAGGTTAATTGGAGACTCTAAATTGTCTGTAGGTATGAGTGTGTGTGAGTGTGTGTGAATGGTGTGTGTGCCCCATGATAGGCTGGTGACCTGTCTGGGGTGTATCACTGCCTCTCCAGGGATCCAGCAGATCCCTTTGAACCTGGTGAGGAATAAGTGCGTATAGAAAAAGATGGACTGACTTTTACTTGTAATGGAGTATTTTTTTTCATTGTGCTGTTGCTACTTTTACTTAATTAAAAGATTTGACTTCTTCCATCACTAGACAGTTGTAATGACAGAGAGAAAGAACTTAATTATATGAACAAACTTCTGAACCACCAGCGTCGACATTTACTTCTGAATAAAATCCACATTCACCATCTATCAGATAGTTAAAGAGAGATGGAAAAAGGGGAAATATTAAAACAGCATAAAATGTGGAGAGAGAGAAGTGGGGTGGCACAGAGGTCAGTGTGAAGAAGTGTGTGTGTGCATGTGTGTGTGTGTGTGTGTGTGTGTGTGTGTGTGTGTGTGTGTGTGTGTGTGTGTGTGTGTGTGTGTGTGTGTGTGTGTGTGTGTGTGTGTGTGTGTGCTGAATGGAGAAGCAGGTTGTTTATGGCGATCTTGTCACGTTTCGTCTCTCTGGGACAATCAGGAGATTAAGTGTTGAGTAGCGGCCAGGGAGCGGCTGCAGTCACATGTCATTACTCACTCCCTGCATCACAATTAGTGCAAATGGCGCATTACAGCGAAATTATCATCAATATGATATTAAGAGACTCTGGCTAAACTAATCAAGGGAAAAGTGCTTATCCACTGGTAACCGGAGATGACTGAGGTGGTGGCACAGGGAGGTGACACTGACATGGCCTCTGAGCCCCAACATCAGGACAAACACCAAGGCAAAAATGCACTAAACATGTAAAGCAAAACATTTATAAATGTTGCTAAAGCTGCGTCAAAATACACAGTGATAGAAAATCCTGCTGATTGGCTGATGGCTCCTATTATTTGAGAATATTTTGTGATGAACTGCTGCTTCACAGTTGATGTTTGCTTACGTCAACTAAATACAGCTGCAGCTGCACAATACAGTCAGACAGAGTTATTGCGGTTTCATTGTCAAATTGACCATGGCAACTCATATTTGGCAAACAAGTCCTGCAAATTAAATGATAAAATACATTGTTTGTGCTGCAGAATGACACATCAGCATTTTCTGATCTGATGCCAACATTGGCCTTCCAAAACACTCCTTCCGAAACAAACAGAATCTGTTGTTTGATCCGACGTAATAATATGGTCGAGGTCAGGCACAAGGACAGTTTAAGTTGAAATAAGCACACATAACAATACAAGATCTTGGTTTAGTGTGAAATTGCTTTGTCTTATCGTTGTCAGAATAATAACATGAAAAAGAGAAAAATGTGACATGTCACATGTCAGGATCTAAATCTGGAAAATCTAGTATCTTTCCTCTTTGTTACACTGTTTTTAAAGTGTTCTGGGTGTAATCTAACCTGTAAAAAAAGTCTTGTGTTTTTACAGTTTTTCTCAATTGGTTTAGTACATTTCTCACATCAGAATTGAAATTCTCAAAAGTTCTTGTTCAAGTGTCACATCATCATGCCATTTGTGCAGATGAAAAAGGCAGTTTCTCATTGCATTGAACAAATTGCAAATGCTTTTGTCCATCCATGCAAATGATTGTGTACAATTCTCAGTTTTTTCGTACATTATCAATTGCTTTTGTCATGCTAATCAAAATGCTTTGTTATAGGACTCTATGAAATAGTCTCCTTCCCCAAAACATTTAGGCTATAGTTCATCATATAAGTCTTCACATGCAAAATGATTTACCAAGCCATCATAACATGTCAAGCATATATACATTTCCATAAGACATTTGTCTGTAAATATGATCTAAATTGGTAAATTCCTCCCAGGTGAATCTTTCTGTCTCTAATGAAAAGAGTTGATCAACCAATGATCAACAGTTTTCTGAATGAGCTCAAGGGAGCATCTCATGAACAATCTACTAGGGAGTATATCAGTAACCAGAGCACAATAGAAAGTTACAATGTCTGACAATGGAAGGATAACAGCCAAGAAGAAGGAGAGGAAGAGGGGTGAGGCTGTGTGGTGGAGGAGTAGGAAGAGGAAGAGGCAGAAGAAGCGGACACGTGTGCTGAATTACATGGAGTTTACTGTATCAATCTGACAAAGCGCAGAAGACGGGGTCGAAACCTTATTGGACACCGAGTCACCATTGATGTACCAGGCCAAAGGGGTGGCAACATAACTATGTGTGCCGCAATATCAGATAACGGTGTGCTGACACACATTCCACCAATGGGTCCATACAACTCTGAACATCTAATAGCATTCCTAGACACTTTGGACAGGGATCATATCCTAGGTGGCCCAGCCGAGAATATGGCCCAGCCCAAATATGCTATAATATGGGACAATGTAAGCTTCCACAAGTCAAACCTAGTAAGGCAGTGGTACGCAAACCTAATTTATAATATTATTACTGTACTATAATAATAATTTTTCTCAGCCTGGAGGTGGAAGGTGTATGACCGAGAGCCACACACACAAGTGATCCTTCTGGCTGCAATGGATGCAGCATGCCAAGACATTACTGCAGATTCCTGCAGGGCATGGATTAGGCATGCAAGAAGATACTATCCAAGCTGCCTTGCACGGGAGGACATCAGGTGTGACGTGGATGAGAATTTGTGGCCTAACAGACAGGAACGGGAAGAAGCTGAAGATCAGGATTGAGATTAGAATTTGGGGAGTTGTTCATATTTTTTTGTTTACTTACTGTATGACCTATGTTTATGTTTTTGACCTATGTTTACTTACGTATTGTATTTCACCTTTGTTATGTGCAGTGCTGTCTTTTTTTTTCTTTATGCACTGCAATGTCAATGTTTGCCAATAAAGAAGTCATTCTGTAAATGTGAATCTTGTCTTTTCCAATCAGTCTTACACATATACATTATATGAGGTCAAATGTACAACACTTGTCATCACACCTAAACCACATTTTACATCAACATGTCCCTTCAAAGTGCACTATTCAATTGCCAACATGACTAATGAATTTGACTGTCTTATCCGTACACAATGACACAATGATTAAACATTCTGATGGCACTGACAAGTATATTGACACAGAAACATGCTTTTGAGGGATGGACTAAGGATTTTGAGCAAGAGACTGGCTTTTGCAGGTGATCCACGGTGTTTTGCTATTTGTCCAAACTGTTTTGAGAAATGCACTTGATCTTCTGCAAATTGCAAGAATGATTCGAAAAATGCACCAAAGTGATCGAGAAAAACTGTATTATCTCCAGCTGTGAGCTCAGCATTTCAAACCTGTAATATAACCTACATTTGACTAAATTAAGGTCTTTAATACCATTCCATTTTACTTTGCATGAAAGTAAAATAAATCAAAAATATTTTCACTGGGTTTTTATTGAGAAGCGTTGTGTTCTGTTACTAAAAATAATGTGTGTTCCTCGCTCTCATTAACAGCTGATTTGAGCCAAGATGTTTCGCTTAAGTTCAGGACATCATCTCACACTTTCTGATGTAATTATACAAATATTGTCTTTGTAAGATTAATGTCTGCATTCCCTTTGTCAATCTGCCAAATATTGTGTGGAAACTCCACTAATCATTCAGAGAGAAAATAAAACCTGTATAAAACCTGTAAATGGACGATGACTGAATTTCCAGGAGACTAGTATAGAGACACAGATTGGTGCAAATTAAGCCCATTCACCAACAGGCTCCAGTTTCTGTATCCTGATAAGACAGTGAAGAATAAAATGCTTGCTTGGCTTTTTTTTTTTTTTTTTTTTTTTTGGTGAATCACCTTCGCTCACCTCACAGAATAAAGATCCGACTGCAAATCCTACAGTTCTAATATAAGCTGTAATTCTCCTCCCTCCCTGCTTCATTACTTCTCCATATGTAGATAGCCGCACATTATTATTTCTCTACCTTATTTTGCTGACACAACGCAAGCCAAATGAAGTGAGATATACGACCGGGCTTATTGGTGGAGATGGCCGATCCCTTCTGGCCCAAACCATTAACAAAATGCCACTTTAGCCCCTTTTATACAGAGATTACTATGCCGGCTTGGCTTTTTAAAACTGAACCAGACTGTAAAAATTTAATTATTTGCATCTTTATGCAACACTATTTGTTTGTTTGTTTTTAATATAATAGGTACATGTTCCTATAGTTCCTATATGATCTGAGCTTTTTTTTTCTTTGGCTAAATCATCAATATAAAAGACTGGCGTCTGAATATCTGTGTATAAAGATTTCAGGATTAATGTTAAAGGTCCAGTGTGTAAGATTTAATTGCACTCAACAAATCAAACTTGGCAAAAATAGAATATAATATTCATCTCTATAATTATAGTATTGTTGATTATTTATTTATTATAGACTAAGGGGGAAGCTTCTAGAGCTAGCCTTTTCTCACACAGACTCTTAATATGTTTTCTAGTACTGATCATGTTTAAAGTAAAATCTAAATGTTTGTGTATCAGATCATATTCCACAAAGCTGTTTTCATCTCACATTTAGTGGTGTTTTTAGAAAAAAGGAAAAAACAAAAACAAAAAAAAACACCTCAAGCATGTGTTTTTGTTATTGACAAAATAATAATTAATTTTGCTATTGTATTTTAATTTTGCTGTTTCTTCAAAATTTTCTAATGTGGTATTTCAAACAATGTCAAAATAGGTTGAAAGAAACAAAACCAGGTGAAGAGGGAAAGTGTTGATAATTCTATCATTTTACTGATAATACTGATTATCAGTATTATGATAAGTATATTTATAATTATTATTATTATGTACTTTTACTGAAGTAACATTTTCAATTCAGGACTTTTACTTGTTTACTTGTATTATTTAATGACAATGTTTCTACTTGAGTATAGGATCTGAGAACTTCATCCACACTGATATATTCCACCTTAAGGTGCTGCAGCCTCATATATTTAAATTGTGATGACTAATAGGTCATAAGAGGGAAACTGATGATTAATTATCCTTGAATATTCCTGAATATTCATGTGGAGTGTTTTGTTTGTTTTCTCTATTAGCCAATGAGAATGATTGTTGCAGTTCGGCATCCAGGTTTACATTTTTTTTTTAAATGCCAAACATTTTCTATTATTACAATAACACATTCAAAGGATTGTGCAGCTTTAGTGCAACTATGTACTCGCTGAGTGCTTTCTAGTTTAGATTTAGAGTGTGTGTGTGTGTGTGTGTGTGTGTGTGTGTGTGTGTGTGTGTGTGTGTGTGTGTGTGTGTGTGTGTGTGTGTGTGTGTGTGTGTGTGTGTGTGTGTGTGTGTGTGTGTGTGTGTGTGTGTGTGTGTGTGTGCAGGTGCAGCAGAGAGCAGCAGTGTGGGTGTAGGTGTGAGCGGTGGCCCGGCTCATTTCACAGCTGTATAGGGATTAGCTGGTGAAGTGCGGTGGGCTAAGCTGCCTCTTTTATCTCATTCAAACATGTTGCTAATTCAGCAGAGAGCAGCTGCCGCAGGAGCCGCTGCCGCTAAGCACTGTATCATTCTCCCTGCCGTGAATAAACTGCTGCTCCTAATCCCCAATCAGCCGCCGTGACACGGATTATCACCCGCGACAAGCACAGCGACCTGGAGAGGAGAGGAGGACAGGAGGAGAGGAGAGGAGAGGAGAGGAGAGGAGAGGAGAGGAGAGGAGAGGAGAGGTCACAGGAGATTGAGTAGAAAGGGAGATGGAACAGATAAGTGGAAGAGAAAAGGAAGGAGGAGATAAGGAGATGAGAAGAGAGGAGATAACTAAGGAGATAAAGAAGGAAATGATAGACAGGGAAGATAAGGATGAGAAAAATCAGAGCCAAACAGGAAAGACAACTAAAAAAGAAGAGGAAAAGATGAACAGAAATTGTGAGAGGACAGAGAGAAGAAGAAGAACTGAGGCACCTGAATATGTCTTGATGCATCACCATGGTTTTAGTATGTGTGTTAGATCTCTGCTGTTGTGTTTGTGTGTGTTCTGCTCCCAGGGTGGACGTATGTATTGAATCATCCATACGTCCACCCTGGGAGCAGCAGGTTAAACAAGGCCCTGGAGTAAACAGCCTTTTGCTGCTAACAGCCTGTGGTGTGTGTGTGTGTGTGTGTGTGTGTGTGTGTGTGTGTGTGTGTGTGTGTGTGTGTGTGTGTGTGTGTGTGTGTGTGTGTGTGTGTGTGTGTGTGTGTGTGTTTGTGTGTGTGTGTGTGTTTGTGAGTGTGTGTGTGTATTTGTGTTTACTCCTCAGCTAATTGATCTAATTGCTGTAACATGGAGTAAACGCTAGTCA
Source organism: Lepturacanthus savala (assembly GCA_030544235.1). Lineage (NCBI taxonomy): Eukaryota > Metazoa > Chordata > Actinopteri > Scombriformes > Trichiuridae > Lepturacanthus > Lepturacanthus savala. The sequence goes on along the minus strand of CM060481.1, from coordinate 62,801 downwards.
TCACCGGGGAAATATCGCTAACAGCCAGCTTCTTCCCGCAAGGGAATTGTGGGTAGCAGAGATGTCACAACTACTTAGTCTCAAATTGAAGCAAAACAAACTTTTTCTGTTTGCCGATAAATGACCACATGAATACAACACACAATAAGCATGTTGGCAAAAGTCAAAACATGAAGGCATAATATGTAATTTTTCCAGATTAAAATGTTTCAATGTTATGTTAAATATTTGTGTACTTTCATTTTCCCAAAGGTTTACAACAATTTTGTAATTTTTAGAAAGTCATAAGTATTTTTTTATTTACTTTTGATATTAACACAATAAATGTGAAATAAAACATTTTTAATCCAGTGTATCATTTTTTATATATAGATAGATAGATAGATAGATAGATAGATAGATAGATAGATAGATAGATAGATAGATAGATAGACAGATAGATAGATAGATAGATAGATAGATAGATAGATAGATAGATAGATAGATAGATAGATAGATAGATAGATAGATAGACATTCTGACATCAGCAACTCCATCTTTAGTTATGGTTTATATTGACAGACAGAAGATGATTACGTATTTTGTGTTTAAATTCCTGTGAAATATGTCTATCTCCTTAGACACTTGACTCAGAACCATTACATTTTCTTCCATGATAGAGTCATCTGGATGAGTGAGCTGTTAATAAAGCACAGCAGGTATTGAAATAAGCAGAGCTAAGTGCTTCTATTTGCCTCAGAGGAGGATGTTGCCTCTGAAGAGACACAATCAACAATGGCATGAAAAAGAAATGAGGTATTGATATAGTTATGAAACCAGTGTTTCAAAACATGCTACATCATCAGCACAAGATGAGATATTAGATATACATCTTCCCATCCCTTCATTATGGAACAGACAGAGATAAAGCCGATAAATGATCCTTCATCACAAGCCGATGAAGATGTTTTGGGTTTTAGCCTAGAAATTACATCTATAAACTGTTGTTTTTATAAGTAAAATATCTGGTGACAACATCAAGTAATATTTCTTAATTAAGGGGATCAAACTTGTAAAAACACCATTATTGCCTTTTAACTACGGTTCTTCAACCTTTAACTATGCAAAGCAAAATGAAGAATTACAGTAAGAATAACCCCCTAGTGTGTTAAAATTACAATAAAGATGCTTTATTATCTTAACAAGCATGTATCGGCTGTTCCAACCTCCCCCCACTTCATGATTGATCTATAAAACCAACCAGTTACCTGTCAGAGCACATAAATCAACCAATCACATGCATGGACGTGTTTAATCACACATTAGTCTAATGCATATCTCCTGCTGTTTGGGGAACTGTGTTTTACTGCTGACACACACACACACACACACACACACACACACTGAGACAACATCCCAGCAGAGCAATCTTCCGCCCCATCAGTGCGTTAACTTTCTAATTTACTATGTTTTTGAAGTGGAGGAGGCAGTGAATGGAGGAATAGAGGATCACACAGCAGGAGGCCACACACACGTTATGATCTTTTTATGGTGACATGGTGTTGTGCATGTGTGTGTGTGTGTGTGTGTGCAGACAATTATGTTACAGAAGCTAATCAAAGACTTAAATACAGAACAAGTACAAGCTGGAATCAGTTTGTAAACCTGAGGAGCATGAATTGTAAAGATTTTTATATTCTGAGCAGTTGAGGAGATTTTGTAGCACATGCAGAAGTTTTTCAAAAAGACCCTGACTTTAATTCATAAATAATATATAATAATATTTCATGTCAACATCTAGGTGGAAGTATAAGCGCTGTTTATAAGTTAAAGAATGGCTATGTCATGTTATTCAATATTAAACAGTGTTGATAAAGTAAATTTTGTTTGGGCATGTGCGTCCAGAACATCACTGAAGAGGGTTTTCTAATCTGTGGTTGAGGACTTGTTTGGTTTAGAGGAAGATCATGTAATTAAAAAGACAATTTTCATCTCAGGGACTTTACAAATCTGCCACCTTTTGAGTCTCAGGGTTGGCAGCTATATCTACAGTCTGTTGGTGGATCCTCTTAAAATATGCCCTGTTTGCTCTAAATCTTGACATACAGATCAATAGGCCTAAGCGGCTCCATTTTGTTAATGTTATTGATTCTGTGGTTTTGCCATAACTGACCTTTGACACCAAGGATGCCAGAACAGAGCATGAAGTGATGAGCTGCAGCAGCAGTGGTGAGTATGAGTGTGGGTCTGAGTCAGGGCAGAGACAGCACCAGATGACAGAGCTGAGCACCAAAGTAGCCGTGAAAATCCTCTCTACATCCTCCACCTTCTGCGAGCAGATCCCTATGAAATGGAATCATCTTTTCTTTCTGCGGCTCTTTATCTAAGCCCATCCTCCGATCAAACCCCTTTTCATCCTTTTCTCGTCCCTTCTGCCCATATTCTGATCTTACTGCCCCATCGTGGAGTTAGTTTGATTTACTCCTCTTTTGCTGTTACTGTCTCTAGTTCCTCTCAGAGATTCCAGAAGCTTCTTTGATGGCGCGCTCATTTTCATAAAGCAACAATGTTGTGCATAACAATGAGTTAACCAGGTAAGTCACGGGGAGAGCAGAGCACAGCAGAGAGATGGAGAGACAAAGGGAAGGAGGAAGAGATGGAGCAAAAGTTAGTGGTCAGCAGCATCGTGGGCATCATAAATCAGATTTCCCACAATCCCCTGTGGAGGGGCCCTTCGCGCGGCCTTGTGTGGACACGCTCAGCGGGGCGCGGAGCATCGATTGGCGTCGCCACGCCGATGCTGACTGTGCCGTGTTCGCAGGGTGAGAGGGGTGAAGGGGTGAGTGTGTATGTGTAAGAGTGTGTGTGTGTATGTGCGTGTGTGTTTGTGTGTGTGTGTGTGTGTGGGGGGGGGGGGGGGGGGGGGGGGGGGGGGGGGCTCATAAAGAAATCTGCCTCAGCATCAAACTAAAACAGCAAACCAAAAACAGGAAAATGAAGGTGTAGGTGTGTGTGTGTTGGAGAATGTGCAAACTCGGGAGTAATTTCCTCCCCCATCAGCAGACTCTCACTCACTTTTACACTTGCCCCCTTCTTCTTCTTCTTCTTCTTCTTCTTCTTCTTCTTCTTCTTCTTCTTCTTCTTCTTCTTCTTCTTCTCTGCTCACCTCAGTCTTCTGTCTTTTCATTCTAGGGTAACGGGAGAAACCAGTGGTGAGTGGGACCTTTCGGCCGCTGCAGGGTTTGTGTTGAGAGGCTGAGATCCAGCTCAGCTTTGCGGAGGAAACAAAATATCAGCTGTATCTTAGTGTGTTTGAACAGACATTATGTCTTACTTTACACTACTCTAGGCAGAGGGCATAAGAGAACTTACAAGAGTATAAAGGCATCAGTTTTGTTTAATAGGTCACAAAACATCAGTTCATGACAGCAACTGACGTACAATTTTCCAGTTTAACGTATGATTGGTTATGCTGTAAAACAACTATGAAATTATGGAATATTAAAATAGATTATAGGGAATGGAAATTAGAACTATCTGCTCACCAGCAAACAGCAAACACACACAAATCTGTGGATGTGCTAGTTAACATCATAGAGTATTTAACAGCTACAGAGCAGATACCTCCGTGAAAGATAGAGAGATATTAAACAAACAGATATTAGACCAACATCCAGCAGGACAGAAACTACAAATGAATCATCATGTCAAATTTACATTAACAAAGTATGGATTAGATTTTTTAAATATTTTAATTTGGATAAGCATAAACCTACAATATATGTAGGGTAGGGTTTGTATTATGCACAAAACACCTTTGAGAAAGAAAACAGTTCCATGGAAAAGGTTACGCTTTTCCAAGCTTATATATGATATATATATATATATGTGTGTGTGTGTGTGTATATATATATATATATATATATATATATATATATATATATATATATATACTGTATATATATATATATATATATATATAAAACAAAAGTTTCTTGAACACTTGAACACAACAAATAGCAGAAAACGGGTAGAGAGGTTTATGATATGGAAAGAAAATTTAAACATCTTTTGTCATGTCATTTGTTGACATTTCTATGGAATTGACCAACTGTACAAATCAATCTAAAAGTTGTGTTCAATACTTGTTTCTTCTGAAAACTAGTTAATGCAGGTTTATATTTAGGTAACTAACTACTTACTTAAAGTTAGAGAAAGATGAACTTTCTATCTGACTGATCTGTCCTGAACAACACAGCCCTGAAATAGAAACACAAAAATGTAAGCAAGGAAAAATTAAGGAAATTAAATAAACAGACATTGCTTAAGGCTGTTATGTTTGTGGCATGTCTCTTCTTCACAAATACATTTCTCTTGTAATATTCAAATGGGGCAGTGGGATGGTGGAGAAGGGGTTAACGCTGTTGCCTCACAGCAAGAAGGTCACAGATTCAAGACCTCCTTGGTCTGGGACCTTTTGGTTTTCACCAGGTACTCTGTTACCACAATCCAAAAACATGCTGAGGTTAATTGGAGACACTAAATTCCCCATAGGTGTGAGTGAATGGCGTGTGTGCCCCATGATAAACTATCTGGGGTGTATTCCTGCCTCTCGCCTGTAATGCGCTGGGATTGGCTCCACTAGACCCCTAGAAGATGAATGAATGAATGTTCAAATGTGTAAACTCACAATCATCATCACATCTAACTCACATCATTCCAGTGTGCATTGCAGTGATAATTCACTGCAGATTCATTATCAAGAATAAAGATACCTATCTGAACCAGCTTGATTTTATTATTGTTATTTTGTGGTCTGTAAAGTGATGATCATCAAATTTACTTCTTCCAACATTTTTATACACAACAAAATCTTTCTCAAGATCTTTTAGATCTTTGCGATCTATTAGATTTATTTCAGGGTTTCCGGTGTTTCCGTGCAGCAGTTCCCATCCACAAATTGAAAACACATAAAAACGTGGATGGAACAATAACATTACTCCTTTGCTGCTGCCAGAAACAATGTGATAGGACTATATGAACCTTTCCCTCATCTTTACTTCTCTATCTTTCCATCCTTCCTCACTCTTTCTCTCCCTCTTTCTCTCACCCTCTTTCATAAATTTCATTAACAGAGAAATCCCATTAGCTCCTCTCTGGCCCTGCCTCTCAGGGTTAACAACTTTGCTTAGCCATGTAAATTCAGAGCTTAGTCAGGCCGATTCTCCACACCGCCACCGCCAGCCGCATCGCTGTCCTCGCTACATTAAATGCTATCTTTGCGTATGTTCATGTGTCTGAGAGTGTGTCTGTGCATGCTGGGCTGAAGATGTGAGGACAGTGTAAACCTCTCAGCAGATAATCTGGATAGTGTTTGTGCATCAGACATATTCTGTCCACATTCTCAGGGTCTGGAGGATGAAGGTTGAGGGGATGGACACTTATCTCCCGTGGACAGGACCGAGGCGTCTTAGGGTTCACCCCGAAGGTCCTCTTTCTCCTCCTCCTGCTGCTCCTCCTCTTCCACCTCCTCTTCCTCCTCCTGGTCATTCCTTCCTCCTTCTCTGCTTTTCATCCTCCTCCTCCTTCTGCACCTCCTCCTGCTCCTCCTCCTATCTTATGTGAGGTTTTAACAGGAAGATTTACTCCTCAGCATACTAGTTCCAAAACAATGTGAAGCAGCTTAAACTAATATTTCACTCTAGGGGAAGATTGCATTCTTTCAGTTATAACAGGTGAGTCTCAGCCACCTGTGTTCAGGATTAATTATAGTTTGGAGCTGTAAACAGAAAATATGTTTATGTGGGTCAGTTGCTGCCGATCACGAGTTTTAAAACTTACTTCTATTCTGAGGGTTTTATGAGGACTGGGAGGTTAGAGAAACAGCTGAAAATGCTAAAATGAAGAAAATAAAAGAAAATGTCATTTCACCTGTTGAGTTGCCAGCAAACCTTAAAAACCTTAAACCTTAAAAAGAGTGAACAGAAGATGAAATGGTTCTTCAGAAGCTGAAGAGAGAAACACAGCAAATAAATCAATATATATATATATATATATATATATATATATATATATATATATATATATATATATATATATATATATATATATATATATATATATATATATATATATATATATATATATATAGCCTCCTCTAGGGAGGAGGCTTTGACCCCTTGAGGGTTAAAGGTCAAATAGCATAAACCCATAAGCTCCATAATAAAACAGATCTGTGAGGCCAACAGTAGCACTCTGATCCACTTCCTGCCTATGGTGGTGGACAGCTGTGACTCCAGCTGACCCTGCTGTTCACTCTCAGGTGCTTTTCACTCTATTTTTGGAGCAGGCTGCTCAATGGTTTCCTGATTGATTGTGATCCTGATCAATAACTGGCAGTGGCTGGACTCCTGTACTGATACTGGATCTATAGTGTCTCCCTTTCGTTGCTGCAGAGCTTCTTCCTTGTCTGGGACTGAGGTTTATCAATGAAGCTCAGCTCTTACTGCTCCGTCTACATACTCCAACCACTTCCTGACCCAGTCAATGTCCTGTCTGCAGGACACAGACACACACACACACACACACACACACACACACACACACACACAACCTTTCCCATTGACTAAGCAGGATCACTCACAGCTGTGATCTAAACTTGGTTAAAGCTGTAAAATATGATAAAGAGCCGTGAATACTTAAAGGTTGAAATCCGGATTAGTATTATATAATAATGAACTGTGTTTTTTCCCACTACTGACAGCACACCGCATCTGAGAGCTTTAGTTAAATTTCAGATGAGAATTGGAGATAAAATAATATGATTTAATATTATTTAAATTGATGCTCTTTATTTTTTACCAAAATTATGTAATGCACTTTGTATAAAAGCTGCTATATAAAGTGTAATATGGTTCTGTTATTCTATTTAATGTCATTCTTAATCCTTTCCTGTTCTATTTATATTGGATTCCATCATGTGCATACATCATGTATTGCCAGAGGTGTCAAAAGTATTCACATTCATTACTCAGGTAAAAGTATAGATATTAGGTTTTCAAAAGACTTCTGTGAAAGTTGAAGTATCAACTCCAGCTTTTTACTCAAGTAAAAGTATAAAAGTACTGGTTTCAAAACTACTTCTATCAAGTATTAAATTAAAAGTACTTTTGAGGAAAAAAGTGAGATAAAAGCTCAGGCAACTCCCAACTTCAAAAACATCCTTATAATGCTATTATGACTCATATTAAGTAAATGTTGAAAACATTGGTATGCACTATACCAGATATGATGGATGCCTATAGCCGAAATAAGAGTGCAAAAAAGTCAAACACTTTAGAGGCACATAATCAATGGCCTTTATTGGCATACAGAGTTAAAACAGGGGTGCAACAGTTACCAATACTACAACTCAAATGGAAAATAAAACAAAAGTTACATTCTGAACTGGTGTGTATGGTTTTATGTTTTGTTTCTGTTTGTTTTGCATGTTCTGTATGTTGTAGACATGGAGAGACGGTGGAAAATGTGAAACGTCACTGTGCTAACACCTCTAGGCTGCTTCAGGCATGTTTTGTTTTGTTTTTTTGTTTTTTTTCTCTCTTTTTATTTTTTTTTTATAAATTTTTTTTTTCCATTCTCCTTTCATTTTATTTTCCTAGGAAGAGATTCTCGATTCTCAGTAATGTCCTTCTTGAAGCTGCAGTTGCACTGTGGGAACGAGATGATTAGCTCTGATTTAAGTGTCAGTATTGTCTGTCATCGCTGTTAGATCCCGCTGAATTCCAATGAATTCCAATGAGGATTGGACTATTGGATAAAATGAAGTGCAGAACATAAAACTGAGTAGGTCAAGCATAAAAGAATCAGTACAGAGTTACCAATAGGCCTTATTCAGCCGTAAAAGCATCTGGTTCTCGAAGTTCTTGGAGCCAATGCATGCCCTTCTTGGCCGGAAGATCAGCCCTGCAACACTGAAGAGCCTTTCACAGGCTGCTGAAGCAGGGAGTGCTGTATTAAGCTTCAGTGATAGCTTGTACACAGCTGGGAAGGGCTTCAGTACCTCTACTGTGTCTCCTGGGTACCCTAGGTATGCATCCAACTGCTGGGTCATTTCAGGAGGCCCAGTCTTCTTCAAGGAGGAAAAGAAGTCCTCCTCTTCAGATGACTGGGAGCCCTCACTGATGGGATTCTCAGCCTGACAGTCCAAGTGGCTTCTGATATAGTCAAGGCCTGTGTAGTAACAAAAGTCAGGACATTTAGATTATGTGACAGCATTGTAAATGTGAATGGGATAATTGAGTGTGGGGTGTGTGTGAGAATGTTATTTGAAACTCATTGTCTGCATAGAAATTAGCTATTGTGTTAAGGGAAAGTAGAGAGGTGAGACACTTACCAAGTTTGATGATATGTTCGTCACTTGTCCAGCAGGTCTTAAATTTTAGAACTAGAATGGCTGCGGCTATCAGCTCTGGATCTGCAAGCATGTCTCTGAAGCGTTTCTCAGAGACATGCTTGCAGATCAAAGGCTCGCTGTACTTGGAAGTGACACTCAGTTGCTGGAGCTTGGTCATTAGGAGAGTTATGGTGGGGACCAGCCATCCCATCTGAACACTGGTTTCTCCCTGCAGAACATCAAGCACTTTTGCAACTGGGCTCATCGTCTTCGCATATTCTGCAAGAAATGCAAGGTCCACAGGAGTAAACCTGTACAAAGAGAAGGGAATATTTAACCTACACCTGCAACTGGAAGGACTGGTTTAAGGGGGAAAAATGTTAGACTTTTGCAATGTAGTGGTGTTGCAAATCACATTTATAATAAGTGTGGGGACAGGCTCTATACTGTAGTATTCAATGTAAAACTAACTTAACTTGATCTGTTATCCCCTTCACCTTGTTCTCTTGTTATTCTCACAATTCTTTCTACAGCTGAGAAGAGAGAGTCCCATCTTGTAGGAACAGGTCGAATGAGTTGGAGCTTGCAGTTGTCTTCTATTACTTCAGCTGCAGTGGTTGACCTTGAATTTTTGTTCCAAAGGCTAGAGCATTTGGCAAACGCAGAACGGGACACACGCCTGTACAGTGGGTTGACGTCAGCTTTTGATGCATCAACTGTTGACACCAAATTCAGGAGATGACAGGCACAACGATGGTGCTTGGGTAGCTGGTACTCTAAATAATCATCTTCATCCAAGAGGGCTCCTGCATCAACAAATTCAACATCCTCACTCCCATCCCCTTCATCGACATCTTGTCCATCATCGTCCACCTCTTCTCCATCACTCTCTCCTACAGGTTCCAGATTGTTATTTTCGTCGCTCTGCCCATAAATTCTGAATGCCTTCAAAAAATTTGATCTATTGTCCATTGTTGTACGAACGATCTTCTCTCTGATGCCGAAGTCTGTGTGAATCTCATTTAATGTACTATCTAGGGCAGAAAATGTATGCGACCCTTTCAGACGCTTACATGCCAGAGCAGCACAGGATCGCTCCATGGTTTGAGGATTAAACCAATGTGCTGTCACACCAATAAATCTGCGACAGCGCGCTGTCCAGCAGTCGGTTGTCATTGCTATAAACTCAACTTCGTTGAGGGCAGCTTTCAGTTTTATTTTCATGTTAGTGGAGGCCTTCGTAACTTTGTTCACAACAGTATTTCGGGTCATCACATTTGTGTTTGGTTGGAGATGCTGCACAAGCTCAATGAAGCGGGGTTGCTTGACAATGTGTGACGGGTGCAAGCCCTCAACAATGAATTTAAGGATCGCCTTGTCTACACTTACCTGGCTCACCCTTCGAGCCTCCCACAGCTTGGCTTGTTTGGGGAGTGGGGCTGAAGAAACTTCAGTGGACGATTTCCTTTTCATTGCTGCTGAAGTGAGTTCTGTCTACCTCTGTAGATGAGTGGGGTGCTTCTTCTGTGGAGAAAATGAATGCACAGGTAAAGATTCCAATCCATATAATTTCATCACACGCCAAGACAATATAGCACTTCTGTATTAAACATCACAGTTTGAAGTTCATGAATGAAGTATGTTACAGGTAGCCTATAGGGAGCAGTTTCACTGGTGCATTCATATTCTAAATTGATGGAAAATACCACATTTTGGGTCCCTAGAAAGCCACAGGGCTTGGAAAACATCTGTTGTGGAAAACTTTTGTTGTGTACAATGTCTTGTGAGGCTGTGGACCAAATATCATGACTGTAAAAAAAAATTAAAAAATTAAAACACGTTTTTGGTCTTTTGACCTACATGCTTTTGATTAAAAAATGATCAAAAATCGTATAAAAAAATAATGATAATAAATAAAAGCATTGTCTTTTTGTTATTATTTTTATATAATGCCACAATTTTAATCATAGATGTTGGGATAAAAAAAGCTCAAAGTTGCATTTAGAAATTATTCAGTGATTTTTATCTAATTTTTTAAACTTCAATGAGGATTTTAAGCTACTTCCAGTTTCTATGTTTAATATCTATGGAAAGGTCATTCCCTTCTCTGCCTGACGATGGCGGTCTCATCGTGCTAAGTCTCTGCTAGAGCTTTCCAGGGCGGAGCTACAGCGCCATGATGGGGAAGTGACACACGTCTGAAGTCTCTATACAACCTATATCTCGAAGCATAATCTCAAAGACCATTGGTCGTAGAGACAAGGTTAGATTGAGACCAGTTGTTTCCGTGGTTTCGCTGTTAATCGAATCTCCCGTCTTTAGTTTGAGCTGGATTATGCATGTAATAAATGAACTTTCAGCAAACAATGTGGATTCCATTTCTGTGGATTCTTGCCGACATTTTAAGACCAAGTTTGTCAGGTTCGACCGTATGGTTTCTAATACAGCCTTCGACGGACTACAAGTAACACAACACATCAGCACAACAAAACTACACAACAGCAGTTAATATTAATGTTAATAATACTTTTTTAAAAGATAAATGAACTGTAATATTTTACTATTGCTTGCTAATTGCTAATTCAAGATAACATTTGACAAAAGCCAATTTTTAAATCTCACACAGAGCCCACCAAACGAACTTTGAATCATAAACCGCTAAAGTTAGCTGCTACTCCTTGCAACCATTGCACATCTTGGCATATACTTAGTCATAGCAAACTTTGCAAGTTTACCATTAGTACTGCAACATTTAAAAAAAAAAAAAGAGCGATAAGAAACTTCTTACCTGAATATGCTTCTTCAAGTTAGAAGGTGAGTTTTTGAATGCCATGAGCTCATGGTATTTTGGCTGGCAGAGCTTGCAGCGCATCCTAAAAGAGTTATTTTTGCTTACCACAATTTCAAAAAACTTTTCCAGGCTGGTCTTCCTAGCTACCGGCCTCCTTGCTGGTACTTGGTTGGGACATTTGGTCCACGGCCACGGATATCTTCGTTCATACAACTGAGTCTGACCTGCTATGTCTATGCCTGCTATGACTTGTTATCGCTGACGTTTTGTGATTTGTCATGTTCGATGGACCGCCTACAAACCAACAGGAAGCTAGAGTGGTATATGATTGTATTCATCATCCAACCACAGTCAAATTTACTCTACCATGATGGCGCAAATTATCTGGATAGGCACGCATTTTTTGAACGATGACAAACCGAAAGGAAATCAATTCAAAATGAAATATGAGTAACAGGGATATTTTAAAATGTAAGGAGTAGAAAGTAAAGATAATTGTGTGAAAATGTAAGGAGTAGAAGTAAAAAGTAGGCTGAAAAATAATTACTCCAGAAAGTACAGCTACTCAAAATTTCTACTTAAGTAAGGCAACGAAGTTTTGTACTTCGTTACTTGACACCTCTGTCTATTGCAGCCTGTCCATCGTAGAAGAGGGATCCTCCTCTTTTTTACCTATTAAAAGGTTTTTAGGGAGGTTTTCCCTGTACAATGTGAGGCGAATGTTTGATTTGCGATTTTGAGCTATACAAATAAAATTAACTTGTCTTGACTATTAAACAAACATGTCATACACTTATGTGTAATATAATATAATGCAGTACTTTTACTGCTAATCTACCCAAAATTGCCTCCACATCAATCACATCAATGACCTACAACTGTAAAATTCTCAAAAACTAAATATCTACTAAAATAAACTATAATAATATAACAGGCAGATGCAACATTAAGTTGACAAGATGAATATTGAACCAAGGTGTCAAAACATTTTTGGTTCTACTTCTATCTGCACATGGGATTTTATCTGATAAACTTTACTGGTCATAAAAAGGGAATAACAACTAATTATCATGATCAATAATCAACAGCCACATGGCGGCACTGTGCATACTAAAGTCTCAGCTGTTCCTACCTACCAAATTTCACTGAATTTCTTTTTGAGATGTCTCACTAAAAAGCAGATAAACATGAAATTGAAATGTCAAATAAGAATCAAGGTATGAGACATACACACACACACACACACACACACACACACACACACAGGAGTGTATCTCACTCCAGTTGGCTGCAGCAGTAAGGGGATTGGGGGGCGGGGGGTCCCTTCACCCTTGTGAAAGCACTCTGAATATCCCTGGGATGAGGGAGGACTGTCAAATCCGTTCTGACGCCGTTGAGGCTCTGCTCTGTGGGATCAGGCCCAGATGCCGCCTGCAGAGGCCCAAAGCCGGAGGATTCAGGCCAGCGCCGGCCATCGCAGCTCGGCTGTCACTCACACACAAAACAGCCACTAAAACTCTTCACACGGCTTCCAAGGATCAAGAAGACCACTCTACCAGCTTAGATGAGGCTGCTGCAGACACAGATTTGAGAACAGAAAGAAAAGGACGTCATGTGAGACAGAATGAAACCAGGACCAAGATTCAAGCTCCAGTTGTGAGATTTACACCATGAATAAAGAACAAAACAATCACTTAGATAAAGATTATGTTTTTCTGCAATAAGAACAGTAATCAAAGAGGAGTGGTTGTATTATAACAAGCTGCATTGATTAATATTGATCCGCTGTTTGTTTTCAAAGCCAATATTTGACCACATTACAGATATCTACATACACACACGCATGCATGCATGCACGCACGCACGCACACATGCACACACACACACGAGCACACACACAGAGAGAAATGCAGATCAGTACAACTCAAACTGTGTGTAGTGACAATTGTCTTAAGTGGACCTGTGTGAGACAGAAGGGCCATGAATAAGTGATATCGATAAAATCACAGAGGATGGCAAAAATCAAGAACACACACACATATGCACTCACACACAAGCTTTGAAGACAGACATGTTGATCACAGCCCAGCTAATCTGAGCTGACTCTGTGAGGGGCTGTAGGTGAGTCAAGTCTCAAACTGCATTTGTGAATATATTTTCATTCACATTAGACATTATTCACACATCTGCAGCAACATTAGATTTAGGCCTTAAATTGGATTTAGGGGCATCATGTAAATATGGGAATGAATCACAATAGACAGTTTTGTTAAATTAAAGCTGCTACTCTATGAGCCAAGGCTTATTTGAACATTATTGATAATACATATAGAAGCAAACAGGGGAGAAACATGTTTCTCTGGAGCCTTTGAAGCTACATTTAACTTTTATGATAAAAAAACAGTGTAAAGGAATATAAAATGACACAAAACAGTGACAAGATGAGCCAAACAGTGCAGTGACAATGTAATGTTGCTGTCCTGAAAAACTCTGACAGAGGTTTGGTGGCTGTGGAGCCTCTGGTGGCTCCTAGATCATAATGCAGCAGCAAATGCTCCTTTTGTCCTGAAACTGAAGTTTAGGAGCTTGTTGCAGCTGCTTAACCATGTTTCTTCTATTTGCTTCGCAGTTTCTTCCTCAGCCCACACAGAACATGTCTCACACACACATGTACGATTAGCAGGAGGTGATCCAGTGGGATAATCTGCTTTTGCTGCTTTTTTATGCTGCTTTAATGCAGACATGTTTGGTGTGTTTATGTTCATATGCTGACAACCTTTCATCTGATTAATAACACACTTGATGACTTTGTGGCTGCAGACCTGAATAGGTGCAATTTGAACATATGGTTTGTATTTTGTCCTGTAACGTTTAAACCATATGTCTCAGAAACACAAGTCTATATAAATTCTACATAAAATATCCATTTTGAATGTCAGATTTTTTCATCACTTCTTATAAATTATGACCAATCGTCACCATATTTGGTACAGAACTACAACTTACAGCTGGTCTTAAAATTTAGCACTAATTTTGTGGGCAGGACTTCTGTTCAGCAGGTGTGCGGTAACTAATATTAATAACTTTTTAATATTAGAAAAAAGCTGATCAAATTAATTTCATCCATTTAATTAAAACTGCTCTCTAGTTATTTTTACTCAGTGGTGGTTAATCAGTTGCTCATTTCCATGTTTCTCTAGTTTGATGGAAAAAAAAAATTGATTGCCAGAAGTAAGTCATATTAGTCATATTATTTAATATTCTTCATAATAATATTTTTCTACATGAGCAGTTGGTGCTTTTCCATCTACTTGCTATTTGTTTTCAGTAGGTCTCCTTTGGCTCACTGAACATTTTAACAGTTTACTGTTTATTACATGTACATATTTTTCATTTAAAATTAAAAATACGCTTAGATATGCACATGCATTGTTGTTGATGTTGTGGTGTGTTTGTTCCATGTGTTTCATCACTGAGCAAGTTCCTGCAGTAGCTGTAAACCCAGCAGCTGACCTCTGACCTATATCTGAGCTCCAGAGGCTTGACAGGAGAAATGGGTTCATGAAGGAGAAGGAAGGAGGCACGGTGAGGGTGAGGAGAGGAACTTAAATTTTTCAATAGGACCTTCAAGGACACACAGTAGCCACCCAGCTCCACTCACCTGAAAGAATGTGTTCGCAGACTTAAGAGAAGCAGGCAACATTTTCTCACGTTACTTTGTCTCATGATGAAGAATTCGAACATCACAGAGCTGATTAAAATCTGTAGACAAATAAAATGTTTTTTTTTCTTTTTTTAGAAATATTACAAAACAAGGAATAGGATTATTTATTTATTCATTCACTCAGAGGAGGGGAAATAAAAGGCGACACACATACACACACACACCCTCCTCTTCCTCCCTCGGTAGCTGTTAGCAGTGTTTCACATGTGTGGAGAAGCTCCCAGCAGACACTTGAGGGTCTGCCACTTACAGCCAAGATCACCACAGTGAAAAATTTATACCAAAGACAAACCACGCCCCAGCTGTGTGTACGTGTGTGTGAGTGTTTGCATGTAAATGTGTGCCTAAATGTGCAGTACAGTGGACGATCAATAATATTTTAAATAGCTGAATTTCATGTTACTGTAATGTTGTGTCTTTACAGTGCTATTTCATGTTTAATGTAATAAAATCAGAAAACATTCATTCATTCTTTCATCCATCAGTGTCCAACATGTGTCAGATCTTCCAGGCGTATTAATCCATCAGTCTGTCTCTCTATTCTTGAGTTCATGTGTCTGTTTATCATCTGTCAATCATCCATTTGTCCATTCATCAATCTACTTATCTACTACTGTCAAGCAATCAAAAGAATAATCTAATTAATTACCTGTTTTGTGATTAATATTTTTGATGAGAAGCTTTTAATATTAGAAAATAAATTAACCATGAACTTTAAAGGGTATTCATCCTTCATCATTGATGCATTATTATGTCTATCATTCAGCAATCCTTCATTCATCCATCCAGTCATTTTACAATTATTCTATTGTCCATAGATCAATCTATTCATTCACATATCCATTGATCTCTCTATATATCTGTCAACAGTATCAAACTGTATATATACTGTATACATATATATATGTGTGTGTGTGTGTGTGTGTGTGTGTGTGTGTGTGTGTGTGTGTGTGTGTGTGTGTGTGTGTGTCTATAGCTGTTAGATTTAAATAAGTCACCTTTTATCTGACATAATGATTGAATGTAAAACAAGTTTCAGGGAGGGAACATTTGTCCACCTGCAGCCGTCAGGTTAGATTAGAGTCAGACTGAAGCAAACAGGACATCGCTCTGTGTTAATCTCCCCTAAACTCAGTTAAACCCGACCACAGCTGACAGCTGAGGCCCATTTGGTCTGAGTGATGGTCGCTGCTGCTATTATCAGGCTCACCTTCACACACACATACACACACACACACACACACATACACACACACACACACACACACACACACACACACACACACACACACACACACACACACACACACACACACACAGTTCACCTGGCAGCTGGAAGCAGTGGTGAAGCTGGCAGCCACCTGAGAGAGTTGATCCACACAAACGCCTCCGTCAGCAACTTCTTCAGAGCTTTTTAGCCACTTTCCTCCTGTAATTCAGCTCCTCGTCACGGCCCAGGTTCACAGTGTTCCGCTCCGGATGCGTTTTGGTTTTGACGTCCCTGAGGTCTGAGGAGAAACGTTACGCATGAGCTTCTCCAGGTGAGAGAGATTTTCACCCCCATAACTTCAATTCCATCGTACTCTCTTGCTTTCTCTGCTCCATCCGTCTCCTTCTATTCCAGACACATTGGGTCCATCAGCACCTCCACACCTCCTCCACTGACAGGGAGGTCCACTGATTGACAGCTCACTCATCAGGAGGGACGTGTTCAGTCGTATTGAAATATACTTATTATCAATTATTCACACACACACACACACACACACACATACACACACACACAGACACACACAGTTCTTTCCGTCATTCCTTCAACAGTGCAGCAGGTAGAGGCTGAAAACACAAACATATACATGCATGTAATGGTGAGGGCCTTTACCATTAAATCACACTGTGACATGACAAAACTAAATTGTACCCTTTTTGAGCAACAGGGGGCACTAACTACTTTTAGCGTAGCTTGTTTATTGCATTATGTCCTACACACAGTAGAGTGTAACGACCAAGCCATTTCCAGCATTTCCCAGTTGCGACAGGTGAGTTGTTGGACCTTTTACAAGTCAAAGGTGTTGCAGCATTAAGGCCTGAATATTCTCCCAAACAGTCGAGTCCACAGACAGATGTGGACCGGACTGTATGCAACAGGCGTGTTGTAGTTCTGTTAAAACAGTGATCAGGATGATATTCCTAAACACATCATGTAAACACAGAGCAAATGAAACTTAATATACTGTATGTTGTTTTCAGAATATTGTATCATATCTGTGTGAAGGGTCATGTGGAATTGTGAGGTAATGTATCTTCACAAACTTTGAACTGCAGCTTCTAAAATGTACCATTTTGAAGGATTCAAATTGAAATTTCCACCATCCATCAGCATTAATCTGAAAGAGGAAAGAGCAGAATACAAAGAAATTATAAATTATATGAATGCAGTGAAAGTCAAAATAAGAGGGAGCGGCTGCAGAGTTATAATAGGCACTTCCTCCTTTGAAATGAAATACACTGACTTATAAAAAGCAAAAAACAGAAGACAGAGATTAGTCTCTTCCTCTCCATCTCATCCCAGCTGTGTTGATAAACAGATTACATATTTGTGTGGAGTAAGGATGTCTCCTGTTCCATTTGATGCTTCTATTAAACAGTAATTGTTTTCCCAGGTGAAGTCAACGACTCCTCCCTCCTCTCTCATTCATTTCCTGCCTCTTAGCTCCCATTAACCCTTTGAAACCCGCCCAGCCGCCCCAATCCGGGCTCAGGCAGAGACAGCCCGGGGAGGGTCAGCTGAAAGGCATGATGGGACTTATCATGGAGCACATATGGGAATTGTGTGGGATTTGTTCGGGAGCGTAGCGGGCACATGAATGGATCAGCCTGTGACATCATTAACCACAGAGAGCTTCCATCCGCTTGGATTTCTGGGATTTCTGTAAGCCGGACGCTGAAGGGTGAGGACAGGCCGACTGGCCTGGGAAGGTGGTTCTCCAAGATTGAGAGACCGGAGCGTGTGCTTGGCCGAAAAGCTGATATTGTGTTAGAATTCAAAATTAAAGTTGGAAATAGAGATATGCAGTCACAGCAATGGTCCAATGTACCAAAATACAATTTTGAAGCTTTTCTTCCACTCAACTCAACTATATTTCTATAGACCCATCTCACAGCTGTAGTGACTCAGATTAAGACATTTCAGTTCATAAAATATGTTTTTATAGATTGAACAAACTAACAACATATGAAAAGTTTTAAAATTCAATTTCACTTTGACTATTTATTTAAATTCTGCCTCTACATCTCCAATTCACCTTTGACTCTTAAAAAGATACATATAAACAGTGACTTTTTCCTCACTATAATGATTTTATAGTCATAGTAACAGTAGTAGCAGGCGTAGCAGGAGTAGTAATAGTAGTAGTTGTAGCAGTAGTACTAACAGTAGTAGGATTAATTGTAGTAGTAGCATTAACAGTAATAGTAGTAGTACCACTAGTTAGAGTATTAGTAGTGGTAGTAGTAGTAGTAGTAGTAGTAGTAGAAGTAGTGGTAGTGGCAGTAGCAGTAGTAGTAGGAGTAGTAATAGTAGCAACAATAGTAGTAGTAATAATAATAGCAGTAGTAGTAAGTAACAGTAGTAGAAGCAGTAGTAGTAGTAGTAGTAGTAGTAGTAGTAGTAAAATGGCAGATATTCTCACTGCAGCCATGTGACTGAACAGCCAGGCAGAGTTTGGAGGTGTCAGTGGAGAAGTTTGTCTCCGTCAGCAGGTCTGGCTGCTTGATGGTCGGACTTTGTCGAGGTGTTGTTTTTTCTCCCTTCGTTAGACTCTGCGTTAATTACTAATCTCACGGTCCAGCGCAGGACACTTGTGCTAACGTTAACTCTCTCTCACTAATGAGGGGGAAACCAGACAAACAGAGGGGATTTACAGCACAACACATGAACACTATTTCACTGTCACACACAAACACTCAGGAAACGAGGAGACACAGCTACAAGAGGCAGCAAAGATCAGCAAACATATATATTCAAATGCTTAGTTTCTGTATATATTGACACACATAAAGACATAAAAGTAGGCGTAATCTATTTCCATTTAAACTCATTTATTTAGTTACTTTATCTTGTATTTAGTTGTTTTAAAAAGTCTCGGAATACAGATTATCATTGTTTGGTTATTATTTTAAGAACGTGCAGGCTCACCCAGGCTCACCCAATCAGAATCACTCCGGCTGAACATGCACTGCACATACATGCAGCTAAACTGCTAAACCAGCAGAATGTTGCCCACAACAGATGCCGTACCGAGGCTCCACACACAAACACGTCCATACTTTTGAGGACACTCACTAGTGTTAATGCATTTCCTATCTCAGTGAGGACCAGACTATATAGACTATTCCATTAAAAATATTTCTTATCTTCCCAAAAGTGTCTTCAGTTTACAAACATGTTCCTACTTTTCAAAAAAAAAATCTCCTCAATAGTAGTAATACTTTTAATTTAGTTGAGTTTTTTTCCCATTTGATGGTGCTTTATACTTACATTTCACTGTATTTATGAGGGAAATATTGTATTTTCTCTTCTATTACATTGCAATTACTTCTGAGACTAAAATTTACCATAATGATGATCTTATTATGCACATTATTGAAGATTAAACTGTTTGGCCTTGTGTGGCCCTTTCATAAAACCATCAGCATGTTTCAGATAACTTCTGTGGCACAACTTATGTGCAGATACAGGAACTTTAAATAGGATTGGATTTTAGATGCAGTACTTTTAATGGTAATTAAGTGTATTGTTTTATAGATACTTAAAGATCTGAATATTTCTTCCACCACTCCTTCTGAATATGTCCTCAGTTTCTAAAAGGTCTTGACTCACACTCTGTCCTTACTTTTTAAAATGTCCGAAAGTTTCCTCAGTGATCTAAACGTCCTCAATCTCAAGATCTAAAACTGAAACTGGTCCTCACAACGATAGAAGCACAACACAGACACGCACACACACACACACCTTCTTATCCCATCGTGCCTCGTCTATCTTCCCCCTGAGGAACGCCACGATTAATGGCCCTCCTGATGACCGGGCAACGGCGTCCTTGGAGAGCAAACATCATGACCGGAGGTGAGTGCTGCCAGTGGTTCACACCCATATGTGTTGTCCATACTTCACCGTCTCATTTCGGGTGTGTATCAACGGGGTGAGTGTGTGTGTTTTGCTGAGTTTGTGTGGATGTATGTGTGTGTGTATTGGTGTGTGTGTGTGTCGGAGGCAGACACAGCATTTTAAACTCGGGCTTCAGCACAAAGGGAGCTGCGCTAGCTAACCATCAGCGCTTTAGCTGCAGCGTCTGGCTCCCCACCCCCGTGGCCCCGCAGCCTGCAGGGTGATGAAGGAGAAGCTGTCAATAAGAAAACAGACCACGTAGAGGTTCAAACAAACTGCTGTTAGAGACACAAACTAACAAGCCTCAGGCCAACACCTCTTTTTCATTGCTCTTCTTCTTCTTCTGTGGTCTTCAGCTTTTTAGTTGCTCAAAGAGTCTTTTTATCATGCAAATCACAGATTCCAGCCTCTTCAGCATTTTGTCCATTTGATTACACCTGTTTATGTGCTGGTGATGTTGTTTGCTCAGCCACTGTGTGTGTGTGTGTGTGTGTGTGTGTGTGTGTGTGTGTGTGTGTGTGTGTGTGTGTGTGTGTGTGTGTGTGTGTGTATGTGTGTGTGTGTGTGTGTGTGTGTTCATGTTGCTGGTGTGTGTATGTGTGTTCTCTTAAACCAACCTGCTGACACAAGGTCTGTCCGGTTTACATCCTGAGAACTAAGGGCCTTTGTTGAACTTGAAATTCTCCTCTGTTCTTCCAAAGTTTACACTGACATAAATGCTCACATTTACATTATCACTCAGCTTCTTCGTGTTCACATCATGTGTTTCAGCTGCTGAACTTACATGTTGGGGCCTAATTTGGATTTTTGCACACATACATAAAGAAAAGTGACTGGGTCAAACTTGCTTATTTCTAAATTCACTCTCTTTTTGGTGTCCAGGAGGAGCTGATTCACTGCTGGAAACATTAATTCAGATACTAGAAACGAAAAAGTCTCTAACCTTTGTTTCTGTGCTGAGTTTATCAGTCCATTTATCCCCTTTCAGGAATTTCTGGACAAACTGCTTCCAGGTGAAGCTCCAGACTGAAGCATCATCCACAGCAACTGTAATTTTTTTTGTAATTGTGCTGCCACATTAATTTATTTGTCCTTTTAACAGATGTCAGCATCTGTGTGGTTCACAGTTAGGTATGTTGCCCAAAT
Organism: Lepturacanthus savala; assembly: GCA_030544235.1. Taxonomy (NCBI): domain Eukaryota; kingdom Metazoa; phylum Chordata; class Actinopteri; order Scombriformes; family Trichiuridae; genus Lepturacanthus; species Lepturacanthus savala. Next base: position 41,599 of record CM060481.1, on the reverse strand, counting down.
CCTGGTTTAACTTTGAAATATTTCCATGTTTTTAAGAACCTGCTGATTCTTTATGGTCAGTTTTTATATTGGTTCTTAAAAAAAAACTCAGACAAGGAAATGAGCATAGCGGGAATGGTTTTGGTTGTTTAAAGTTGCAGCCTCTAATCTCTGTGTCTCTGCATGAGGGCACATACACAAATTATAATCCTGTTCTGAGTTTATTTATTTGTGTTGTGGAAATAGTTTGATAAAGTCATGTTCAGAGAAAAGAGCAGAGGTGTTAATCACAGCAATATGCTATCTTCAAGCAACTAAACTGATCAACATCAGTAGGTTATTGATCACATCATTAGTTCACTGTGCAGAAACTCATCAGTACATCTCAATGTCTGGAAAATAAACATTTGTGAGACCAAAAAAGGGTTTTCCATAACATATGTATGGAACTGAACTGTGGTCATGTTAGGTGACGACAGTTCAGTTCAGGAGAATGATTGTTCTCACATTGAATAAAAACATCTGTAAAAGGTTAAATGCTCTGAGCTTTTGCATCTATTTACAGTTGTGTTGTGTGGTATCATAATTTTGAGGGATACAGACCAGATAACCAGTACAAACACATAAAACTTCCAAAACCACCCAAACCAGCCAAGTTAGATTAATGTTTCTCTAGTGTGAATTAGATGGTCACTTCCATATGCTTCTGCAGTAGTCTTCCAGAAAAAAGGTTGAACCAAGCTCAACTTTTGCCAAACTAATGCCATCAGACAAGGAGCCACGTTAGCCAATCACACAAGTTTGCGTGGATCAAACCGACGACACCCTCGGGAAATACAAGCAAGAACCGTGTAGTGTTCTGACTCTCCAAGAACTGTAATACCTGATATATGAGGGAGAACAAAGACCTTGTATCAGGATACATGTTGCAATTTGATTTAATTATTTCTACTTGTGCTACGATCAGATCCATCACACAAATGAGCCGAACAGGTGACATAACTATGTCTGACCATGACCTTTTTTATTTGACCAATTTGGCCTGGAAATACCAGAACATACCAGAATCCCCTGGTGCAGGTGGAATGGGAACAGGACCTGCAGTCTATCAGCAGCAGTCAGTGGTTTACCTGTCAGCTGCAGACTGAAGGAGCTGAGTGTCCCTGTGATAGTCTCTCTGCATGTCGTCATTTAGACCCTGCATCCTGTGACCTTAGATGCTGCCCATGATTAGTTTTTATGTGGCCTAATTAATGCTTATGCATTCTCTGACCAGCTCTGATTAACATTGATGAGATCTTGGGTTTGCTGACACGCACTTCTCTCGATTATGACCCGTGCATGTTAACACATGAGTCGGCTTGAGGAAAAACAAGGGGGACAATCAGGTGATGCTTCAACCCCACATTACAACACCGAAAACAAGTTATGGTAAACTGAAGCTGTGACCGAAGAGGGAAAACCTAAATTTTCAGTCAGTATTCATTTGACTCACTTTACTAACACTCAATGTATCTACAATTACCAAAAAATATTTGACCTCTGTATAAACATTAAATATTGTTTTATATAGTTTATACATGCATCTATTTTCACCTTTTCACTGAAAACTATGAGCATGAGACATATTTATCCACTGAAGCTGATTCTGATTTTAAGAAGCAGGTGAATGTGCTTCTTAAAATGCATGAATGCTCTCAAAGTGGACTCTCCTCTCATTCAGGGGAGTGTTCAACTGTCACTCATTCACAGCACCTGGATTTAGCCCCGCCTTCAATAATTCAGGAAAATGGAGAGGAGAAATGGCCTGTTTCCATTAGAGCCACCTGTCAATCACAGACCTGTCACACAGCAGGACATAGGTTCACTGCAGCCATTTCCAACCAAACAGTGTAATTATTAATTAACAGCTCTCTGGATGGTGAAATAACAATCCTGCATGAACAGGAACATTTTCTACCTGTCCAAACACAAAACATGTTCATGGACACAAACAACTTGTGTCCATCAGCTGTTTGTGACTCGCTTTATATTAGAGAGACCACACCGAGGAGAAAGTGCAGGAGATTAGAAGAGAGGGAAGAGTAAAGCTGGAATGACAGGTGTGGAAAGGAGGCCTGAATAATTCAGTGAGTCTGGCAAGACTTCGTCTTTCTGTTGATCACTGACTTTAAAACGAAGAGAGTGTATGAAGCTGTCAGGAGAACTAAAGTGAATAAAGATATAAAAAGGAGAGAGAAGAGCGAGAAAAATACTAAACGGAGATAAAACAGGGACGAGGCGCCGCAGGGATATTATTGACAAAGGTGTAAAACCTTACCTGCCACATTCCATCATCAGGACAGGATGTGAGTGGCCTCAGTGGTTAATTAAAACTTCTGCACAGCATCTGTAGCGTTAAACAGATTTCAGCTTTGATCATAATGCTTTCATCTATGAATGTTCAGACATGAGAAGACGAACGTGACAACAGAATCAGTCAGTTTGCTGCACTATTATACACTGATATATAAGCAAATCCAACACTGATTCAGAATCCACTGAAAGTGCTTCAGAAGTTGAGTGTCTGTTTTTTCATTTTAAGTTGTTTTGCCAACATTTTTCTCTCTTATAGGCGTATTGAATAAACATTTGAGCTTCTTTAAATGAGGGATTAGATGCCTTGTGATTGTACTTGAAATATATCATTTGACCATTGGTAGGCTCTAACGTACTCTGTGACCAATCAATTTAAAAATATCTATATAGATGATCTGAGATCAAATCTTCTGTCGTTATAACCTGTTTCTGTTCATAGATTCTAACAGATTTTAATAGATTTGAACAGGATTTGACTGGTAGTATTTATAAATTATGATCAGGTTTCACACTACAGACTACCAACAGAAACAGGAAAATATAATATGAGATTTAGTAAAGATAGTTAAATGGGCTGACTCTAAAGTCCGATACTGAACACAAGTTGTCTTTCTCTCTCTCTTGTTTTCTAATTTCAAACATGAAAATATTGTTTTTGGTGACATTTTCTTTTGTATACTGTATGTATAAATGATTCCTTTTAAATTTCATAAACTAAATGACCTAGTTAACTAGAGAGTGTTAGCGGTGTGGGTGCATTCAGATGAACAAAACTAAAAAGAGCATCAGATGCATGTGTTGGGCAGAAGGACGTCTTTCCAGACGTATCTTGTCCACAGCACCCAGAGAGAACTTATTGTCCTGCTCACTGATCAACTCTCAAGAGCTCTATCATATATTATATTTGAATATGTGGGGTGAGATCAGGATACAGATCAATTCTCTGCACATTATTTAAACCAGTGAGACATCTACAGTCGCCTGGAAGCTAAATGCTCAGAAAACATTGCTGGCACTGGAATTGAGACATAGCAAAAGTGTGAAATCTGTCTCTAAACTTGATAAATGTGTTGGTTTAAAATAAAAACCTGACCCAGGAGTTAATTATGACTTATTAATTAAAAGAAACACTGTGGATGCAAGCTTTAAATATTAATTTGCATAAGGTGTCTGTGTGTGTGGTAGTATGTGTGTGTAGGGTGTCACTCCGCCTGGCTGGAGTGAGAACTATCTCCTTGGTAACTCAGCACCTTTCCCCTCTCTAACTCCTGACGTTGACCTCCCACTGAGTGCACCGACACCCCTGTCACATCCCATCCACCCCATCCACCACACACACTCTCAGTTACTGCATGCCTCATAAATATTTAATCAGACCTGGTCTTATGACATGCAGTATCAGACCAGTGCAGAAACATCCCATCTGAGCCCCACTGAGACTGATTATCAACCCACCGGGTGCAGAAGGGAGACACCACCCACACACACACACATTATATATATATATATATATATATATATATATATATATATATATATATATATATATATATATATATATTACAGTAGTTTTCTGGTGTTTCCGTGTAATTATAATAACAACAGCTGTAGTTGTTGCACTAAAACGTATCATAGTTTATTAAAATATTGACACAGAACCAGACGACGAAAACAGATTAAATCTGCTGAATCCTGCGATACTTTCTTTGTGCATATATAATGATATAATGTGCATACATGTGCACTTACAGTGAGATACTTACTTACTGTACCGTTACATCTGTAAAAGGAAACAACATTAATATGGTTGTTGAAACCACTGAATTTCTGTGAGATCCATTCGTCTGCACTAATTTTTCATCCATCTCTGGCAGAAAGAAGCTGACAGCTCATGCTGTTTAATGAAGGAGATTATGTGATTTTAAGCAAAAAAATTCAAAGATGTTTGACACTTTTCCTGGGTTTTATTTAAAGTTGTCATGTCACTAACAAGATATTTCACATCAACTTTCTGCAGCACTATAAGAACAGGTCGTCTTGTGTCATGTCATTAATATCAAGTCTCTTCTACAGTTGTAACATGACAACTTCATAGCAGCTTGCTTTCAGAGTTTATGAATACGGGCTGCATCTTTGTGGATTGAGAGTTTTTTTCCAAGATGCACAGTGGGTCAAATTTCTCTCACACAATCATACAGCTTCCATCATATCATAAAGACCAGGACGGAGTGAAAAAAAAGTGGCTGATTTCAATGTAACAACATACAGTATATTTCTTGTTATTAATGACAACTTAACTTACCTACAATACAAATCTGACCTTTGAATGAAACGACCACAGCTAGACACAGTATACAGTATATACATTTATAAATCTGGAGGGGAGCCCAAGTTCAATTGACCCTTCCTAAGTCTTGCCCTCCTCATTTTACTGTTGGAAGGTAGGACAACCTTCATAAAAGCAAACAGTCCCCCTTGGGATCAGTAATTACTCTATGACTCTTACTAAGGTCACTTTTGCATAACTTCCACATAACAGCAAAAGTTACTGTAGGTGACAGGTAGAGAAAAAACACACAAAGGGATGTTAAAAACAATACAATAAAATATGACAGCAACCAAACTATCTGTATCTGTTCTTTTCCAAATCTCTCAATGTTCCCACAGAAAAAAACATGAGTTATATAGTGAGTTAGATAGTTATATAGCATATCTTAGGGTGTAGGACAAGGGGAAAGTTGACTGAGGTTTCACCAGGTGCCAAATTGCTGCAAATGATGGAAAGCATCATCACATGTTTATTTAGCTTAAGTGATTTGGGTCAAATTTATACAGTTATAATAGTTTGGTGAATCTGAACATTGTTTGTTTAGAACCTCGGCTCTGGATTTCCCAAAGCCGTCACTCGTTCATCCCTCTTACATAACGACAGTGGCTGGTGGTCTGACAGGATGTGGAAGATGAATCTGCCTCATCAGGAGCAGGGTGAGCTGGTCTCCCAGGGGGGGTTCCCTCCTGCTCCCCTGCTGACAGGTTTGATGAATCTCCACTTTGGACGCAAATCCTGGAGTTTTAACCAAACGCTCTGCTGCTTCATCGCTGGGAGAGTTAGAGAAGCACTAGGGGACATTTCACTAATGAGAGATGTGACATTTCAACCTCAACTACAGCCCAGCTCAACCAGACAGGCAGCAGACTCTATTTGTCCTTCTGCTCTGTGGACAAAGTCAACAACATTCGGCAATGGGAGAAGGATTCAAATCTTTTACTTATCAAAGTGAAGAAGATGTTAATAAAGGTCCTGAAGTAAAATACAGTCAATTATTTTATATAAAAAAAATCATATGCCCAGGTTTTAAGACTTAATGGTTTCTGAAGAGTCGAAGAAGGAAAAAAGTTAAGAAAGGCAGAAATAAGATAAGACAAGCAAGCAAATGAAAAGCAACGTACAACAGGGAGAAAAGAGCGAAAAGAATAGAAATTTATCTATTAAAGGAAATAGGTAAGAGTACATCAAGTACATCAGGATCTTTTCAAGTAAAATGCTAAATCTTAATCATCGGTCTAACTGAGCCTAAAGCTCAGGCCCACAGAAAAAAATAATTTTGATTGGTTCAAAAAGTTACAGGCCAAAATACAAAGTTTCCCAGGGACCCTAATGAGGAATAAGATACATATAGAAAATGACTGACTGAATATAAAGTTTGTTATAACTACCCCAAATTCAACAGTGAATTTTCTTAGGTTGTTGAGATATGAGAGGAGCACATAAACAGAAACAATAAAATTAATTAAGCATAGAAACACTAAATCTACAGGTCTGTGAGCTTTCTAAGATAATAGACTTTAAAGCTATTCATATTATTTTCCAGTTTATTACTATTATTAAATGCAATACAGTATGAATAAATGTCATTCAGTTATAGCTGTGGATTAGTGCTGATAGAGTCTGATCATAAACACAGAAGATAATTCCTGGTAACAACTTGGATTGGTGTGAACATTAAAATATGCATTGTGAAACAACAAAAGATTGACTGCAGGCCCCTGTGGGATGATGTGAAGATTGAAATCATTATTTGAGTTTAATCTGTAGTTGGATTCTGTTCTGCTTTAAGATGGAAACTGCATCTTTCTCTGTCACTCACTCTGTCACACGAAGGTTTGTAGATGTTCAACACTTCAGCCAATTTGCAGCATCAATAGTATTTGAAGAGTTTTGGAAATATATGCAGCATAATTTTACCCAATTAAAATATTCTGCATGACAGTGAAACACTGATTTAACATCTCATATTGTAGTTTAACAGAGATTTTTTTTCAGTCCAACATGAGTGTGCAGGCAGCATGAAGAAGCAGGAACCTGTTGAATCAAAATAAAACAGTGTTTGGTCCTGAAGGAGCATGACAGATATATGAACACAAAGGCCTTGCAGGCTTAATCCATGTGAACAAGGTGGAGTGTATGAACTGTGACTGGGAGTCTATCCGAGGCCTGTGAGACTGATCATGTGACTTCAGGGCCAGCCCTGCGCACAGGGACTATCATGGATCTCTTATATGCTTGGATAGGGCAGCACACCAATTTTTTTTCCCATTGGCCAGTCGTGGAAACAAAAAAATCCCATGCGTCCCAAAAAACATTTTTCCCATAGACCACAATAGTAAAAGAGAAACCTGTAAAACTGTTGATTGGACACCCCCAGCTATAACCTAAATAAATTACAAATCTTTGTATTCTACATTTCTAAGTCATGGAATTTTTACTGATCAAAAATCTTTTTAACAGCCAGAAAAGCTTTGGAAACAACTCTATTCCCAGTGTGACGTCACAGCTTTGTGATGCAGTGCGGTCATGCTGTGTCTTGTATTTTTATTTATTTATTTATTTTTCTTCAAACGGTTTTATACTGTGGTCAGCAAGTGAACTAAATGACTCAAATGTAAGATTATTAATAGACTGTCTTTTTTTATGACTCTCTTTATATGCGCTGCTGAGATTTGTGCCTGTTGCCTCCACCTCAGCAACACAACCGAGCACTGATGCAGCAACATCAAGTGGACCTTCTGCTGCTCCAATAGACCTGGCTGATTGGCCATTTCCTCTGTAAGGTATGAACAGAGTTGGTTCACAGTGGTCCATTGTAAATAAGAAACAGCTTCACATTTTCTAAACAAAAGGTCAAAATGACTCTGAGTTTAATACCTGATTTTGTGCAGTGCCTTATTTATATTTATAAGTTAATTTATGTCACTTGTTTACACTTTTTTATTTTGGGAGTATTTAAATCTAATACTTTAATAATATGTAATATCAGTAATATGTATTACTATTACTTTATTAATATGTAAACTGTATTATTTCATATATTCAGTTCATTTTTTAAATTTGTTTCTTTAAGTCTAAGTATTATTTTTGAATATGCAATGTCTTTATTTAAATAAAAGCATGTCTTAGACAAAGCTAGGCCTAGGGTGCCTGATTGCTTAGGCCTGGGCCTGTGTGACTGTCACCATGCTGCTGATCCATAGAGAATCACAGGTGGAGTCAAACTAAACACAGTTAAGGTGATAATGAGTATTTTTTACATCCTGGTGTTGATACTTTTCCTTAAAGGATCCAAAGTTTCTTCCAACACAGTCACTACCTCCTCTGTGTTTCAGTCTGAAGTGAAAAGCTTCAGATTATTGATGCATAATCAAATCCATCACAGGATTTGAAGATTTTGATCTTGCCAAAAGCAGGACAGTGATGTATTGAGAGTTCTGAAGATGTGTTGTCACATGTATGTGTACATGCACAAGGAACATGAAAAAGGCCTCTACTGGGGAGCAAAAGACAGCAAGAGTTACGAATGCAAGTGTTTTATTTAAAACTCTGGATGAGATACCAGTCCATCCCAAACTAAAAACACCTAAATAAAATTGTTACCAAAAATGTAATTCCCAAAGTCCAAAAGGCAGCACTGGTGAGGAGCTGGTGGCAGGTCCACACAATCAACAGTCCAGTTCCAGTCGGCCATCATCTCTCTCTCTCTCTCTCTCTCTCTCTCTCTCTCTATCCTGCTTCTACTCCAACCTCAGGGTGATCTCCAATTAAGACTTACAGAAAAATCATTGTCAATATTCCAGTTCAAGAGTGTTAGAAACCCCTTCACACAATATTACGAACAAAACCATAACCAATGTTCATAAAGTAATAACAAAACAAACAAAACCATAAGCCATACTACATGCAAAATCAAACACAAAGCAAATAAACAAAATCATATGACTGAACAGCAATGATTATGTGAGTAGATAAAAGCGATACTTAGCTTGGAGAAGGGGTGAGGCTAGCTACAACCCCTCTACGATTCCCACAAAGTGCCTGGATCTTGCAACCGACCAGTGCCATCAGCAAAGCACTCTGTAGTTCAAACTCTCTCATCCCACCAAAGGCTGCATTAGGTTGTTCCCATAGACATACATAATACAGGCTACATGTCTTGCGGTGCAGACTCAAACATCATCGTCCAGCGGTCCTCTTGCCACGGGCAAACAGTTTGACCTGAAGGGAAGTTAAATGATCTGAACAAATTCAAATACTCTGATCTCACTGAAAAGTTGACAGATTTACATAAAGTTTTGTTTCTTACAAATGTTAGCCATCTAACTATAATTAAGGAACTATATACACTCACCGGCCACTTTATTAGGTACACTATGCTAGTAATGGTGCAAAGATGCTCTATTGGATTGAGATCTGGTGACTGTGGAGGCCATTTGAGTACAGTGAACTCATTGTCATGTTCAAGAAACCAGTCTGAGATGATTCCAGCTTTATGACATGGCGCATTATCCTGCTGAAAGTAGCCATCAGAAGTTGGGTACATTGTGGTCATAAAGGGATGGACATGGTCAGCAACAATACTCAGGCAGGCTGTGGCGTTGCAACGATGCTCAATTGGTACCAAGGGGCCCAAAGAGTGGCAAGAAAATATTCCCCACACCATTACACCACCACCACCAGCCTGAGCAGTTGATACAAGGCAGGATGGATCCATGCTTTCATGTTGTTAATGCCAAATTCTGACCCTACCATCCGAATGTCGCAGCAGAAATCGAGACTCATCAGACCAGGCAACGTTTTACCAATCTTCTATTGTCCAATTTCGATGAGCTTGTGCAAATTGTAGCCTCAGTTTCCTGTTCTTAGCTGAAAGGAGTGGCACCCGGCATGGTCTTCTGCTGCTGTAGCCCATCTGCCTCAAAGTTCGACATACTGTGTCTTCAGAGATGCTCTTCTGCCTACCTTGGTTGTAACGGGTGGTTATTTGAGTCACTGTTGCCTTTCTATCAGCTCGAACCAGTCTGGCCATTCTCTTCTGGCATCAACAAGGCATTTCCGCCCACAGAACTGCCGCTCACTGGATATTTTTTCTTTTTCGGACCATTCTTTGTAAACCCTAGAGATGGTTGTGCGTGAAAATCCCAGTAGATCAGCAGTTTCTGAAATACTCAGACCAGCCCTTCTGGCACCAACAACCATGCCATGTTCAAAGTCACTCATCACCTTTCTTCCCCATACTGATGCTCGGTTTGAACTGAAGGAGATTGTCTTGACCATGTCTACATGCCTAAATGCACTGTTGCCACCATGTGATTGGCTGATTATATATATATATATATATATATATATATATATATATATATATATATAGTGTCGGCAGTGTCGTAACTACATCTCTGACATTTATAACAAACCAAACCATTTGAAAATAGGTTGCAAATTCAAGAAAATTAAAGAAAATTCAAGCATGTTTTGGTCATGATTTATGTGTGAGCAAGCTGCCTGCGGCAAGATGGCCACCAGTGCGGATGTCTGCATTGGCCAGCAGCATGGATGAGACATCTAGCTTTTCTTATAGTCCTCCCCACTGTAATCACGATCTGTCTGTTACGTTCCAGGCTACGCCGCCTGCACCTGATTTACCTCAGTGGCGTCAAGACTCATCCGCTGCACTGTGTCCAGCCATAGGCTTTGCTTCCTGGACTTGGGTCTCCTTGCTGCCACCTGTTCATGTGGTTCTTCCACCTGCTCCCCTTTTCACCTGTCTAGGTCCTGCCTTTTCTGCTCCTCTACCAACTGCACACCTGCAGCCTCCTGTGTTTTTGGGGGGTTTTTTGTAATGTAGACTGGCAGACAAACAGCGTCCCCTACTGGCCCCACTCCAAGCCATAATCACCATGTGACATTATCATCTTGACTTCATCAAATGTCCTGCAAATAATCTTACAACTCCTTCTAAATTCAATTTGGATTAAATATTTCATAAATTTATTTCTGTTTTTAACCTGACTTGTGAGCTAAGGAAATATCCTACTCTGCATGTTCAAATTCCTGTGGTGAATTTGAACATGCAGTGTACGGAACTTCCCTCCAAAACCATGAACATGTTCATGTTAATGAATTAGAACTTTGTTCTTTCTCATTAATTATCTCAGGACCCCTCTTATTTATCTGCTGACTCTTTGGAAGGGCCCAAACCCAGTGGTTGGGAACCACTGGAGTAAATTCGCTAACTGTGTAGAAAGTTGTTAAACTAGCTCCCATGTTCATTCGGGATCCTGATTTGTTTTAAGATGCACAGGAAAAATTGTGAACCTGTAGTTTATGGGAACATATGAAAAGAAAAATCAGATCAAATAAAGTTGAACATGTTCTTCCACCAAAACAAAACCGTAGAATAAGAACAGAAACAACCGCAGCAGCAGCAGCAATGAAGCTGGAGAACATGGCCCCAAACTGCCAACATCTCTCCCCACAAAAAATACCTCTAAATGAAAAGGCAACATGTCAGACAAGTAGCTCCTCTCTCCCTAACTCCTTAGTTCTTCCTCTTCCTCCTCGTCTTCTCTCTGACGGCTCACACCGCTCTGTCACCGAGCGAGGGCTGCCATGACAGTTCCAGCACTCTCGTCTCCGTCTCCTCTGAGCCGGCGGCAGCGCTGAGTCTGCATCCTTTGCCACAAACACTTCTTCATTCTGTTTATTTCTCTCGTTTTTTGCTGCTCGCAGAGCGATTCTCCTGCTCAGTATTAAAGAGGCTAAATGAGGACACGCTCTTAAAGGAGCGGTTGAATGCATCCAGTTTAAGTTACATCGAGAAGAAAGAGCTGCACTGTGGTTTTGTGGAACTTCCACAGTCTCCAGTGTGATTGAATTTAGATGTTTTCTTCTTCTTCTGTGTGATAGTGTAAATGTAACTGAGGGAAACTTTAGGAGAAGCATAAACTTCTTCCACCACATGTAGAACTTCACTCCTCCTTCACTGATCTTTTCTTTACCTGAGTGTCAGCAGCATTTGTTCAAACTCGTATTGTTTTCTAGAAAAGTGTCAGTAAAGACAGCATCTGATTGGTTGTACACATCTGATCCTCTAATACCTCTTTTTCTGCAGGAACAAATCGATCAGAGCTGGAGGGATTAATGATGTTGACGTCATCAATTAAGATTGAAGCTGCTGAGTCCGTTAATCCACATATATCTTTGATTGATAGGAAAAATGTTAACTGCCCAGGAATCCTGCATCTTTTGTCTCCTTGGGTTGTGATTGAATAGCATTCTACCAAATCTCAAATATCTTTTTAATCATCCAAATTATAAATAATAATTATAATAATAATATCTTTATTTGTACAGCACATTTCAAGTGTTGTATAAATAATCAGACAAAAAAATGAAACAGAAAAAACAGTAAATGAAAGAAAGAAATTTGGCCAATAATACCAATAAAATTAGCTCTAAATAAAAACATGTTTCTTTAATTCCTTTTTAAAAATACAGAGTGAGTTTTTATTTAAAGATCCATTAGCTGTTCTGCAGTTTATGGCTGTGAAAACAGAAACAGACTCACCACAGTTCTGTTGCACCTGATATATGAAGCTGCGAGGTTATGTAAGACGTTATAGACAGGTGAAAGGACTTTGAAATCAATTCTAAAAGATACAGGAAGTCTGTGCAGTGGTGCAAGCAGAGGGATAATGTGGTCTATTTTTTGTATTGATCAAAATCCTGCTGCAACTGTAATTTTCTTAAAGACTCTTCAGACAGTTAGTAAAAAGAGAGTTACAGTAATCTAAGCAGCTTGTGATAAAAGCAGACATCAGCATTTCAGCATATCTGAGATTAAAGAAAAAGAAGTCTAATTTCATTCCTCAGATGAAAAAATGATGCTTTAAAAAAATGGCAAATCAGTAAGTCATTTTCTATACCTGCGTATTCCACATTCAGGTCGCAGGGGTCTGCTGGAGCCTATCCCAGTGCGTTACGGCGAGAGGCAGGGATACACCCCAGATGGTCACACACACCATTCACTCATACACTCACACCTACGGGCAATTTAGAGTCACCAATTAACCTCAGCATGTTTTTGGACTGTGGGAGGAAGCCGGAATACCCGGCAAAAACCCACACAGACACGGGGAGAACATGCAAACTCCACACAGAAAGGTCCCACACCCAGGACCCAAGAAGGTCTTGAACCTGCGACTTTCTTGCTGTGAAGCAACAGCGCTAATCCCTGCACCACCGTGTCGCCCCAAACGGCAAATCAAACTTACAGAATAAATAAATGACATAATGAGAACTTTATATCGACTGATTAACATTCAGACAGAGGACTAATGGGTCAGGAGGTCATGGGTTCACAGGTGTAGAAAACACGTTGGGACCTGAAAATGGAAAATCTGCTCTGTTCAGACACTCAAACTTGAAACAGAAAGAAAGTTATCAGCTGCGTTAATGTGGAAGTGAATATATTTTACAGAGAGTTTGCTTTGGTCTAATCTGGGAAACACTTATAGTTGGTGAGTGTCCTTAGTTATGGGTTCTTTAGAAATAGTCTTTGTTTAAATTTCAGTCAAGTATTTCTATGATTAGTAAGAATGTGATGATACTTCATGAATTACAAATACAATAAAATAGATATGTGATAGTTAAGATCAATGAATCGTGATTCTCTTCTTAAACAGTGGATGGAAATAATTCCTTTTGACTCTGCTTGTTGACATGACATCATACTCACAGAGTATGTCTCTAACTCTACAAGCTGCAGGTCAGGTGATGGACACATCCTGTTACATGTCTGATATCTGGCTGCATTTTGGCCAAAATATCATCCAAGACAGACATGAAGACACACAACTGCAGACATGCCTGTTTTCCACAGACATGTATAGTTCTTGTTTCACACATGTAGCAGATTGACATCTGGTTGTGATTAGAAGGAACATAAACAAGTGTAAAGGTGTCAAAGAGAAAATAAAACCTGTGGAAATTGTGAGATAACAATGATCTACGCAAATATCAGAACCAACAGGATGCAGCCAATAACATGGCACCACACATCAATATATCATAGTAATTATATCCAGCTGATATAATTATTAAAAAATACATTTCAACAGAAAAGAAAAAACAAAATATATATTGTAATTTTTCAGAAATCAGAAACAATTCAAGTAAAAACTGTTTTCAGTCTCATTTTGTTTAAAAGATCATTAAAAAATCTGTTAAAAGGTTGTGTGTGTGTGTGTGTGTGTGTGTGTGTTAATTAATATTAAAATATGTAATATAATAATAAGCAAATAAAAAGTCCCTCCTTGCTAGGGGGGACTCCCCATCTGGATCCCTGGTGCCTGGCCATGTCTCTGTTCTACACCATCACTTGCTGCTTATATGCGTGTGTGTGTGTGTGTGTGTGTGTGTGTGTGTGTGTGTGTGTGTGTGTGTGTGTGTGTGTGTGTGTGTGTGTGTGTGTGTGTGTGCGTGAGTGTGTGTGTCTATAGGTTTCTGAAAAAGGCTTTTTAGCTTTTTTTGGGTTTTTTTTGTAAAGCACTGTGCTAAATGTATGAAAAGTGATATGTAAATAAAGATTGATTGTGACCGTGACTCAAAATATTAAATTAAAATATAAAATAAAATTACAACTAAAAAGTCCAAAAATAAAAGTCCTGCAGAGGTTTGGCTCAATTTCCACTTTCACCCATTTCTGCTTGAGTCTTCATCGTCGTGACTGAAAATCCTCCTGCAGGACAAAAATGACAAAAGCCAGTTACCAAACAGTACACACACACACACACATGCACACACACACACACACACACACACACAGACTCTGACTGTGTGTGTGTGTGTGTGTGTGTGTGTGTGTGTGTGTGTGTGTGTGTGTGTGTGTGCGTGAGTGTGTGTGTCTATAGGTTTCTGAAAAAGGCTTTTTAGCTTTTTTTGGGTTTTTTTTGTAAAGCACTGTGCTAAATGTATGAAAAGTGATATGTAAATAAAGATTGATTGTGACCGTGACTCAAAATATTAAATTAAAATATAAAATAAAATTACAACTAAAAAGTCCAAAAATAAAAGTCCTGCAGAGGTTTGGCTCAATTTCCACTTTCACCCATTTCTGCTTGAGTCTTCATCGTCGTGACTGAAAATCCTCCTGCAGGACAAAAATGACAAAAGCCAGTTACCAAACAGTACACACACACACACACATGCACACACACACACACACACACACACACAGACTCTGACTGTGTGTGTGTGTGTGTGTGTGTGTGTGTGTGTGTGTGTGTGTGTGTGTGTGTGTGTGTGTGTGTGTGTGTGTGTGTGTGTGTCTGTGAGATGAGCATCAGTGTGGACAGAGGGTGTCTGCCTCTGGGTCCAGGTCCTGAGCGTGTATGTCAGGTTCAGTGATGCCTCAGTCACTTCAACTCTGCAGCTGCACTGTGGTCGATGCCTGGCGTTTTGCGGGCACAAAGGCGATGCGAAGCATGACAGCAAGTGGCGGGCACCTGTGACAGTGAGTTTGATACCGACACTGATCCACCGTCAGTCTGATGCAGACTAATTCAGAAAGAAAAACTGTTTAAACAATCAGTCTGACTTCATGTCCTGAACCTGCAGTAACAAGCAGCAGAACATTGATGGCTGAGGGGTGTTGAACACTGTTCAGTGGAAATACTGAATAATCTAATCATAATAATAATAATAATAAAATAATGTATCATGGTTGGAAGCTTGACTACAGCATTTTAACTCTTCATCATCTGTGATGTGGAGGTGGTAACATTCATCTGATGCTCCTTTACTTCACTTTCACTATGCAGTTTGTTTCTTACATTAATTTACTACAAGTGGAATGTTTCCCTGTGTTCACTTTATAATAAGGAGTTATCTGAGTTAGCTCCCTTAGCAGAACTTAACTGGGAGAGCAGATGTGATGTCACACATCAACATCTGCTGTGGCCCAGAAAAGAAGGAAAAATCAAAGAATTTAAACTAAAGAACTACTCTCTGGAGAGTAAAAACGTAATCGCTGCAGGTTCTGTGGGCTGAGACTGAAGAGTGTGTGTGTAGTTAGTGAGTCTGTGGTGTGGCTGCACGCCAGGCTGAGTGGAATAATTGATTGTCGATTGACCCTCCACAACCACTGAGGACTGCACAGATTCATCTGGTCAACACCATATGTCCTTCTCCACCAGTGGGTGTATGTGTGTGTATGTGTGTGTGTGTGTGTGTATGTGTGTGCGTGTGTGTGTGTGTGATTCCTCTATCCACAAACCACAAACTACTTGTTCTCAAAAGAAGAAGGCCCGTGTGACCTGTGACACAATAAAAATGAATGAAGTAGGACCAATGACTGGTAGATCCAGGCAAAAATGCTGAGTCACACATACACATGCACACACACTCACACACCCTCCTCATACACCCTCACACTCAGATGGGGAAGTAGAACGTGAAGGGAAGTGATAGTTGTGCTTTGAGGGATTCAGCAGGAACTCGACCCTGCGATAAAAGGTTGACTCAGTAAATTGTCTCGTGACCAGCATCAACGGGAAATAAAATAACATTCTTTAAGTGAATTCCTGGCAACTAATGAGCTGACGATGCTACTGAGCACAAACACAAGATATAAAAAGTACAAAAACAATCTGCAGTACAATAAATACAGGAATATAAACGATGCAGTTATTTGGGAGAACAGTTATTCTGGGAAAATTTGTATCAGGTCATTGAGAGTTTGTTCTCTTTTATGACACATTTTAGAGGCTTTCAGGTCAAATGCAGCCTGTTTTCTCTGCCTGTTTAGAGCTTCATCGTTCCGCCACTTCATTTATTTGTTTGTTTGTTTGCTGGTTAGGTTTGTTTATTACTGTATTTTCAAAGCACGGGACAAGGTTGGATTTGCTGTTTGGGCATATTTTCTCCTGTGATAGCATGTTTGAATTTGTCTACTCAGCATGCGGCATGTCAGAGTGTGTGTGTGTTTCTGTGTGTGTGTGACAGTGTGGAGGCAGGGAACAACGCACTCAGGGGTCGAGCAGCAGCAGCAGTAACAGCAGCAGCAGCAGTAGTAACAGTGTTAAAAGCAGCAGCATCACCAGCAGCAGCAGGAGTAGCAGTGTTAAAAGCAAAAACAGCAGCAGTGTAAGCAGCAGCAGTGTTTCCTGTGCCTGTGGATGGAGGAGGTGGGCTGCTATGGGATGTGTGGCCCTGCTGTGGCTTCTGCCCTGGGTCACTAACTCAATCACCAGATCAGGAGTAATAATTATTAATACCCTGTGAGCGTTAACAGCACGCAGGTGATTTATCATAAATGTCGATTACATTTTGCGCAGCGTGACAACTTTTTAAAGCTGAACTCATCCCCTGGGAGCCGACATAACTGGAGCACGGGCTACTGTTACCAGATGGAGCTAAATGAAAAGGCAAAAGCAAGGACATCATTAATAAAGAGTCTGATTCTTCAAAATAAAAGCATCAAGCTTTATCTTTTCATTTTTTATGCTACCAGGAAAACCTAGTTTACATTAATTTAGATTCTTTATCAGCAGTGTTCTTGCCAAGATAGAAACCCTGAAGATATTAATCATGAGCAAAAATCATAAGCAAAATCTTTACAATCACATATATTATATTATATCCCAGACTTAAAAAGAGAGGAGAGTGTAAGAGAGAGAGTGTGTGTGAGAGAGAGAGATAACATATCATGCTGTGGCTTCATAGTAGTAGTGATAATAGTAATGAATGTGTTTTCTAATCCCAAAATTGTACTTTTGGTTTTTTGTGTTTTAGCACCAACATTTTCCCACTTGACCCGAGTTTCCAAAGTTTTTGCATGATGACGCTGACCATACCTTCACCCACCTCATAGCCTTTAAGGGCCTTTGCTGCAGTTCTCAGGTGATAGCCAGTTCACCTGCTGGTACAGTAGCTCCACCACTGAATTGCCAAAGGAGGACAGTTGTGAGCTCATCTTAAATCTGTGTTTAACATGTAAATGATTATAACCTATATATTTTTTATTATTTTTTTGTTTTGAGAAGAAGAAGAAGAAGAAGAAGAAGAAGAAGTTTGGTTGAAAGTCATCAAGCTCTTTAACTCATTCCTAACCAAGATATTCTGTCTCCTGGTGTTTTCAGTGTTGTACTGTAGGAGGCGCTCTTCAAATCCCCCCAAAAATAAGGGATATAGAATAAAATCTTTTTTAATGTATATATATATATATATATATATATATATATATATATATATATATATATATATATATATATATATATATATATATATATATAAAACATATTTTATTCTATATATGTATGTATGTGTGTGTGTGTGTGTGTGTGTGTGTGTGTGTGTGTGTGTGTGTGTGTGTGTGTGTGTGTGTGTGTGTGTGTGTGTGTGTGTGTGTGTGTGTGTGTGTGTGTGTGTGTGCATTGTTCATCAGGTCATGTGATGCTAGGTGGTGTTTATGAGCCTGATTCAAACAAACACTTTTAGATTCCATGCTCTTTGTGTAAAAATGTGTGATGTAGAGTTGTAGAGATGTGTGATGTGTGGTGTAGAGATATATAAAAATGCAATGTAGAGATTTATGATGTGTGATGTAGAGATGTATAAATGGTGATGTGAACATGTGTTAGAGATGTAGAGATGTGTAATGTATAAATGTGTGATGTAGAGATGTAAAAATGTGTGATCTAGAGATGCATCTGATGGTTGTGATTGAGTTGATGGTTGATAATCCAGGTTTAACAAAAACAACAGCAGCAGGTGAGAAATGTAAAGAGTCTGAGGTTGTTATCAGTCTTATTAAAAGCATGTGAATCTATCAACTGCACACACCTCAGGTGATTGTCTCGAACCTCTGTTTGTGTGTGTGTGTGTGTGTGTGTGTGTGTGTGTGTGTGTGTGTGTGTGTGTTTGTGTTGGAGGTAAACTGAGCTGAAGAGACGCTGACTATGTTGAATCTCAGCAGCAGCAGCTCCAGACGCCAGAGACACTGCCCTCCCCTCTCTCTCTGTTACAGCTTCACTTGTTTTTTCTCAGTTCAGAAGGACCTGCCCTGAATTATAGGAAGAAAAGCCCATCATGGTGATCTCTGTCTCGGTCACTCATACACACACACACACACACACACACACACACACACACACGGCACATCCCTGTTACTGCATTCCTCTGCACATCCACTCCACCTGTGTGTGTGTGTGTGTGTGTGTGTGTGTGTGTGTGTGTCTGTGTGTGTTATAAACACACACACACTCTGACTCTGACTAAGGTGACAGCTGTCACACCACTCAACATTTCCTCTGAGTAAGCAAAAAGATATGGAAGTTAGGGGGAGAAAGATATGAAGTTAGAATTTGAATCTGACCTGAGGGGAAATCTTTGTGTTTCACCAGAGACTGAAGCCGCTAACCTGAAACACAGGTTTTAGAGACTTACACCAGGTGTGCGATAATAATGAAAAGCTGTATGTTCAGTAGGAAACATGACAGAAGTTTGACTGTTTGTGAGGAGAAATTATTTGACAAGACTGAATGGAGGGAAATGATGAAACCAGCGAGAAAGATGAACAATTCAAATAATCACAGCTTGTTGGAAAGAAGAAAGTTCATTACTGAAATACACATACGTCAGGATCTTCTTCTTTTACAATCTCTCACACACACACACACACACACACACACACACACACACACACACACACACACACACACACACACACACACACACACTGTAATGACTGCATGAAAAAGAAGATTAATTCTCTTTCTTGAGATTAACTAACATGTGTATTTGTTTTATATGTATGTCTTCTAGGTTAAACTTTAAAGAGTCACATGTGAAACATGCAGAAACTGCAGGACTCTAACTTTCTATCATTCTATTCTATGATTTATGTTTATCATGATTATCGATGGACCTCTAGGTCCATCTATTGGCCTCAAGTGTCTGACCCCCAAACAAACCAAGATGCGCGCGCGCACTCAAGTACAGTGAGTAGGCCTATCTGTGTCTGAAGTGACTGGGGCCTGACGGCGGCGTCACTTCAGGCCAACGTGCGGGATGATCAGTGTCGCGTGCATACACCTCTGCCGCTGCGCAGGAAGCGGCTTCATCCATCACCGGCTGACGAGCCGCGCAGAGGCCGCTGGCTGCTGACAGGCGGACGGAGCCGGGAGAGCCGAGCCGGGAGGGCGGCTGGTCCATCCCCCCCCCCCCCCCCCCCCCCCCCACACACACACACACACAACACACACGGCCGCAACCTTCTGTTTTCACAGTAGCTACGACGATTCTCTGCAATATTTCGAATACAAAATCGCGAGAGAAAACCAATAAGACCAGCAGATTCTGTTTATTATTTAAGTATAATAATAATAATAATAACAATAATAATAATATTTATTATTAGGCGACATTGATATTTTTATTTTCTCGCAAAAATGTTTTACAGGTTTTCCCTGTATGGCAATAGTAATAATTCTAATAATTATTGTTGTCATTCAAATCTATCTTCATATACCTATTTAGCACTTAAATATTTTTATGTTCAGCGCTTAAATGTTTATTGGACAATTAATCTTTTACATATTTCGAATATGAGCAGAATTATTTAGCTTCTATAATTTTTATTTCATATATTCTCATGTTTCATTTGTGGTTTGATTTATTCTATTGCAGAGAAACGCAGCTCCTCTAAAATAAGAAACAGCTCGACCCAATGTTCTTATAGAAACCCAGCGGCCTTTAATAATTTAGAATTAAGCAGGAGGTTGTTGTTTGCCTTCTTCTTCAAAATAAAAGCTTTCTGTAAAATGACGGCAGCAGCAGTCTGACAGATTTGGGACAGAACTTTTTATTAAACATTATGAAAACAAGATTCTCAACAACGTTCCACTTTGTAGGTTTTTCACTTGTTGACACGTCAGGATACGTTTATCGAATAAATATAGAAATTATATGTACAGATATACATTAACAGCACTGTGCAGAAGTTTGATTTCGGGTAAATCTCCTTTTTTCATGATCGCATTTTGTTAGGTCAAATCAGGATTTGGGGGAGTCACTAAAAAAAAGTTTTGCATTTATAAATAAAAACAATCTAATTCGAAGAAAGAACAAAGAAGGTTACAGAGAGGAAATTATTGGTCGCCTCAATTGATAAAAAGATTAATTTGGCAAGAAATATTTTTTTAAATGTTTTCCTTAAAAAATAAAAATAATTATAATAATAATTTCACATTTATTTCCAGCCGTTATTCTGTGTCACTTTGATTTCTTCCTGCACGTTTCCAGCATCAACAGGTTTCGGACACCGGACACCGACAGTTCTGCACAATATTGCACATATATCTTCTTCTCTATCGGCAGCAGAAACACACGAACAAGGGATTTTCTTTGACAGAATAATGCAAGAACAGTAGAAGCTGCCGCCACCACCCCCCCAAAAAAACAAACAAACAAAAAAAACAAACAACCAAGCATCTTTCCCATCAGACACCAGATGTTATATTAAAGACGCTGGGCTGCGGGACGAAACCGCAGGCCCCGCACAAACAAATCTACAAATATGTTAAAAGTAAAAAACAGAAATTCACTTTTCATCATCAGGTTGGTGCATAGAGTTTTAGCAGCGATGCATTTCCAGTCTAAATAAATCACCTCATCAGATTTACATCCAGCTTTTTTTTGTTTGTTTTAAAGTTTTTTAGTTCAAAGGTCCTATATGAAGTAGAAAACAAAACGTCTGTAGTTTATCTCTTCTTAGTGCAGTATAGGCTCGTCTTTGACATTACACATGTTCAGGAGGAGGAAGAGGAGGAGGATAATAACCATTAGACGATTTGCATGCTGTAACATACAAACATTTTGTATTAAGACATTTTGAATAATCCAAGCAACAAAAAAGCATCTTTAAAAAGAGAAGTAAAATAACACATGTCTACACATTATTTACAGTAAAATAAATACAGTCTAAAATCTGGCTCAGATAATCTCTTTTTGTTCGTTTTTCTTTTCTTTTTAAAACAATAGAAAAATTGATTGAAAATAGCAGTTAGAGACGCATCATCCATTTTTCGCAGTTTAGTAGATTTGTTTTGCGTTTATCCGCAGTCTTTGCACCTTTCACCTTTTCATGTTGGTGGCTTTTTGCATCAGCCAGGCCTGACGGAGGAGGAGGAGAAGGAGCAGGAGGAGCAGGAGGAAGAGAACCATGCTGTCCATACATGTCCTGCATGCAGGGTCGCGTTAGGATGGAAACTGGAGGTGAAGGTTAAGGTTTTTGCCGCTGTTCAGTGCGCAGAGAAAAGCGGCTTATTGCTTTTCTGCTTCTGTTTGAGTCCGATCACATGTTTTTTTAAAAAAAACAAGAAAAAGGAAAAATCTTTCTCCTCCTTCTCCCGGTTTAAGACAAATCATGTCTGCATTAAGACGGTCTGAGTTTGGACTCTGAACAGTTTCTGATCCCAGCTGCGAACATCAGCTCGCCGGACGTGTTAAGACTCAGAAATGCGCGCAAAGGATTAGATTTTGCGCATCTGTTGTGTTTTAGTCTTTTTTCTGTGGAGGAAAAACTGTAAACAAATAGAAAGGCTGATAAATAAATGAATGAAAGTCGCGTCCAGCAGCTGCATCTTCTCACATGAAGAAGTCGGCGTTGGCCTGTTTTCCATTCGGGTCTCTGGCGGACCCGCCGCTGTAGGTCCGGCTCGCGAGCTTCTCGTACTTCTCCTTGTACAGGTCCCGCTCTTTGGCGAGACGTGCCACGTCCTGCTTCAGCTGCTCCACCTGCGTCTGCAGGCTGCACTTCTCCGTTTCCAGCAGGTGCCTTTGCTGTACGCGCTTGAAGCGACAGGACTGCGCGTAGCCACGGTTCTTCAGGGTGCGTCTCTTCTGCTTCAGGCGGATCACCTCCTCCTTGCTGAAGCCCCGCAGCTGGCGGTTCAGCTCCCGCACCGTCATGCTAACTAGCTGCTCGTCAGAGAAGCGGTCCTCCAGTCGCGCGTGGTGCGCATGGTGGTGGTGGTGGTGGTGGTGGCCCTGGTGGTGATGCACCGCGGAGGCCGCGGACAAGTCCTCGCCCACGTACTGCGGCCCGCGGAACCCGTCGTAGGCCTGGTGGTGATGATGGTGGTGGTGCGCGTTCCCGATCAGGGCCTCGACCGCGTCCTCCGGGGTCAGGTTCAGGGCCTCGGGATTGATGTGGTGCTGGTAGCTGGGGATCCAGTACAGGTCCTCCAGCTGTGGTTTGGCGGTGCCGCTGTGGCTGCTGCTGCTGCCGCTGTTGTTGCCGCCGCTGCCGCCACCGCCGCCACCGCCGGGAACCAGGCTCTGGTTGGGCTGAGACCCGGGACTCGGGGCGCAAAAGCTGGGGGAGGAGGGCACCGAGGAGCAGGGGGTGCTGATTGGGGTGGAGGACAGGGACCCGGATGGCAGCCGGTGACAGTACCGATCCGCTTCCGGCGGCTCCTTCTTCACCTCGAACTTCATTAGGTCGAAGTCGTTGACGTATTCTATCGCTAACGGGCTGTTCGGCAGCTCCGCGCTCATCGCCAGATCCGAGGCCATGTCAGTCCATAAGAGTCCGGCCCGCACAGCCAAACCGAGGCCGGGTAATTATAGACACACACACACACGCACACGCACACGCCCGCTGCGCGGAGCTGCTGCTGCTGCGGGGCCGAAACTTATTAAGGCTGCGGCGCGTCCCAAACACAACTTCTATATTTAGCGGCGCGGATCCGCGGCTGCATGGACGCGGACATGAACAGCTGCGCTGCCGCAACTTCTCAGGTCAAACTTGCGCTTTAACAGCAGGAAACTCGAGCCGCTGCAGCCGCAGACACGACCCGCCTGTCCCCGCCTCACCTCTGCACGAGGGCTGCCCTGGTCCACGTTCCTGGTCTGTACTGGATCCACAGACACTTGACAGGTTATGTAGGTCACAAATATTCTGCAAACATCCTTTCTCTTTCTTTTTCTTCTCTTTCTGCCGCTTGTAACTTGACAGAATCTCAGGTCACCGCAGCAGGACGCGGATTGAAAAGTTTCTTACGCACACAGCTATAGCAGCCTCAAAAGTCTCTGCAGGCGTGCATCAAAGTGCGCAAACAAGTCCCAGGAATCCACAACGGAATGGAAACGTGCACAAGTTCTGAAAGTTGAGCGTAAAGTTGCGAATTTGGCTCCTGCGGGGTGGGACAGGAGGATCTGGTCTGGGGTCAGTCCACAGACTTCATCAAGCAGCAGCTAGGCTACTCACGGCTCCGGTTCTCCTCTGGACTCTGCTGACCTCTGTCCTCTTGGTAATCTGCGTTAATAATGCAGAGATAGATTCCAGCTGCTTCTTCCACCTCAGTTTCTGCTGCTGAAACTGCGCAGTGTCACTGAGGCGCAGAGGAAAACTGCGCTTATAAAGCAGCGGACCCGCCCACATTGAGCTGACACCGACCAATGGGAGGATACCAACCGTGGCCCCGCACCGGCCTATAGCAGCCAGCCGAGCTCCCAGCAGGCTCCGGCCGAACACAGCCGAACATAGCCGAAGACAGCCGAGAACAAGCGAAGACAGCCGAATAGCAGCTCATAGGAAACAGGTACTGTAGCTGATTCTCCCTCTAGTGACCGAATTGATGCTACTGCAAGAGACAGAGAGAGACAGAGACGGACAGAGAGAAACAGACTCAAGCTCCACACGTTTACAGAAAAACACGGAGTTACATAACAATCACTGTTAATTCATGGTTTATGGATCCATAAAACTGTACAACTTAATTTATACTAAAATTAGTCTTTGTTCTTACTGTTACATTTTATTGATGGAGCATTTTAATGTTAAAAAACGTCTTATTAATTGTGTCAAAAACACAGTTTTAGATTGTTAAGAATTGGTGTGGTAGTTTCTTTTTCTCATATTTCAGGATGAAGAGAAATGTTCCATTAATATTTAGACAATTTGTTTCCCCTACAAAAACATGGAAGAAGTATGTGTGTGTTGTCTCAGATGTCATATAGATTATGAAACACAGGAATAAAGCCTAACTGCATTATATCAAATGATAAGAATTATCAGAATGTGTGAATTTTGTGTTTTTAAATAGATTTAAAACATAAATGAATGCATAAAAAATCTCAAGAATACAAGAAATGAAAGTCTCATGCTGCAATATTTCATTTCTGTAAGGAAACATTTTCAGTGACTGATCCATAAATCTAATAACTAATATTACCTGGATTTTATGAATAATCAATTTCATCCAACCTCTGACCTCCTGAAACCTGAGCTTACAATTAAATTAGAATCAAGTTTATTGGCAAAGACTCTGATTCATGATCAATGTTCTTATCACAAAGCACAGAACTCATTTATAGAACTAAAAATACATTTCTACAGATAATAAAGAAATAACATTTTCTTCTATTCAGCAAAAATCCTAAATAGAAAGAAAGATGTGATTAAAGTGATAAACGAATGGTTCTACGCTCGATGGACTGCTAATCGATGTTATTAATTATTATTAATTATTAAATTCTTACCTGGGTTCAGTGAAATATGGAGAGGAATAAAGCAACTTATTGGCTTTATTAAAAACAGTTTCACATGAAACATCTGACACACAAACCAAATCTATCAATCACCGATCGATTAAAGGCCGCGCTCTCCTCTGCTGAAAATCAATCCGCATTTCCTGCGGTGCGGAGGCCGCGACTCTACATGAAGAGAAAGACACAGGTTTCACTCGCAATTAACCGCAAACTGCTTCCTGACGCATCTGCGGATCGACGCAGAATTAAGCTACCCTGCGCCTCCTTTCTGTACATATGTGGATGTCGATACCGGTGGTGATAATAAACGGGGCAGCACGTTCTGCTTCTCTTTCTGCAGGGTCCGCCTCTTCATCTCCGCCATCATCATCTTCATCACGATCACCATCATCATTATCATTATCATCCTCTTCCACACCGACTCTGACCAACTCATCAGCAGATAAACGCTTCATCAGCAGGAAATGTGTGTGAATTTGATTTGTTTAAATGTGAACAGAGAAAAAAATCTGATCCTTTAGGAAAAGTACATTAATTACAACGTAATAATACTTTATTACAAGTAAAGGTACAGAAGGATTATGAGCTGTTATAGTTAAAGTATTAATTGCAGCTGTTTACAATTATGTGAAATGTGAGCTCACTACTCTGCTGTTTGTAAGACTTTAAACACCCAAAGGTCCAAACCTCTGGTTTAATCTTTTAGGTATTGGATTTTCAAGCTTCTGATATTATCACTAAATCAAATCTGCATCCGAAGGAACTAAAGCTGCAGATAAATGTAGAGGAGAAAGTGGCAGCACATAAAATACTCAAAGTACAAGTACCTCTAAATTGTACTTAAGTACAGTACTTGAGTAAATGTACTTAGTTACTTTTCTGCTTTGGATGTGACCAGGAAAAGCTTCACAGTTGCTGAGATTAACGTCCAGTCTGAGTTAAACATGAAATACCCCCCCCCCCCCCCACACACACACACACACCCCACCCCTCTGATCTGCTGTGTGGATGAAAAGTAGAGATGAAGGATGAAAATCATATGAAGGTATTTTAAGTTGAGGTGCAGTAAGTCATTAGTGGAGGCTTTTCTTTTTTTCTGAAATAAGCAGCAGTGGCCCTGACAGTGAAAGTTGCAGCTCAGCAGTCTGCTTTCACCAAGGAGGTTAAGACGATCAGCTGGTCTGCGGCCGGCGGCTTCACAGGAATTTTTGAAGTCAGGGTTTTCATTATGGCTTTGCATATTGCGACTCCGCTGCAAATGCAGTTCTACCGATTTAAAGCAAAACGGACATCAGCAAGGCGGAGGATCGACGGAGTCCTGGACCCAGAGAGACCGGATCTAGGAGGTGGCTCAGGTTATCTGAGGCCGGGGGGGGGGTTGTCACCAACGTTAAGTCACTAAATGCTGCACCAGAGGAATCAGCCCCCACCCCACACACACACACACACACACAGTTTCTTCCCATGTAGGAGCCCTTACTTATACATATTTTGTTTGTTTCCTGTGTGACAGGATTTTACTCTGAAAGAAGCAGAAAGACAACACTAAACCTGAACTGAAAGTATAAAAAGGAAAACTTTAGAGTTCCAGGTGTTTTATAACGTTTTATAATCCAGTGTTGGTTGGTCTGAGCATCAGGCCTCATTCTGAGGTGCTGCAGGGTCAGCACAAACCAACAAACAGCAGCAGGTTTCACTCCCTCTTTCTAAAAACATCTATACATGAGGTGTGAAACATGGCTGCAGCTGGAGCAACAGCAAACTGAGCAGGGGCTGTGTGGAACAGATAAATGAGTGATGGCCTAAACCTGAGGAAAATTTGTTTAACATGTCTGCGACAGCAAATACTTAACTACTGTATATCAGTGAAATTATTGACAGACAACTTGTCAAGGCTCCGCCTCCACTGTCAGCTGATTATTGCTGTGCAATGATGATTATTGATGCCAAAACATGTTTATGGTTTCACAACACTCTACATGACAGGAAATAACAAAACACAGGTTGTCCTGTTAAATAAAGATGTTTGTCACTCATCAGCTGTTTATGGTTGCGGATTAGTGACAAACAATAAGAAACGCCAAAGTTTATTTTTAAGATTTGAGAGTTTTCCTTCAGAGGTAAAATCTTGAAGAAAAAACAAAGAAAAAAAAGACATGCTACACATCTATGTGAACACACACACGTAGGTGCACACACCCCTAAACCCACCAGATGAAGAATCACAGTTGACCTTTCTGTGCATTTCTCCCAGTCTCCATGGACAGATGATTTCTCTCCTGTCCTCGCTCCGTCTTGTGCGCTTTTACTAAAAATTGAAATATTGATCTTAATTAAAGTTTGCTGAGCTCAGCAGCTCAAGTTGAGGGTTTTAGACAAGAGGTAGTAGACATCTGTCTCTGGCTCTTACATCGTGGTGAGAAAGAAGAATGATGGCTCCCTGTCTCCTGCCTTTTCTGAGAAACATGTCAAGCTCTACATCTCCATGCTGCAGTCAGTACACACCCACTCAAACATCATCCTGACTGAACATATTCGTCTCAATTTAAGAATCAGTCTGAACCAAAGTTTTGCAAGTTGGTGCAAAATCATCATTGAACTGAATCTTTCTCTACTGGATTTGTGTCAGATTCATATCAAAGCTGTTAAATCGTTAACTAATCCACTGAGTTTCTTTTTTTATAGACATTCCACACCAATTATAGCTCTGGATTTGCAGTCCCCCCCCACGCTCTGACTCTGATGGTCAGTGGTTCGATTCTCAGCTCTGGCAGGCTGCAGGTCCACCATCAGTGTCGACTCCTCACCTGCTGCCACCAGTGCATCAGTGTGTAAATAAACACTAGTGTAAGTAGTGTAGTAGTGTAAAGTGCTTTAAATGGTTTAAAAGCATAGAACAGCTCTACCTGTTTCTAGTTGCTGTACCGTCATGTTTAATGGAGGCAGCTCAGGTAATTCAGTGTCTGATTAAGACACTTCCTGACACAACTGACAAGGATGAGGTAGCTGGCCTGAGAAAACCTCACCATCCTGTGGCAGCAGCTGCAAACAGCTGCCAGGGATAAGGACAACATCTGGGGGAAGCTTTTTAACCTGCTGTGACCAGACTAAAATATGGACGGACGGTATGTGAGGACAACTGCATTGTTCCTGAGAGGCCAGGAAAATAAAATATTAAGCTGGGGAAATGGTGAAAGAACCTTATTAATGTTAATCATGGTGGAATGTGACTTTAATGTGGAAGCAGAGAGGCACAGGAACTATAGTTTTAACACTCAACACAGTGAGTTGTCAGCTATATACAGTAGTGTTCAATATAATAGCACAGTGCTTAAAAATGTTTAAACATGTGAGTAAAGCCCAAGTCCTCATAATATTTTTTATTTCAATGCATTGGGAGCGTTTTATATCCTTAAGTCCAAATGTGAAGAAAAACGTGTCAATTTTTAATTACTTTATAGAAAATGAAGAAAAAATATTAGGCTGTTCAACAGTGTCTGCTTTTTTCTTGACAAACTCAAATATTTACTGTATAAACTGAAAAATCTTCAGGATTTAGCATTCCCTTGAATCAATAAAGTAATATTTAGATGTTATGACCATGGATTCTGAGACCTGTTTCAAGTCTGTGTTGCATGGACTCAACCAACTTCTGGTTACTATGGACAGGTATTTCAGCCTCATAATTCCTCTGAATTTCTTGATGTCACCCCACAAGGTTTTAATGGGATAAAGGTCCAGGGATTGGTCCAGCCACTTCAGAACCTTAATTTTGTTGCTGTGGAACCAAGATGCTGCTGGTTTACTGGTGTGTTTGGGGTCATCGACCTCTTCAAGTGTTCTGATCTAGACAAAACTGATCCATGATCCCTTGTATGCAATAAAAAGGCCCAACACCATAGTAAGAGAAACATACCCATATCATGATGCTTGCAGCACCATGCTTCACAGTCTTCGGAGGGAACTGTAGCTTAAATTCAGTGTTCAGTTGGTATCTGTCTTCCAAACTGTCAGGTTCCCTTGGACCCAAAAAGAACAATCTTACTTTCATCAGTCCTCAAAATGTTTCTCCATTTCTCTTTAGGCCAGTTGATGTGTTCTTTGAAAAATTGTAACCTCTTTAGCACAAAGACAATAGATCATGGATCAGTTTGTCTATATCTGAACACTTGAAGAGGTCATGTTGCCTTATGCTGAAAAGGAATACACTTGAAATGTGTATTTCAACAGGACACCGACCCCAAACACACAAGGTAAACCAGCAGCATCCTGGTTCCGGACCAACAAACTAAAGTTTTGGAGGAGTGGCTAACCCAATCCCCAAACCTTATCCTATTGACAACTTTTTAGTTGACATAATAGATGCTGTTTCTGAGACAAAAGAAAGAAGAAATGCAGAGGAATTGTGAGGCTGAAATAGCTGTTCATAGGTGCCAAAGTTCATGCAACACAGAAGTGAAGCAGGTCTCAGAAACCATGGTCATAACAATTAAATATTACTTTAGTGATTCACAGGAATACTAAATCCTCAAGATTTTTTCGGTTCATACAGTAAATTTTTGAGTTTGTAAAGGAAAATGCAGACACTGCTATTGCAGACACTGCTCTGTGGTCTGCTGAGGCACGGCCTAATATTCAGTTTTCTTCATATTTTGATTTAGGATATAAAATGCAGTGCTTCCAATGCGAATCGAAATAAAAATTAATATAAGGACTTCACTCATGTTTTTAAATACACTGCTATAATATTGAACACTACTGCATGTCTCAAACACACACAGACACACACACACACACACACACTTTCACATGCGTGCACACACAGTAACTCTCAGACGCATGTACGAGGATGAAGTCACTGTACTCATGTATCTCATCTCCAGCCTGAACTGAGCAGCGCTGCTGCTGCTTCTGTCACCACCTTCTTTATGAAAACTCTCACAAACAGGCCTCTGATCACGTAACGGTGAAACAGAAGCAGTAGCAGCCCATAAACGCTCTGACAGCTCCGCCTCCACCCTGCAAAAAGAGTCACACACTGGAAGAGTAGATATTTTATTTGTGGTTTTTAAAATGTACAAAACCTGATGAGAAAAAAAACAAAATCTTGTCTTGCAAACACACAAAGCGACATGTAAAAGTCATTTATAGATATGAAAGATTAAAATTGTCCTGAGTGAGTAATTCAGTTACACCTACAAAAACCTACGGCTCAGGAACCACACGTTCAGCTGTTCTTCAGTCTGCCATTTTATAGCCGAGGTTTGATCTGCAGTTTTTTCTCTGTGGAAGAACAAGAAAAAGGAAAATGAAGCAGATGAAGATTAAAAGAAGAGTATTGGCAGAAATTAAACAAGAACAAAAATGCAGCTCTGAAGCGACAGTATGTGTGTTCGCTCACATGTGACTGACTGATCTACTGAGAGACACGGGTCTGAATCCTGCTGCTGAACCACTGAGTGATGACATCTCAGCTGATGTGTAAATGAGGAAGTGAATGGGACGATGGATGAAGGTGTGTTGTGTACGAGTCTGGCAGTGATACATTGTGTCTGAGTTAATTTATGCAAAGTGAAGAAAAGCTTGTATGGCTGAGTTCCACCTTTAATGAGGATTTGAGTGCTGCAGTGTGTAATTATTCTTACAATTTAGAGTTTATTGCCTTTTTACTATTTTAATGTAGTTCTGAGAAACAATAACTAAAAAAATGTTAAGTAGAAAAAATACATATCTGCCTCTGTCTACACAGACATATTTTCCAAAGAGACTTAGTATGAGGTATTGAAAAGTAGAACTGAAAGTTGAACTGATATATAGTTCGGGTTCAGAAGCACTATACAAACAGTTCCTATCACAATGAATCTAATTTTAATATACAATACAGTTCAAAAGTTTTAGAACACAGATTTTTACATTTTTTATTGAAATTTAAGCAGTTTCAGTACAAAGAATACCTTATAGACTTTATTAGACCCACATATATTTTGCTGCATATATGACATGAGAGTGCATAAATACTGTCCCATGTTTCAAAAATGCTCAATCCACAGAGAAACATAAACCACCTGTATTCACAAACTGTGCCCTAAAATGAGCAGTCATGACTTATTATTGAAGTTGTGATGTCACTACTATACAGTCACCAGCCACATCCCCCATTCACAATTCACAGCCATTCAAATCAGCCAATCAGAGGAGAGGCTCAGAAAGAACTTCCTTGAGAAAAGAAGCACCAAACGATCATCTTAAAATCTTGTTTGGGGTGTGTGTGTGATGTGTATATATATATATATATATATATATATATATATATATATATATATATATATATATATATATATATATATATATATATATATATATATATTCTTTTTTTGGTACTATTTAATATATATATTAAATAGTACAAAAAAGTTGTTAACTACCTGGAATATAAATGTATGTATGAATATATATAAATATATATTTTGTATTATTTCTTGCTTATTTATATAGAAATGAGCAAACAGTAATGTAAGAGAAAGAGGAAGAAAAAACATTAAAACGAATTATTAATAAACAATGAAAAAATATTTATTAATAATTCACGGAGGAAGAGTGGGATCAGGTAAATTTGGACTTCTTCCCACACCTTTTCGGATTAAAGGATTTAATTGAATATGTAAATTGAATGATTGTGTCTTTTTCTTTTTTACAGGTTGTCTTTCTTTGTCAATTTTTGTATCATTTTAGTTTGTGTTTAACTAATATATTTATAGTATGAGACTGCTAACTGCAAACTAAATAACAGAGCCTTAACTATCCATCTCCTCCAAACTACTAGTAGAGACATAAGGATCAAACAGGAAGTGAATATATCTGTGACTCCTGAAAATTCTGATTTGAAGGCAGCTGGATAATGTCTTCACCGCCCCCTGCTGCAGCCGCAGGCGGCTCTTGTTGACTTTCCAAGTGAGGTGCAGTTCATCTTGAACGAGCCTAAAGAGCCTGGGCAAAAATGGCTGCATGGCAGAGTTTCAAGACCAAAACCACTGCTGAGCAAAAACAACACTAAGTCTCGCCTTAATTCTGCCAGAAAACATCTTGATGATCCCCAAGACCTTGAAGATAATACTCTGTGGTCTGACGAGACAAAAGACGTTTTTGGAAGGTGCGTGTTACATTACATCTGGTGAAAAAGTAACGCTGCCTTTAAGAAAAAGAACCTCATACAGGCAGTAAAATATGGTGGTGGTATGATGGTCTGAGGCTGTTTTGCTGCTTCATGACCTGGAAGACTTGCTGTGATAAATGAAACCATGACTTCTTCTGTCTAACAAAGAAATACTCAAGGAGAATGCCCAGCCATCTGTTCGTGACCTCAACTTGAAACCGATTTGGATTCTGCAGCAGGAGAAAGATCCACACACACACACCAGCAAGTCCACCTCTGAATGGCTGAAGAACAACAAAATTAAGACTTTGGAGTGGCCTTGTCAAAGTCCTGACCTGAATCTTATTGAGATGCTGTGGCATGACATTAAAAGACAGTTAATGCTCCAAAACCGTCCAATGTAGTTGAATTACAATTCTGCAAAGATGAGTTGGCCAAAAATCCTCCACAGCGCTGTAAGAGAATCATTGCAAGTTATCGCAAACAATTGATTGTAGTTGTTGCTTCTAAGGGCCCAACCAGTTATTAGCTTTAGGGGCCATCACTATTTCAACACATTGCCATATACAGTATAGGTTTGCATTTTTTTCTCCCTTAGTAAAAGCCTTCAATTAAAAACTGCATTTGTGTTTACTTGTCTTGTCACTTGTCTTTGATTTATATTTAAATTTGTTTAATCTGAACTATTTAAGTGTGACAATCATGCAAAACATAAGAAATCAGGAACACACCTTGGTTTATGTATATATATATATATATTTTGTATGTATATATATATATTTTATATATATATATATTTATATATTTATATATATATATATATAAAAGTTTGTATGTGTGTGCAAGCACACACATACAAACATTCATTTTAATTTTTAAATAAGTTTTACAGTTATTAATTTATTTTACAGTTTTGTCTGCCTAACTGTGAGTCAGAGCTTTTATGCCACTGCTCAGCTTCCTCTGGTATGTATATGGTTATATAAACAGAACAAATAGTTAAGCTGCGATTGATCATCAAACCAAATCACTGGTGAAATCTTTTGTTTCTCAGTAGATGTTTTCATGTTGTTCATCAGTGAAAAAGAAAACACCTGCTAACTCAGGGTGGCCAACCCTGCTCTTTGAGAAGTAATGTCCTGCTGGTTTCAGAAATCTCCCCACTCTGACACACCTGATTCTAATTATTAACAAGCTCTTGACAAGCTTTAGCTACTTGATAACAAGATGATAATAAGAATCAGGTGTATTGGAGTAGAGAGATTACCAAAACATGCATGATGGAAGCTCTCTAGGAGCAAGATTTTATTTTTAAGCCAAATAAAATAAAAAAAAATATACACAGTGAGTCAAATTACATTAAGGAGAGAAAAGGAGTCAAAACAGAGAACATTTGAATGATATTAGATCATGTTTAATGGTAAAACATGTTGAAAACAGGTGCTAGAAGTGATTAAATGTTGTGTTGCAGGTGTTTGTATGTGCAGCAGGTGGCTTGGGTGGGGGCAGCCTGTCTCTTAATACTCAGCTGAGCCTCCGTCCAGCACAAAAACTAATTACTAATTACTATTACTGCCCCTAAACCCCCCCCCACCCCCCCCCCCCCCCCCCCCCCCCCCACACACACACACACACAGTTCAGAAACTGTGGTCTAGTATTTCTCTTTGTTTATAATTCTTTTTTGACCAGTAAAAACTAAACATTACAATGCTATCATAAATTGTTGTTTTTCATTTATTTTCTCTGCTCCTTGGCTGCAGAGAAAAACAGATTGTTATATTCAACTACACATGTAAAAAGATTAATTTCTCCACTGATATGGATGCGTATGTGCGTTCACTAGGCGTCTGATCTAGGGTTTATCTGTGGTTTCTCACCTTTGAGGTGCGAGGTGTCAGCAGGCTTTTCTGGGTGTCTGCGTCCTCCGGAGAGCTGGACAGGGAGATGAAGGATGGCAGCTTCAGAGAGTCTGTGGGAGAATCTGGAGCTGCTGGAGAACTGGGTGGGATGATGACGGACAAGCGGGGCCTGAAACAAACAACACGAGGGCCAATTATTCCATCCGCAGGAGTATTCCTCAGAGGATTATTGATATCAGTGGTGTTTAAGATGAGGTAGAATGTCTCCACACCTCCTGCTGGGCTCCTTGCTGTGGCCTCTCCTGGTGGTGGTGGATGTGGTGGCACCCCCTCTGGCTCGCTGGCGGTGCTGCAGCTTGCAGCGAGGTCCTCTGGGGCAGGAGCCATTCTCAGAGAAGTCCGGACACAGCAGGGTGTGTTTCTTCTTACACTGAACACAAACAGTAGTTTTCAATTCAGCAGCCATTACTGATGATGCTAATGCAAACATATGAATGAAATATGTTATGTTTCTGTGCATTAAACCGTGTGCAAGAGTTCAATCATTATGTTGAATAACATAGATTTTTTGGCAACTCTCAGCTAACCAGGGTTTTGATAAGCACATTTGTGTAACAAAAAGCTATTTAAACTATTTTGAAGTGGATCTTCTGCCAGTTTATTGGCTTCTTTAATTATATTTAATGTAATGAGGTGATTTGTCTGATCAATCTGTCCAACATATGCCAAACAAAAGCTGCATCAGCAAAAATAGAGCTGAAGTTGAAAATCACAAAAAAACACAGCTTCCAAAAACTACAAATGAAATTGATTTGATTCATTAATCACAATAAAAATAATATGTTATGAGCTTCCTATAGATGTTTCGGCCGATTCATAAACCACTTTAATCAAAGGATTATTAATGTGGTGTCGGGATACTGAACCTGGTTTCATACTCCGATAAAGTCCTTTATCACTGTGATATATAGGTGGACCTGTAACATCGTTACAGGAACCATTCAGATTAATTCCTGTTTCTAAATTTTTATTTTCATTATCAATCAATCGGTTTGTTTAGTCTATAGGCAAAAGTTCACAAACATAAATTTAACATGAAACATAAAACAACATAAACCTACGAAAAGGAGCAAATCTGAGAAGCTGGAAGAGATTATAGAAATAAACAACTTAAATATTTTTTTAATGTAGCTCTACAACTATCAGTTCATGTTGCGTATTATATAATTAGGCAGGGACAGTTTCTGAATAGAGGTGTGTGCATTAAATTTTTCCTTTAACATAAAGTGGACACAGTAACATCCTGTGATTTTATTTTTGCTGTTACTACTTTTAACACTTGTTCCTTCACCCTGTCCTTTAATGTGTAAGTAGGTCACAGTTAGTGTCGTTCTGGGATCATTGTGCATGAGAGAGGTAGCTTTCACATGCATGTTTGCAGCTGAGTGTGTATGACAGTGTAATACGGGTGTAAATTGGTAGCTTCATTCTCCACGAGATCTGATCCCTCCCACCTGTCAGAAAAGCTAATTTTATTCACTCTGGCTGTAGCCTGTGAGGACTGTGTGTGTGTGTGTGTGTGTGTGTGTGTGTGTGTGTGTGTGGTGTGTGTGTGTGTGTGTGTGTGTGTGTGTGTATGGATGAGAAGAGCGGGACTGGGAAGCAGATTGGTCCAGAAATAGAGTGTGTATCGGGGCCGAGTGTTTGCGTGTGTGGTGTAAGAGGAGGATCTGGAGATCGATTTTCCAGGAATGCTGTTGAGTCCCTGGGCAGACCAGCAGAGTCCAGCAGCTTGACTCTCAGCAGCCTCACACCCATGTTGCTGCACCCTGGCTGCAGGAGATCAGCTCGCTGTCAAATGTTTGCCTGGATCATCTTATACGGCTGCGGTTTTGACACCACATTTTGTGCTGATGACGTCCAGGGGTTTTATATTTGGAGCGTGACATGAACATCAGTCAGGTCCCCTTTTACTGAAAATCTTCATCATCAATTAGTATTATATTATGATTTATTGATAAGCTGTTATTGATTCTTTTGATAATTAGCAGTAGTTTGCAGAACCCAATGTGACTGCATCTGTAACTATTATTACTAATTTTCATCCATCGGCATCGATTCACTGTTTAGCTTGTTAAATGTCACACACTCACTCACTCACACACACACACACACACACACACACACACACACACACACACACACACACACACACCACACACACACACACACACACACACACACACACACACACACACACACACACACACACACACACACACACACACACACACACACACACACACACACACACACACACACACACACACACACACACAGGCCACTTTATTAGGTACACCTGTCCAACTGCTCGTTAACACTTTCTAAATTTCACAATTTGGTGAAAGTTGGTGCCAGAAGGGCTGGTCTGAGTATTTCAGAAACTGCTGATCTACTGGGATTTTCACGCACAACCATCTCTAGGGTTTACAGAGAATGGTCCGAAAAAGAAAAAATATCCAGTGAGCGGCAGTTCTGTGGGCGGAAATGCCTTGTTGATGCCAAAGGTCAGAGGAGAATGGCCAGACTGGTTCGAGCTGACAGTGACTCAAATAACCACCCGTTACAACCAAGGTAGGCAGAAGAGCATCTCTGAATGCACAGTACATCGAACTTTGAGGCAGATGGGCTACAGCAGCAGAAGACCACGCCGGGGTGCCACTCCTTTCAGCTAAGAACAGGAAACTGAGGCTACAATTTGCACAAGCTCATCGAAATTGGACAATAGAAGATTGGTAAAACGTTGCCTGGTCTGATGAGTCTCGATTTCTGCTGCGACATTCGGATGGTAGGGTCAGAATTTGGCGTCAACAACATGAAAGCATGGATCCATCCTGCCTTGTATCAACGGTTCAGGCTGGTGGTGGTGGTTGTAATGGTGTGGGGAATATTTTCTTGGCACTCTTTGGGCCCCTTGGTACCAATTGAGCATTGTTGCAACGCCACAGCCTACCTGAGTATTGTTGCTGACCATGTCCATCCCTTTATGACCACAATGTACCCAACTTCTGATGGCTACTTTCAGCAGGATAATGCGCCATGTCATAAAGCTGGAATCATCTCAGACTGGTTTCTTGAACATGACAATGAGTTCACTGTACTCAAATGGCCTCCACAGTCACCGGATCTCAATCCAATAGAGCATCTTTGGGATGTGGTGGAACGGGAGATTCGCATCATGGATGTGCAGCCGTCAAATCTGCGCCAACTGTGTGATGCCATCATCAATCATCGTCAATATGGACCAAACTCTCTGAGGAATGCTTCCAGCACCTTGTTGAATCTATGCCACGAAGAATTGAGGCAGTTCTGAAGGCAAAAGGGGGTCCAACCCGTTACTAGCATGGTGTACCTAATAAAGTGGCCTGTGAGTGTGTGTGTGTATATATATATTACATTCTTGTTTTGCCTTATGAACAGTTCAAATACAAAACTACGCAGTTATTATCAAATATGACAAAGAAAATATTCAGATCTTTTTGCTGGAGTGAGTGTGTAAGCTGGAACATGTGAATTTTTTTTAGCATAGAGGTGGTATAATGGAGGCGTTGGTAGAGGTGGTATATAGGTGGTGTATAGGTGGTGTATAGGGGGTATCGAGGTGGAGCAGAGGTGGTATAGAGATGGTATAAAGATGGTGTATAGTTGGTGTATAGGTGCTGTATAGGTGGTATAGAGGTTGAGTAGAGGTGGAGTTAAGGACGTGCAATTATTTTAATTTTAATCGCGATTTTGATATACCTGTCAAACAAACCCAAAAATCATACAATTGAGTTGAAACAATATTTGATATTTTTCAATAAACAATTTCTGGAAGAACGATTACGTGAAAGTGCAATTGTACAAGTGGTATTGTGAGTGTGTTAGTGCGAGAGTGCGAGTGTGCGAGTGTTAGTGCCAATGCTAGAAGATGAATGAATGATATCAAATAGATATCTTATATTTGCTATAAGATGATATCTATGTGGCAACACAACAAATCTGTTTAACATCTCAAATAAAAGCACAGTCACTCATGCTGAAATATTGTGTAAATAATCGTGATTTCAATATTGTCCAAAATAATCGTGATTATGTTTTTTTTCCATAATCGAGCAGCCCTAGGTGGAGTAGTAGTGGAGTGGAGTCACAGAAAACTGACTAATGCATCTGGAGACTCACACTCATCGTCATACAGAGAGAAAAAGATAGATGGAGAGAGAAGAGAGAGGGAATGAAAGAGAGAGAGAATGAGAGAGGAGAGTGAAAAAGAGAGAGAGAGAGAGAGAGAGAGACAGGAAATAAGAAAAAGCTAAAGTGGACAGAACATCTTTATCCCACCATGTTAACAATTTTCCAGTTGATTTAAGGAAAGCTGGGTGTCTCTGGGGGCCTATTAGAGTCTCTGCTGGGCCCAAACCAGGAGGAGTCAGCACATTTAACAAGAAACTGAGACAAGAAGCAAAAGAAGCAGGAAAGAAAGCAAGTGTGTGTGTGTGTGTGTGTGTGTGGGGGGGGGGGGGGGGGGTAGTAAAATAAAAAGGACATTCACAGTCAGTTATGGGCTTTAAGGCAGCACTTGCTGCAATGAGTGAAATTGAATAATCAAGTTGCTAAATAATAATGATTATAGGGTGAAATTAAGAATAGGAGGGTTCACACAGTCAAAGCACCATTAGTGCCCAGAAGTTGAGGAGGAAACTGCTTTAAAGGGAGAAATAAGTGAATTAGTAAAAACTAAGAAGCAGATTTAACATGCAGAAAAATTTCCACTGATAAAATCTGAATAGGCCTGAGCTGCTGTTGCTCGCGTCTCTGGACTTAGAAAGAAGATGGAAGATATAAGGTCACAAAAAAAACAGGAAGGTGTAAATACAAAGAAGCTGGGGGACACAGATGATCCTGAGGTGGAGGATGAGTATGAGGGGCAGGATAATGGCAGGTTTGTGAAGGAGAAGGCGGAGGTAGATGAGTAGGAAGAGGAGGATGAGGCGAGGAGGAGAAAGTACATGAGGAGGAAGAGGCAGATGAGAAAGAAGAGAAGGAGGACAGGAGCAGGACTTAACTCCTGAGCTGCTGGAGTGTCTGCTGCTGCCTATAGTGCATCCTCAGCAGTTTCCATCTATAATTACTGCCTGCTATCCATCATACAGCTCCATAAACACACACACACACACACACACACACACACACACACACACACACACACACACACACACACACACACACACACACACACACACACACACACACACACACACACACACAACACACCACACACACACACACACACACACACACACACACACACACACACACACACACACACACACACACACACACACACACACACACACACACACACCACACACACACACACACACACACACACACAACACACACACACACACACACACACACACACACACGCACACGGGGAAAATCACAGACCTAAGCACTTCAGCTAATAGAATAAATATTAATATCCCTTTTGTTTTCTATATCCCCATTTCCCTCTGCACTATTCAAATGAGGCCTGACAGTGTGAAAAAGCATCTGCTTCACGGCCAGGAACCAGGCGGGGGGGGGGGGGGGGGGGCGGGGGGGGATAGGGGGGCAGGAGGAGAGATGGGACATGGGACGGAGAAAAACAGGAGAGGTGCTTCGAGAGAGAGTAAAAGAGTGGGTGAGTGTATGTGTGTTTAAGTCAGTGAGTGAATGAGTGTGAGTGAGTGAATGAGTGGAGATTGAGTGCGAGTGAGTGAGTGATTGAGTAAGTGAGTGAGCGAGTAACATGCATGTGTCTCTGTTACCCATCAGAGCCTCAATGTGTCACTCAGACACTACAGTTATGTCGTTATAGGACCAGACCTGCAGCTGTTGCTGCCTGTGTCCTGTGCATGCGTGTGTGTGTGTGTGTGTGTGTGTGTGTGTGTGTGTGTGTGTGTGTGTGTGTGGGGGGGGGGGGGGGGGGGGGGGGGGGGTTGGTGATCAAACTACTTGTTTACCTAAGCCCTAGTTTAACTTAACTTCAGTGCAACTGTATCCATTTTGTACAATATAAATATATGTTTAAAGGAAGAACAGTGTGGATAAAGAATTAAATATGTTAACATGTTCTACATTACCATTCTAATTCTAATATTTACAGTGGGGCAAAAAAGTATTTAGTCAACCCACAAATTGTGCAAGTTCTCTCACAATAAAAAACATCAGAGAGAAGCCTGTGATTTTCATCATAGGTATATCTCAACTATCAGAGACAAAATGAGAAAAGTATCCAGAAAATCACATTGTCTGATTTTAAAAGAATTTGCAAATTATGGTGGAAAATGTGTATTAGGTCATTAAAAAAATCTAATAAAAATGACTGGTTGAGGTTGTGAACAAGTGTTTTTTTTTACTGGTAACAAATAGTTATATATATTATATAATATATATTATATTATAGTTATAATATTAATTTAGGTACAAGTGGAGGACAGATGAGCCTCTTAAAGAAGAGCTGTGAGAGCCAGAAATCTTGCTCATTTGTAGGGGACCAAATACTTATTTTACACAGGAGTTTATTCTTTCCCACTATTCTGTCTCTCATAGTTGAAGTGTACCTATGATGAAAATTACAGGTATCAGTTTTTGATGGGGATAAAAAATGTTAAGAGGGAGTTTTTTTTGTTCAAATCTGACACAATAGTCATAAATAATCTGCAGTGTTTCTGGTCATCATTGACATATCCAAGAGTGTGATACAACTTCCATTTAGCTTTTAGTGTAGTGTATATTTATATTTTTGTGTTTTTCTGTTGTCTTTTACCAAAATAAGTGGTATCATCACCAAACCTGACATCTACAGGGCTAATTTGTGAAAATGAATGTATATTTGGTAATTTTAGTAAGATTAACAGAAACAGCAGGAAATATATAATATTTAAATGGAAGTTACGGCAGAGAGGAGTTTTTTTCTTTTAAGTGAAGCACATTAAAATAATTTCACTGATTTTCCAGGAGACAGATCAATGTAGTGAGGAGTGAACACGATACAACAAAAAGAAAGTGGAAAAAACAGATGAACCTGTAACAGGGGTCAATGTGATTTTAAAAAACAAGCAACATCATTGTGTCTGTTGCCTGAAAGTGAAACACACACACCAGCAACAACTCAAGTATTAAAAGTATTATTATTTCAAAGATTTTGTAAATCCTATTTGCTTATTTATTCTTATTTATTAGATTATTGGTTTGCCCTAAAACAATAAAAATAAACTTACAAACTGCCTAACTCAGATTGAAAGTTTGTGGTGTGTATGTGAGTGTGTGAGTTTTTG